>CM073739.1:18677852-19180702 GCA_037127355.1 Schoenoplectus tabernaemontani
CTGGATTTTGAAAAATAGTGTTTTTCGGTAATGTTTTCGGTACTTTGCCCCCCCCCTGGAAATTTTTTTTGCCCCCCCCCCTGAATTGTCTGGTTATTTTTATTGAGAAAAAATATTTAATACCGTGCATAATGAAATAATTATGCAAAGATATCAAAATATAAAGTTCCTTAGACGAAAATTTTCTTCATCAACTTGATTATCTATTACTTTGAGCTTTATTTTATTGTTATTTTAATATATAAAATGTTATTATTTAATAAAAAATTTATTAGTTAAGTATATATATTAAATTATTATTATTTTTATTTAGTACCCGATTAGTTAATGGGTTTGAACCCGATAAGCCATTACAATCCGATAATTGCCCCCCCTAATCAAAATCCTAGATCTGCCACTAACCTTTTTGAAGTTGCTCTGTTATTGCTCGTGTAACCATTTTAATGTTCAGATTGTGAAGAATATTTATTCTGTTATTTAATTTGGTCCTCTTTAATTGGATGATAAATTTTGAAACTTACAATGTCATGAATATCTATATAGTGTAATTCTAAAACGAATCTATCTTTTTGGAAGCATAATTAATTTGGATGTCTCAATTGAAATTTCCATATACTTTTCAATTAATTTGCTTTAATTTCTTGCACTATAAATATTTCACAAAAGCGAGTTGCGAAAAATAGTTACTATTATTTTTGTTTTTATTCACCTTGACGTCCTGACCGAATGATCGATTTCAAAATATTTATCAATACTTAGCATATTTTTTTTAACAAGAAACTTATTTTTTAAATTAGATGTGGAGAAATTCTCTAGTGTATTGATATTAGTTGATTTTTTAAATCTAAATGAACCGAAAAATTATAATATAAAAAACAATCATTTGTTGTTTTTAACTCTTGATGGATTTTGAAACTCTTATAGGGTTAAATCGAACTAAAAATCACAACTTCACATTACATTTTTATTCTCGATTGTCGACATGTAAAAAAAAACTTATAATTGATTAACGATTGGTTATATAAGTTTGTTACTCCATACATGTCCGGGTGCATGTATCGACATGCGTTCGTCGGATGAATTAATTTGTTTTTCTTTGTGACATTTGAAAGAATAACTCGTATGATTTTATTTGCTAATTGCTCCAAGTGCATTGTATTTCCGATCTTCCCTTGTGTATTGAATTCTGTACAATTATTACATCATAGTATCATACAATATATCATCAATCACTCTCTACGTGGAGACATAAGTTCAAGCCCACAAATTATGTATAAAAAGTAATATATGTCAGAAACAATGGGGGTCTTATTTTTGAATTGTATATATTTTATACCAAGCTTGATTTACTTCCATAAAAGTTCTACCATTGCCTTCTTTATTTTATCCTAAGTTATTCTCTAACTTCGTCGTCCTCTCAATAATCCTTCTGTATCATAAAATAATAAATCATCAAAAGTTGTAATATGAGTATATGACACAGTGACATTTTGGGCCTTCTTCTTGTTTTTATTTATTTTATTTTCGCATTGCAATACCAACATTACTGATGTTGCATTAATGAAATTGGGGAATTTAGTTCCGTATTTCTCTTACAAAAATGTTGGCAATCTTCGAGCTGAAAAAGATTCTAAGTCACGGCAAGTTATTATTTCTTTTGACAAATTTATCCATGCAAATATTTTTTCTATGCAAACTGTCAATTGCAATTTTGCAGTTAGTGAGTGGGAATCACTGACCAGTTTCAATTGTATCAATGCAAATAGTTTATCTATGTTAGGGGTGTTAATTATTAACTCGATCCGACACGATATGAATCTGATCCGATCTGATATAATCCGAAAATAAATAGATTGGATATGAGTTTATTTTTTTTTATCCGAATCAAGTCGGGTCGGGTTCAAGTCAACCCGACCCGATTAATTATGTTTTTTGAAGTAATTTTGTGATTTAGTATTAATTAAAACTTAAATATATATTAATTATATTAATTAAGATTAATTATAAATTAATTAATATTTTATTACTTAAAATTATATAAAAATAATTAACCCGACCTAACGGATCGGGTATGAGTAAAAAAATTTTATCCGAATTTAATCGGATCGGGTTCGCGTCGGATAAAAAATAAAATAATAATATGATTGATCTGAACCTAACCCGACTCAACCCATTGACACCTCTAGTTACATGCAAACCGTCACTTGACAATTTAAATTTTAATCCGGAGCTGCAGCGAGAGACGCGAAACTGGAGCTATAAACAAGCCCTCTAGGGTAATTAGAGGAAAAGCTGGCTGTAATTTTGCAGTGCGCGAGTCCACGACAGTATGCATTAAAGCAAAAGCAACGCCGAAAGGGCCCAATTAATAAATTAACTATCACTCTATTTGCCTCAAAATCTCTTGGTGGCTCCACTTTGGATATACTTGAACCGTCTTTTGATTTATTAAACCAAGTTTCAAGTTTTGTACAAGAAGCTTCTTTAAATCTTTAGTCTCTTTAACAGTTGATAATTCTTGTTCTGAATTCTGGTCAATGTAAATACACATTTATCTGTTCTTTTTCAGACCGCTAATTTGAGAAATGTACTCAAATGTTCTTAAAAGAAAGAAGCAATACCCACACACGTATTGAACATTCAAATTAAATTTCAACCATTGAATTCATTTTCACGAAAAGATAGATGTAACAAAAATAAATAAATAAAAATGTTTCAGACCAAAAGATTCAAAAGAAGAGAGGGGGCTAGCACCGAATAGTATTTTAGAAAAGTGGTAATTTTAGAAAAATAATAGAATAGTATTTTTTTTTTATTGGAAGAGTGTTATTCTTGACTATTCGGAAGAGTGAAAATATCGTTTGACAGTTGTTAATCAGAATATTGAAAATATGAATAATTATAATACTAATAATGATGATGATAATAAAAATAATAGTAATAATAATAATAATAGTAATACTATTATATAATAATAACTATAATCATAATCATAATAAATAATAATATAATAATAATCATAATAATAATAATAATTAATAATAATAATCATAATTAATAATATAATAAAAAATATAATCATTTATGTACTTTAATAAAAGTAGATGGTATTTACCAAAAATGATAATTTTGGATTAAATTGGTCAAGTGCAGAAATTTTAAAGAACACTCAAGATATTAATGAATTTCGGTTTAAAATGCCTACGTCTCCGGATCTCACCTCACTTACGGGATGTCATTTTATTACTAAAAAATATGTTACAACTAAAAACTTTAGTTTCTTCACAATACAAGTGTAAGAAGACTAAAAACTAAAAAAGAGAACAACAAAAGCACTCAAGGCTCAAAAACACAGCACAACAGTTGAGGAAAGATTTGAGACAAAGCTCAATGAAGCGCTGAACATAAATTGTACAAGAATTCTTCTAGATTTGGCTAATTTAAGATCTTTATTTTTTATAATTTGCAAAGAAGAAAATAAGGGTTCTTTGTTTGATAGTTTTTGAATAATTTTCATGCATCCAGAACATCACTTTTTATAAATCATTTAACGGAGAGAACTGGTATTCTTGCGCCGGAAAACATTATAACATTTCATCAATTGTTATAACATTTCTGTATTATGAATCTTGAGTTTTCAAGAATACCCCTTATCAGAATTGTACATAACATTATAACAATTTAGAAATGAATAGAATGAACCATTATAACGATATAGAGAAACGTTGAACACTTTACAGAAATATTATCAACGCTTTGACTATTTGATCAACATTTTGACATGTCTACTGATCTTCAGAAACGTTATAACGATCCACTGATTCGTTATACGTTTCATAAAAATTGAACGCTTTACAAAGCATTACATAACGATACATTATGTTAATTTTGGCTTATTTCTACTCACAAAGAACTTAAAATATTTTTGAGTAGGTGTATTGAGTCATTATAACGCTTGATGAAATATTAAATAACGATACACTATTAATTTTGGCTCATTACCGCTCACAGAGAACTTAAAATATTTTTGAGTATGTGTATTGAATCGTTATAACATTTCTCTACGACAGAGAGCTCTTCCTTGCATAATTATGACATATATAAGATTTTGAATTATACCTATACATTGGATATGATACTATATCTTCATAGAAGTCTCTAAATTGATCTTGATCATTTCTTCTTCATTTCCTTGAAGCTTCTTTGGATCCTACAATCAAATCTTAAAGAAAAATTTGTTAAATTCAATAACATTTTGCAAAACAACAAAATCAAAGAAATTATTAAGTGTAACAATCATAATATAATATAATAATATACTAATAATAAATTATAATCATAATTATAATATAATAATATAATACAACATAATCAAATAATAATCACTATTCCGATGAGAGATAATCCGGTATACCACCTATAACTTGGTATACCGAACTAACACTCTTCTATTCTTACTTTTTGCTATAATCACTATTTCGTCTGAATACTAATTTTATTTTTATTTTTTTCTATTCCATGCAACAAACCCGTAGGTCCGTTTGACAATAAAGAATAGTTTTGGAAGAGTGATAATTTTGGAAGAGTGATAAAATAGTGTATTTTTGGAAGAGTGACAGAAGAGTGATATTCTTGACTATTCGGAAGAGCGAAAATATCGTTTGGCAGCTGTTAATCAGAATAGTTAAAATATAAATAATTATGATACTATTAATGATGATGATGATCATAATAATACTAAAATAATAGTAATAGTAATAATAATAATGATAATATAATTGAAAGCCCTAGGATGGTGGTATTAAAGGTCAAAATAGTGCAAGAATATAAAAAACCTAAGGTAGAAATGTATAAATTGATTTGAAGCTTAGTGTTCAAGTGTAATGGTAGCGGAATACAATACAATACGATTCAATTCTCATAAGAATATACAATCAAAGAAATGTGAGAAAATAAAAGAAAAGATCAAACAAGAACACAAGATATAACGGAGTTCGGCTTAAAAATGCCTACGTCTTCGGGACTCTCAATCTCTAATAATTGAGGTTGAGTCGAAACACTAAAAATAGTTTTACACTTGTAGAACTTGATCTCTTACACAAAAATGGGCTGCCAAGCCTATCAATAACAAGAGTAACAACACACTAAAAAAGGGTGAGTGACAACACACTTAAAAATAAGAAGTGAATGATAATCCTGAGCACTACAGCTCAAGAAACGGATTACAAGAAGATCACGAAGGATCAAGTTGGGAGAATGGAGAGAAGCTAGATTGAACTTAAACAAGAATTTGGCTAATTGAGTGTTTAAATCTCTTGGATTATCTCTTTCACTTTGTATATGGCTAGTAATATATCTGGAGTAATGATTTAGCTAGACAGATCTTCTTCTAATCAGTGAGAGAGGTGATCCTTTTAAAATAGATCTTCTGAAATAGCTGAATAAATTATTTTCGGCCTGAACCGTTATAACGAATTAGAAAGAATAGCTGTTGGATCTAATTGAACTGAAACGTTATAACGATTCACTAAATCGTTATACGTTTCATAAATCATTGTAACGATTACTTAATCATTACATAACGATACGCTCTGGTTTTTATGCGAACTTTTCTGTCTTAGAATATTTTTGAGTATTGAGATGAACCGTTATAACGATTACTGAACCATTACAACGATTCACTGGGCAAAAATATTTTTCTTTGTTGTTTAAGCTCAATTTATCTTAACTAATTCAACATAGTTTGAGTTTAACTAAACCTAAGCCTAATATGTTCAAGCTCTTATATCCCATCATTAGTCTTGGTTCTTGTGCACTAATCCATTTGCATTTCAATCCCTACAAAAAACTCTAACAAGGCAAATTATAAAAATAAATAAATCAAAGAAGGTATTTAGTGTAATAATCATAATAATATAATAAAATATAAACATAATCATTATATAATAATAATATAATAATCAAAAATATAATCATAATCATAATCATAATCTAATTATATAATAATAATATAATCATAATATAATAATACAATACAATATAATTCAATAATAATAAAATAATAATCATAATCATGATAATAATAATAATCATAGTCGTAATCATAATAATATAATTATAATATAATCATAATCATAATCATAAATAATTATAATTATAATAATATCATTATAATATAATCATAGCTATAATCATAATATAATAATATAATATAATAATAATAAAATAATAAATAATCATAATCATAGTCATAATCATAATAATATAACCATAATCATAATATAATAATAATATAATAATAAAATTATAATCATAATAATATAATAATAAATAATCATAATATAATATAATAATAATAAATAATAATAAAATTAATCATATAATAATAATACTAATAGTGATGTTAATATAACAATAACAATAATTATTATAATAACATAATGTAATAATAATAAATAATTAATCATCATAATATTAATATAATAATAAATCATAATAATAATAATAATAATAATATTAAATCATAATCATAATTATAATTATAATTATAAAATAATAATATAAAATAACATATTTAAATAATAATCACTATTCGATGAGAGCTAATCCGGTATATCACCTATAATTTGGTATACCGAATTAGCACTCTTCTACTTAGTCTAAAATTCATTTGACAAATTAATTCGTTAGAATAGATATTTTATTTTAACTTTTTGTTATTCCGCCAAATGCTAAACAAACTCGTAATGAATAAGCTATCAAAGAGAAAGCAAGAAGGAAAAGAGAAAAAAGGTCTCCCTTCCTCTAGACTTTGGTGGTCCTCTTTATGGAAAATATGAGAATTAATTTATTTAATAGATTTTTATAGACCCTAATAATTCTAGGTCTATTCGAACTTTTGACCCAATAAATATTTTCCGGACCTTTGAAACTTAACTTTATCACACCATTAATTTTTTTTATTAAAAAAAACTTTGAACTATAAGAATTACCAAACAGACTCAGGTTGTCTTCGCTTCAGAAGCACGCATATATTTATGAATCAACGATCATAATTTGTACTGACGCTTCTTTCTCTAATCATATAAAAAAATATATCTTACTTATTCAATACTTAAAATTGAACGGTTAAAAATTATTCTGATCATAATAGAATCTCCCTTAAAAATATACAAACAAATATTTGTTGCCCTTATTCCAGACATGGAATTATTATTTTTGGAATTATAGGTTGAAATTTAAATATCAAAGCTTGCCGTGTATATATTTTATTTTAATTTCACTATAATACAAGGTTAGCTGCCCCAATTTGCATGTCAAATCATTGCTCATCGGTTGCAGCATGTGCGCTTGAAGCTTAGGTGTACTTCTTTCTGAACTAAACTGCACATGCCTTGATGGGTATAGTCATGACGACCACTAAGCAATTAATAAATACAAGATAATAAACAGAGCTTAAGTTCTTTTGTTACCATTTTAGGTTGGTAATGGGGTGAGCGGAGTACATACGTAAGTGTACATGTCTCATCCACTTCTTTTCTTTCTTCTACGAAAACAAATTTGCATTGCCAATTATACACGGACAGATGGACTGATATTAGATTGCTGCAAATAGTGTTTACAAAAAAAAAAAAATATATATATATAAGTCTTATTATGTTGGTATTCCGAACTCTTTGTTTCTTAGTCCGAATTATTTGGATTGAAATAAGTGCATTAGATTAATTTGCTGTAGGGATGAGCTTAAGTCATCATATATCCATCCAAATCATTTTTGTATTAGTTTTTTTTCAGATAAAAATCAAGGTTAATCAGCTTTATAGGTTTATAAAAGAAAAACTTTTATTTAAATTTCGAAACAGTGATCTTTTTTTTGACAAGAAGTGGTTTTCACCATCTATTTTATTAGAAACAATAGTTCTGGTACCACAAGTTCGGTACTATTGGGATTTAGCTATAATAATGAATAGTTTGACTGTGAAGCACTCATCAAGTCACAGTTTTAATATCAAAATACTCACTTAATAGAGACATAACAACTACTTAGTAAAGCATGAAAGTTAACAAAAGAATATCCAACACATAATCACATCAAGAGGTTTTACGCTTCGAGCCAGATAGTCTACGATCTTGTCCCAGCCTACAAAGCCTTGAAATATTCCTCTCATAAAATCTCTTGCACTGGAGTATAAGCATATTACTAAACAAAATATTATAAGCTATCAATATCCAATGAGAGGGGGAGGGTGCAGGTAATACTCTGTGCCAGACTAATCCTTTCCCCTACTGGTACCGAGTTTAAATTGTACTTACACTAGTAATAACATAACATTTTGAGGTAATATAAGATGCAGATTACTTTGAAAATCATCTCCTTTTTTTAAACTCTAATATTTAGCCAAGGGTCTGTTTGGTGACACCATTATCTTCCGGAATAGTGTGGAAGATGATTATTTCGGAAGAATTTTCTTCTATCTAATTTTAAAATTAGACAAATGTGTTTGGCAACAATAAGAAGAAGAAAAAAAAAGTTGAAGAACATGAGTGACACTATAGCAGAAGAGAAAAATAATAAAAAATATGAAAGAGGAGAAGATGAGGGTGTTTTTGTGTGCTTTCTTCAGGAAGAGTCCATCTTCTACCAAATTGATGGAAGAAAGAATTTCAGTTTTTCTCCCATCTCTTCCACCTAATTCTACTCTTGTTTGGCACGCTTCTTTAGAATAAATTCATCTTCCATCTAATTCCGGAAGTGGAGGACACTACCAAACACACCCCTAAAGAAATTATATTGTTCCCTAAAGTCCATAAAGTTTTACATATCCCCCTTCAAAAATAAATTTATTTATTTCTTTCCAAATGGTCCATAGAAAAGCGCCTCTTATTAATTCACAAATGTCAGCATTTTTACAGGGGATAATTGCATCAATAAACCATAATTCTCTTATAGAGTTAATTGTAAAGAAACTATTATTATATCTACGTTCATTTTTTTAATTATTTTAAAATAATAGATTAAATCAAAAAATAGATCCAATCCCATAAACATGATGCTATGGAGCAATGTAGAAATAAGTGTTCTACAATTTCTAGAGCACCATAAAAAATACATTTAGGATAATCTTGCCATCCTTTTTAAGTAAATTATTTTTTATTAAAATCTTATTTTGTTGAACTAATTAAAAAATATCTTAATTTTGAAGGGAATGAGTGATCTTCATATTTGATGATATTGATAATTAGATATACCTCCAAATTCTAAACATAAGTATATAAAGTGAGTACTAAATTGACCATACTTGGTCCATCTCCATATTAATTAATTTTCATCCCTATTTAACTGAACTACATTAAGAGTATTATAAAGCTCATTTAGTTGAAGTCTTAGAGGATCACTTATGTTTCTTCTAAAATGTATGTAAAACCTAATGTACCCTATGACATGTTCTAATGTTATATCAGGTTCAATTACCAATTCATATAGCAATGAATATTGTATGCTCAGAGAGTTCTCATTGAGTCATCTATCATGCCAAAATGATGTACCTTTTTCATTATCTACTTTTTATTAACACTAATTAAATAAATTTGCATTTTCTTCTTAACCTCTTTCCAAAATGGGGATATATGAGCATTTCTATTTTGATGATTGCTAAAAATAATTTGCTTCCACAATCATGTTTCTTTAGAATTGTGATATCTCCACAACCATTCACACAGTAAGGATTTATTCATAGTTTTAAGGTTCATTATACCTAATCCACCTTGTTCCTTGCTTTGACAAACTATTTTTCATGATACCAGAGAATAGATTTTCTTTCTAACATTACTTCCTTCGAACCAAAAAAATCGCCTACATAATTGTTCTATCCTCTTCCTAATTAAAGAAGGAATTCTAAAAATTGCCATCAAATATAATGGAATAGCACATAGAAATGACTTAATAAGAATTACCCTACCACCTAAGGAAAGAAGTTTACATTTTCATCCCTGAAGTTTTTTTTTATGTATTTTGTTGACTAAAAAATTCCATTCATTGTTATTTAACTTCTTCTAGTGAAGAGGTACTCCTAGATAAGTAATAGATAATTTACTTATTTAACATCCTAATATATTTACATATTGTAAACTTTAACTATCTGTTATGTTTAATGAAATGAGTGTACTCTTTGAGAAATTAATTTTTAGCCCAGATAATTTCTCAAAAGCTAGAAGCAAAAATTGTAATGCTTCAATCATCCTATGTTTTGCTTCTAAAAAATTAATGTATCATATGTAAAATTTAAATTTAAAATACATTTATTATTAAAATTATCCAAACCATAAAGATAACCAGCTTTCTGTTCACTGAAAGAAACAGTGATCTTCCATAAATAACTTTTAATCTTATTTAGAAAGGACGGATAGCATTTATTTTGACGTTGAAATATGTTATATCAACATTAATCTTATATTCAACGTTGATAATTGATATATAATTTATTGAAAATAAAATATACGGAAGTTTGTAATCTTGAACATAATTTTTTTATTAGGTAATTCAAACCATTTCATAATTAGAAATTATGGATATGCAACTTAGTATTTCGATAAGCTGTCTTAAGTTCATTGTAATTTCTCTTTATGATTGAAAAAAAATCATAATTAGTTCGAAATCTAGATCGGTTCTCATAATAAAATAAAAATATTTCTATGATTAGGATTAAAATTTTAGCTGTCAGTTGTGGCCTTGTGGGTACATTTTTCAGATGCTATCAAATAAAGGGTTCTATAATCTTTCAAAAAAAAAAAAGTTTCTATAATCTATTATCCTTGCATTTTTATATTCCAGTCTTCCTCTTGTTGGGTTCTACTCCCTCGCTCGGCCTGAAATCTGACCCAGCCCAAGTTTTGTGTAGAGACCAGAGAGATAGAGGCTGAGGCGTTGACGCGTTGACGCGTTGTGCACATTTTGCAGTCTCACACCTGTGTTCCACGCGAAAATAGCTTTGAGGGGGAGGGGGACTAATAGGCGTGATTAAAAGAAGAATAACAAACCAACTGATTGCGCTTGTTGGAGGTACTGTCTACTGAGCTCTACGCCTCGGTTAGAGCCTGTTGTTCTGATGACCACCTCAGTGCATTCTTTCATGCCTTGCCAACTTTGCAATTGACAGATGCCTCTTAGGTTTTTTTTTAGAAATGGCAATCTCAGTCCACAGCCAACTGAACTTGTCGTTGCACAAGTACGGTAGCCAAGTAACCCGTTCCCTGTTTCGACTGTAAATAATGCCATTAACTTTTCACCTTCAGACTTATATGAACATGCAACGAGACTGCTGGTACAGAAAATGGTCCATGTTTCAATAAGTGTAAAGACTTGAGTGAGCTTGGCTGCTTAAGATGGTTTCGGTTTCAATCCATAGCCATACAAGCATGGATGGATATTGTAAGATACTAACTCGAATACATAATTATGAAGCTGTGGTTCCAATCTTGAATCGTCCCGGAATATACAATATGTATGACACGTCCTTTAGTTCCAAAGAACTGCTTATATAACAACAGTAATGACAATCTATTATAAGAAGCACATCCACATTAAAAAAAAAAAGCCATCAAGAGTTCTATAAGAAACAAAAATATTGAAAAATAAAATAAAAGGCAGCTCTTTGCTGGACAAAGCTATAATGGCAAATAAAATAAAATACATATCATTGTTATCACTCTTGAACTATCATTGATTTTTTTATCTTTGAGTTTTATGATCTCTGCAATTTCATATTGTGTTTGATATATCATATTATTGTACCTATTGAACTGACTTCATATGACTGATGCAGTTTGTTGAATCTGAGCTGACACAATGCAGCAGCAACAACAACAAAGCCTTTAGTGGTGAGTTTTCTTGATCTGACCTGGCAAAGTTGTGAAAACTAATTGCGTTAACAGATTCAACCCTCAGGTAGAGTAATCAACCGATGCCCATTTTTCATCTGTTTTCTCTCCTATTTTCTTTCTTTCTGGCCAAAGAGACAGTTCACGTTGACAACAGGTTAATATGGATCAGAATTTTCAACTGATTACCTGGTCAGATCCTCTCTAATTTGCGTGTTTATTCCAGAATTTCTATACTCAGTCCATATCAAGTTTTCCTATTTATCTGCAAAAAAGAAATTGACGTAACCCTCAACATTAACAAGATCCTATCCAATGAGCACAAGGTACCGGTAAGATATGAGCAGACTATAATTTATAAACCATAAATACTCCATGATAATAAAAAGGAAAAGGGGGCTATCCAGTAGAAGGCGCCACTTCTAAACAGTAACATTTTAAAATATAACAACCAAATTACAAGCCTACTACTTCAAAGGAAAATATAACAACCAAATAATAGAGTTAAGCCCCATTACCCCTTCATCTTCCTATACGGTATCAACTATGGAGTAATTAGGGCTGTTGGAATAAATAAGAATTCAAGGGACAAATGCAAAATATACTGTGATACAGAAGAACACATGAGATTTTTCTAAATTTCAAGGGTGTTAACAGTCACACCAGAAACATTCCTTCATACACAATGACAAAAATATACCAATTGAAGTTAGGTGTCCAGCACATAAATCAGTAAAATAACAATTGCTGGTGCAACAACAAAAAAATTTCAACTTCTGATAGGATACCTTTCTAATAAAGTTTTTAAAGTAATCACATATACAGCATCAATAAAAAAAACTGAACAAATGCCATTTTGTGGTTTATGTATAATCACATATTCACCTATTATTACAGAGGTCAAACACGACAATTAGTAAGAGGATATCCTTTTTAAAAGTCAAACTTCTCAAAAAGTGTCACATTTAATAGGACTACATCATTTGTTTCTCCTTCACTTGATTAAAGAGCAAAGAAATATGGAGGAAAAGAATTAGTTGGGTTAAATTTGAAAAGAAGCTCGAACAAGTAAGACATGTGTGACAATTTAATGAGGCAATTTAATATGTTAGAATGGAAAACTAATTCAACTACTTCAAATATGAATTATTAATTGTTTTCTAGGGGTATGTTATCTTTATGTTCTGTAAATGCAGCATAATAAATACTCTCCCAAATCCCAGCACAACATACACAGATTATTAATTATTTTAATTGTTAATTGATGATCTCCCTTCTACAAGTCTGTGTACAAGGCCACTTCACCTCTGGAGATTGGAGATGACCTTCAGTGTGATCCAAATCTTACTTCATATATTCCCTCGAGAGAGAGGCAGGCTGGGTACAAAATTTTAAATTTTAGTAAATGGGCAATGGCTGGTCAAGAAAAAATGCATAATGCTGTCGAATGGCAAGGAATAAGACTAGTCTGCTAAAATGGCATTCAACTCATCTCAAATTGAACGACAAAAGCCATCTATTTGGATCATAAACAGAGACATCACATGATAAAAGGCAGTTAACCCCAATTATCAGCGCAAATATGTTGGCCTGCACATGCTGTAAGCCTAAACCTGACAATTATCTAAATATGACCTTTTTAGTTAAAACTAGATTTCAACTCCCACAGATTTGCATATGAGGAAAATGCCTATCACATGATAAAATGAACTAAGTATATTAAAATATATTTTGACTTGCTTAATGCAGATAAAATTTGGTAATATATAAGAAGATTAACTAGGTAAATAAAGGAAACTGATCAAAAGTACATATTATTCAAAGATAAAGTCACGTGCTATACATATGAGCACCTATCTTTACATTTTCTAACATTTTGCCTTGTACAATTATGTAATATTATAAACCATATACAATTACATGTATATGCTTTAACAAAAATGGAAGCATGACAACTATTTAGCAGCACACCTCCCTTCCAAAAGATCACACTCGAAATTAAATAACTAAGACAAAGGAATAAAAACAATTTCTCCTAACTATGCTTAAAGAAATGGAATGAGCAGCACTTTACACAAGACTTTCTATTTTGAGACAAAAAGCTTCTTAATATTAAAAAAATAATCATTCAAAAACAACCCTTAGCCCAACAACTTCCAAACAAATACATCCATCCTAACCTTTTCTTCCTTTTTTTTTTTCAAAAATTCTACCGGAGGACATCCATTCTATTACATGAACAATTTCAATGACATTATGATAAGAAAAGCCTGACCTATCACATTACTATCCTAGCTGCCATGTCAAGCTTCTCCTTCACCTGAAGCGGGTCTGCAGTCTGATCTCGTACCCGCTTAATCTTCAGGCTCAACAACCCTTTATGTGCAAACCCATATAATCTTAAGACCTGATTATCACCAAAATTAAATGCTCTCTCCATACTATTGAGACACTTCTCTACTGGGTAATCCCCATACGACCCACAAGGCTTGCACCCCACAAAGTGGGTCACGAAGGGCCATCTCTCATCTCCCAATCCTGGGTGGTGCTTCTCCATCATCTCTTCATACTTGTCCACCAAACCGGACCAAAACCCATGAAGATAATATGAATTCTCAACATACACCTCATTCATCCATTTATCTTGCTGGGATATTAAAAGGTAGATTAGAGCTGATTGGTCATCAGCCTCGAATGCAGGTCGCCCTTTCAAGTTTGCCGTTAAAATCTTACCAGCTAGCTCTCTGAGAATCCCTTTCGGGCCCATGGGGGCCCATGCATCAAGGAGGTCAAGTGACCACTGACAGTTTCTCAGGAGGAAGCTGCCTGTGTTTAAAGCAATCCATGAGTGCTGCTCGAATAACAGATCAGGGTATCCGTGAATAATTAGATTGTGATTTTTATATTTCTCAAGGGGCAATTCAAATGCCATGTCGGTGAAGAGTGCATCACTGTCCATCCACCAGATCCACTCGATTTCAGGGTGGGACAACATAAGCCGTCGGATCAACGGGAGCTTAGCCCAGTAACCCGCTAACTCCTTGTCAAGATGTGCCATGTTGTACACGATTTCGATCCCATGAAGACGGCAATAATCAATCTTGTTTTTTGTAGATTTTAGAAGGTAGTGGTCGCCAATGGCATTGTCACATGGGTTTGGAGGTGACCCAGTAACAAGGAGGATCCGCGGTTTACTTGATATCTGATTAGGAAAATTAGGGTTTTGAGATAACCAAACCTGGCGTTGTTGATCCCAGTCAGAGATCTTCGGCCCCAGCGAGTAATTTACAGCCTCAACAGCTTCAGAATAAGTCCAATTGTGAGCAGTGAAGTTACCAAAGGACACGAATTTGAGCGGGTCTTCAGGTTCGGGCTCGGAGTCAGTGCGAATCTCGCGAAGGATCCGGTCGATGTCCTCCACGACGTGATGCTCATCGGATTCGGGTGTAGAACCTGTGAGATTTCCCACTCCGATCGTACCACGTAGCACCAGAAGCGTAACGAATCCACAAAGGACGGTAATTTTGACATTGTTGAAGGTTTTCTGGATCTGGCGGCCGCGAGGAACCCGAGATCGAGTTGTAGGTAGACCAGAACGGGCCGAGCCCGGCTTCAACCCCACACCTTCATGCCCCATTGGAGAAGAAAGTTATGGTAGGTTGTCGGTGGTAGGTGGAAGGTAGCTCTCTCTATTTTGCTTGTTCGCTTTCTCCTTCTATCTTTTTCTTCTTCTTCTTCTTCTTCTTCTTCTTCTTCTGAGTGTTATTTATTATTTGGCTGTTTCCTTTAGGACCTTTGCCCAATTGCCCTTTGGAAATCTTTTGTTTGTTTGAAACTTCGAATTTGAATCGCCGAATCAAGTTTGGAGGCAGTCAGGAGAGCGAGCCGAAAGGGAAAGAGGAAGGAAACACGACCAACGAGGCAACGAGGGTCTTTGGGACTTTGACGCGTAGAGGATGAATCAGACAAGATGGGCTCACGTGGTCGAATACATGCTCTGACGACTGAGAAATTAAAAAATGTATCATGATTCGCTGATCAGGTCATCTGGGTCCCAAATAAATGAGACAAGCATAGTATTTGTCTGGGTCCCATATGTCAGCTTATTGGTATAAAATGTTGCAGTATACATTGCCGCAGAGGGTTTGGAGCGCTCAACGGACTTCACAATTATTAATGAATCTGAACCGTTCCTTTTGCAATAGTTTCACCGATCTGAAGAATATGAACGGTTCAGATTTATAAACAGGGTTGTGGAGCATGAGATTAAGCGAGGTCAACCCGGAATTACGGAGACTTTGGTCCGTAATTTCGTACAAATGAGACTGAGATGATATAATTAATAATTGAGCCACGCGGATCTAGACTTTTAGGACTTAGAGGGGCAAAAATGAATTTTTTTTTCAGAGAAGCAAAATAAAAATATTTATATATATATTTTTAAAAATATACATAATTATAAAAATATTAGTATAAAAAAATTTCCTAATGAGGCAATCCTCCCTGGATCCGCTCTTGATTGAATCCATAACTTTATTTATACAAACCATTGTCAGCGTCTGATCTGTTCAAAAAAAAAAATCATGTCTATTGGTTCCCTGATTGAAAGTTCGATCGTTCGTGTATGGTGCATGCTCGTACATGTACGAGTAATGAGGGGGAGGTAGAGCAAACAGATCGGTTTAATTGATAACTGAATCGTTAAATTTTAAATTATTTGATTTAATTTTTTATTTTAAATTTTTTTAGTTCAATAAAAAATTTAACTAATTCAATTTTTATTTTTAAATTGGATAAATTGAACAGTAAAAAAATTATTGAATAAATTTATTTTAATTGATATAAATAATAATTATATCAAAGATAATTTGAATATATTTATTTTCTATAAATTTTATTTAGTTATTTATTTTAATTTTCTATCAATTTGTATAACTTTGGATATTTTTCATTACTCTTTAAACAATATAATTTCGATTTTCAATTTATTTGATTGATATTTTTAAAAGTTCAGTTCAATTTATAATTTAACAAACCGAATAAAATTTCAAATGTATGTATTTATTTCGATGTGAATCGAAGCAACCACTTGCAAACTCCTAAGTATAGGAAATCAGAATCTAGTGAAGTACTGAAGTTAATGTAATGTAGATTATAAAGGACAGATTTCAATAGGCGTAATTTGTGGAGAAAGTGATTCCGGGATCGCAATTTTTTATTATTAATTATTATTTTAATTCGACATTTAAATAGCCGTTAGGTGTAGAGGAGTGCAGTCTATAGGTCAATGCGTATCTTACAATCCAAATGTTAGTGAAAAGGGATAAACTAATGTTCGGTCGTTGAAATACATTAATTATTCTATTCACTTGGCAGGATAAAGATATTATTTCAAGATTCCAACATTGCATTAATTCCTAGAATAATTCATGACATTGGAATCCAATTGTTGAAATATTTTTTCTGCGTTGATCATAAAATAATGAGATATTCATCGAGAATTAAGTCAGATAGACTTAAATATTAGTTATAAATTAATAATATAGGCCAGAATACTGGATTAACGATTTAAAAAATCGTCCTTCTTACTTGGACATGGTGATATCAGTCCTTAAAATCATTCACTATTTTTAAAATAGTTATTATTGCTGCATGTGATAAAGAATAGTATGGAGCTGGTAATGAATGGTGTATCCTTTAACCACTCTGATATATAATGGAGCGTTTTGGTGGTGAAAATGTGAATGTGCATGACCGTTTTGGTAGGCAATACGAATATTGCTGACTGATGAATAATATTTTCTTACCAATATGTATCGGTCAATAATATATTTTTAATTATTTTAAATTACCAATTGGCTATCATTTCTCCGGTAAAAAAAATAAGCATCAATAATGAGTAATTTGATTTAATGCTTTAATTTTTTTTTTTAAATTTGTTTTCTTACAATTTTATTTCTCTCTATCTGATCATTATTTTTCAATCACAATCAGTGAATAAGCTTTGAAAATTAAACCATACTAATAACTACCATATAAATTACAAACTAAAATATAATTCATACCGTACAAATCATTATAGCACGTACTACTACACTATATAGAGTTGTCTAAACATTTCATCAAAAAATCGATCACTAAATCAACAACATAACATATAATACTAGAAATGGCACATACAACTTGGATACGAACTTTAAAATTATTCATCATCACTGGATACAAAAATAATTTCCTCATCATTATTGTTGTGTTTTATTGTCTAGCTGATTATACCAATTAAACAGATGATAAGAAATATCTAAAAAAGTTGATGCATCATCCTGCAAAAAAAAGTCCACAATTCAAAATAATTTAGTTTGGAAAAAATTCACAATTAATAATAGTTATGTTTGGAAAGAAACATCAGTTTTCAATTTTATTTGAATTTAATTTGATTTATTCTAGCTTCTAGTATTACATGTGTTGTATTTCCCACATTTCTTTGGATCCACTGAGACAATAATTCCTAATTTTTTTACCAAAATCTCAGAAAAATCTGATTTTTTTTTACAGAAAGTATATATTACTTGTATTCTGCTACTGTAAATTTTCAAATCAAAAGGATTAATCATCAGAAAGTTATGGCTTTTTGGTGTAATCTGGTTTAGGCTGTTTGAATTTTTTATGTATCAACCATTTAAAAATCATAATTTTTCATCAGAAGATTAAAAAAATCTAAATTTTATAGAAATTATATATGATCTACATCTAGTTGCTACAAAAAAATTAGATAAAAAAGGCTAAGCAACAAAAAGTTATGGCTCTACTTTGGGTTGTCCTAGTTTTCTGAATGGTATAGGTTTAAAACTAATTAATATGTAATTAATACGTAATAACTACCAAAATAATTATTTATCGGAAAAATGGTCAATTATCTGAATATTTTTGATATTTGAGATATTATAGAAAGGGGTATATAGTAAGATTTGATAAAATTATCAAAAATTTAATTGAAAAGTCTAAAATAGATTAAAAATAATAATAATTGTGCAGTAAATATCATTCTCAACTCGGTTAGCGAGTCAAATAGATCATTATTTGATGATATGACTAGTGCCTATGATATGTGTTATACACTAATCAATATATATGAAGAGAATAACTAGGTTGAGACTGAAGTAAAGGATTCCCGCTTAGAGTCTGGAGATGAGCAAGAACAAAATCTAGCTCACGTGGTGAATGCCAAGGAAGACTTTCTCCAAATGTGATTGTTGAGACCACAACAGTGTCCAAGAACAAGAAAACATAGTCAAAACAATAAGTGAGTGAATCAATCTCATCAAGACAAATAATTGAGGTATTCCTAAATTCATTTTATGATAGTGATGTTTCAAGCATATCCTTAAATAGTAAAGTGAAATGTCAAAACTATGATAGGTTATAAACTATGCTTGATGATACAAATAAAATCTTATTTATAAAGAAAAAAGTTGAGAAATTAAATGCAAAAAATATTAAACTTGAGTTTAAGGTGAAAGAATGTGAGACAATAATCATAGAGTTTGAATTAAAAATAATTGTGAGTAATATCTAAGTGAAATAAATTCATTGAAAATTAAAATGTAACATATAAAAACTAAAAATCAAATTTTAAGAAAATCTAGTTACTTAATGTAATGTCCTAAAAAAAGGTAAGTTTGTTTATTCATCTATTTATTTTGGATCTATTTATAATTTTCAAATTTTATAAGGTTTAAAATATAAAATAGTTAAAAAAAAGAAGTATGATGTGGTTGTAAAGCCACGTGCCATCATACGTAGCTATTCTCTGATGTCCCTTTAAATCTCTCTCATTAATTAGCAAAGCAAAGAAAGAAAGAGATAAGAAAGAAAGAGATAAAAAAAGATAAGTTTGTTTATTCATCTATTTAATTTGGATCTATTTATAATTTTCAAATTTTATAAGGTTTAAAGTAAAAGAAAGAAAGAGATAAGAAAGAAAATGAAAAAAAATACAAAGGAAGAAGAGCAACAAATTGATCACAGAGTCGAGGTGAAGAGTTCAGACAATGACTGGTGCTAATTATTATTGAACTTATCAGACTCTTTTCGTTAGTATGCCTTGGAGTTTTGGCCATTTCATCGTTCTTGTACGTAAGCCACTTCATATTAGTAGTTTATAGGGGGTTGAACTATATAGTTATATCATTAGTCTGGTTTAATTTAAATAGTTTCAGAAAATTATGAACATGGTTAAATTATTTTTTTGAGGAAAAGATAAGGTCAAGCCCCATAACTTTTATTACTTGTAAGAGATGATTACAAGATTAAGTAAATTATTGTTTGAAGTAAAACAAAAGGCTCACAAGTAGTGACCAAAAAAAATCGTTGAAAAGATTTGACGTAAAATGAGAATAATAAAAGATGAAAATAATAATTAAAATTAAAGCTGAACAGAATGACTGGAACAAAGGAACAAAAACGATCATGAATATTTATTCAAAAGTTAGAATCTCTTTCTATTTTATTTCAAAACTTATATCCTGAACCGTCTTGCATCGTTCCATGAAAATTCTCGAACATCTTTCCCTTCAAACCACGAAAGTAGTTAGTAAGATTCTTTCCCTAATCACCCTTGGAATATTAGTTGACTAGATATTCTAATATATTAGTTGCGCAATTGTGAAATTGAAGGCAGTTAGTTGTACTATCCCAGAGATAGAAGAATAGAAGACATATTCTCGGAAGAAAAAATAACCATCAAAGAGGTGTATGACTGATTCCTCATTCATTCTACAGAGAGTACACATATTAACCATTGTCCATCCTTTCTTTTGAAAATTATCAATCGTGAGGATTTTATTCTTCAACATAAATCAAGCAAAAACTAATATTCTTGGCGGCACTTTGAGCTTTCAAATATTGACAATGGGATCTGATGATGAGGGAAAATTAGTGAGGAATGTATAGAATGACTTACAGCTATAGTTCTTGTCTGGTGTGAGATTCCAGATCAATGCATTAGATTATATTTGGAATCTATTGAGAGTTGATGGTAAAATATTATTCTTCAAGAGAAGCAGTTGTTGTTCTGCTGATGAAGAAAGGTTGGGTAAGAAGAGAAATTTTAATGGTTGGGTTGTTACAAATAAGATGTAGTGAGTGAAAAGATGATTAAAGACAATTCTTAAAATTTCATATCCCCAATCATGATGTCAAAATGATGCATTTGCTTCTCTACCCAAATTAAACATTATGCATCTCTCAAAAGGTAAAGCAGTCGATTTGACTAATTTCCAGAATGATATAGGATTTGCCATGTCCCATTCTCATAGATTTACACCCATAATACAATTAAGTTGGGTCTACATATCAAATTCTAGTTTACAAGATGTATTTTCCTTGAATCAGAATCGGACCCTTTCCACAAAAAAATCTTTAAATAATGTTGATTTCATGAATTATCCATTTTGGCAGGATGAAATCACTCATAAAATATATTGGTAAAGAAAATAGTATAATGTTAACAATGATAATTTTTTCATCCATAGACAAAGGGATAATTGAAGAACATGGTAGTTTATTGGCTATCTTATGGATAAGAGATAAGTAATTTATCTTTGCTAATCTTTTATCGAAAAGGGAATAGACCAAGATACAATACAGGGAAGTTCGAGAGCCGACATCCCATTTAAGTGGCAAGTGAGTTCGCCATATGCTGATTTGTGGTGGAGAACATAAGAGTTGACTTTTGCATGTTGACTTGGAGACCACTAATTCTGTGAAAGAAAGAGAGGATAATTTTGAGCACTTGGAACTGTGTTATCGACGATTGTAGAAGAAATAATGAGTCATCCGCATAGAAAATTATCGGCTTAATGCCATTCCATGGCAGTAACCAAGTTTCTGATCGAACTAGCTGATTGATCCATTTGGAGAGAAAATCCATAGCACGAATGAACAAATACGATGATATTGGATCCCCTTGACGAACACCTCTCTTCAAAATTATTTTTTCTCGACCGGCTCATTTAGTATTATCTGAGTAGATCCAATTAATACCACTCTCTGTATCCATGATATCCATGTTGAAGGAAAATTTCTTGCCTTCATAATTTTAAGAATAAAATCCCAGCTTATTGTATCAAAAGCCTTAGCAATATCAGCATTAAATGTCGCCAACGGAATGCTAGAGTTTTTATAAATTATATTGTCTGTTGCACATATAGAAATCCTTCAACTATGTATTTGTTCTTGAGAAAACTTTTTTGAGAGTCATCAATTAGAGAATCAATAATTTTCTAGAGTCGATTGGCAAGAACTTTTGAGAAAATTTTCTGTACTCCATGAACCACACTAATCGGTCTAAAATCACCAGGTAAAATAGTAGATTTATTTTTTAGAATAAGGAGAGTAAATGAGTTGTTTAGAGGAAACAATAAAGCACCAATGAGTGTTACATGCTGAAAGGTAGCAAGGAGGTCCAGAAGAATCTGGGCTTTGAAAGCTTTATAAAATTCAAATGTGAAGCCATCAGGGCCGGACGTTTTCCCATTGGGCAATTGGGTAATTACTTTTTCAATTTCTGCCAATGTAATCGGTTGGTCAAGAGCTTGAATATCAAGAGTTATATTGTACATGATTGTATATAGCATCCCAGTGTATTTGCATCGTTGACTGTGATTATTTTCCCATCAATTGGTAGAAGTATCGAATGAAAATTCTTCCCTTGGCAGATTGATCTGTGTGTAATTCATCATTATCCTTGATTTCTTTAATAAAGTTTTTTCGTTTGTGACCAGAAGCAACCCCATAAAAATAACCAGTATTTCTATCTCCCTGTAATTTCATTTAACAGATGACCTTTATTTCCATAAATCCTCTTTAAGCACGAAATATACATGTTATGTTTCTTTACTATGGACAGGGTCAATTTTTCAGCTGAGTCAAATTCCTATGTTCCTCTTTGGTCATACCATTCAAAACATTATCTTACAACCTTTACATGGTCTATGATATTACCAACACGTTCTCTGGACCAATCTGAGATGGTTTTGGATAAGGTAAGCAATTTATAATGTAATTCTTGTGGGTTGGATGCTAAGGGAACTGCTGACCATGCATAGTGTATCATTTTTATAAATTCTGGTATTTTAAGATAGAAGTTTTTGAAGCAGAAGAAATTAAAGATTGCAAATAAGGTTTTGATTGTGCATAGTAAAGGACAATGGTCGGAAGAGGTATTTGGTAAGGTTACTTAGGAAGTATTAGGAAAATGAGAGGACCATTATGTCGAAATCAAAAAAATTAAAGATGGATGGGTGTAAATTAATGTTTTGAAATATCAATGAAACCAAGATCTAAAACTAATTCTCTGAATTGTAACGTGCATTGCCAATTATATGCTGGGTTTGTCCTATGTTGGTCAGAAAGAGTGAGATTAAAATCATCGTAAATAATCTAAGGGCAATGGTCTACAAGTTTTGACTGCTGAATTTAGGTAAAGAAGATGCCTCTGCGAATGGTAGTAGACGACCCATATACACTAGTGAGTCGGAAATTAGAACCATCTCTATTAAATTATAGATTAATTGAGATGTAGAAATCTAACTTCTAAACCAAATTATTTTGAAGGAATTTGATTTCTAAGCCAAGAGCACACCTCCCGCTGAATTTATTACATCAATGGTCGTGTACATGTCATAGGTACAACCACAACCTTTCTTTATCAAATCTCTTCTCAAGAAACTCTATTTTGTTTCTTGATAGCAGATGATATCCGACCTCTCAAATCAAATAGTTTGTCTAACAACCAACCTTTTATCTCGGAGATTTATGTCTCTTACATTCCAGTAGATTATTTTTAAATTAAGCCTTTTGGTCATGATTGGTTAGTATATCAGTCTCAAGAGAATAAGATAATAAAGGCAGATGGGTGGTTAGAGAAGAAGGAATAGTAGAGACACAGTAAGGTAAAAGTTTGATAATTAAGATAATTAAATGGTACAATTGATACTAAAGATTCCACAAAAGCAGAAAAAATTGAGAACAAGAAAATATTACATCTTTCAAAAAGAAATTCAAAGCATATTAATTAAACATAATTACTAATACTTAACTTCCCATCTCATACTAACTTAAGGCAAAGAATTAGGCATAGATAGCTTCAGTTGACGCCAAGTTCAGGAGATTGTCAGTAGCACGAGATAAAGAGGGGACAAGCTCAGTCTCAATTGCTTTCTCGAGCTATAGTTTGATTTGCTCATCAATTAAAACTCCAACAAAAAAACAATAGCTTCAGCTTGTGAGAGATTGAGATGAGACTTCTGTGTAAGATACTCAGGGTTTGGTGACTG
Organism: Schoenoplectus tabernaemontani; assembly: GCA_037127355.1. Classification (NCBI taxonomy): domain Eukaryota; kingdom Viridiplantae; phylum Streptophyta; class Magnoliopsida; order Poales; family Cyperaceae; genus Schoenoplectus; species Schoenoplectus tabernaemontani. The sequence goes on from CM073739.1 coordinate 18,702,068, forward strand.
GTTTGTTGTTCCTGCTATGTTTGTTTCGAGTTTTGAGAGGAGCAACAGAAAATTTGGTCATTCTAGCCTTAGAGATAGTTGAAATGTAGACACATTTTTTCTTTTGTTTAAGTTGTGCACTTCTTTTGATCTGTGATTCAATAGGGGCAAGACGCGGTGGACCCGGGAAACTTGGAGGAGAACCGTTGGGGGACTTATCTGAAAAGGCAGTAGGAGATGGAGAGTTTTGGTTTTGAGCTTAACAATCTAAGTTTTGAGGCCTTCATCAATATGTCTTGCATTGGAGTTTGATTAGGTTTCTTTTATTAATGTTGAGTCAAAGCTTACTGGTTTAGTATCAAAAAATAATTATGGGAAAATGGATGGAGAACAAAATGTCATGGGCCAACAAAAGTGAGTGAAGTAGATTATTATTTTGTGAATTCAACATGATACGACCCAAGTGAGAGAGTAGTAGAAGAATAGTTAATATCATTTGCAATTTTGAAATTGGAGGAAGACAATTGGGAGTTAGATGCACCAATTTTGTCCGACAGGTTAGGAAATTTTGATAGGAGAGCTTTCAATTCGACTATAGAGAGGGAGATATGGCTAGGAATACAAGGTGACAACATATTGATTTGAGAAGGGATGAATGACATTATAAAGAAAAATAACACCATATCTAAGACTTTGTCTTTTGGGAAGTTGAAAGGAGTTATGTTTGCATGATTTATTTTAATGTCGCCATGCTTGAAGATGTTGTCAAAGGATAGCAGGTGGGGATTTTGTCCATTTCTACCATGAATGGAGTTATCAAGTTTTGGTTTAGAAGTTTGACGGGAGCGATTTTGAGTTTGCTGATGATGATTTTGGTGATTAGAAGGGTTGACGTTGGTGGTCTGACGATTATCAGCTTGGGGTGGAGAGTCAGGATTTGGCTGATGTTGTGAGCCTTCATTATTTTTCGGTGGCTGGTAACTAGCGGTTGGTAATAGTAGACGCCTTCTATATGAACTCTGATTGCACTTATGGCCGAGTTTTTAGAGAGAAGGACATGGCGAGGGATTTAAGTAGGTGACCACAAGCAATCAACAAAGTGATGCTTCAAATTTTTCATTTATAGAGAAAAGTGGGGCAACAATGGAAGTGATATCCATGGTGTTCTAATTATGCAATGGAACCCTAGTCAATCTGATACGTGCTCGGTGCGTTGGAGAGTTGTTGTCGAGGTTGGAGTTATTATGTCATGCTTCAATATTAACTTCTATTCCATTTTCAAAGAAGAATGGACTGAAGGCACATATAACATTATGTAGTTGAGTGTTGGTGCAAATGAGAAGGTGGTCGGCAAGATCTGATTCAACATCATTCATTCTATAGTCTTCTGGGTGTCCTTCAAAGTTAATAGCAAGGAACCTGGACAATTTAGTCGGGAAGTCGGGCGGCGTGGGGCCATATGTGTAAACATATGCAGAACGTAGAAGGAAAATGTTATCAGGGTGCAATCTATCAAAAGGTGAGAGATAAACATGAATAGCATCGACTCTGACCTCTTCAAACTTAGAAGCATCGTTCATATTCATGGTCATCCAGTTGTGAGGGATTTCCATAGAAACAGGGATTGTATTTTCTTTAATACTGCTTGATTTTTTGTTTGATTCAGCTAGAGTGAATTTAGGGAGTGAAGAAGGTTTTGTTTTTATAAGCAGATTAATAGGAGTGATTTTGGAATTTGTCATTGCTTGCATGTCCTCGGTAGTATGTTTAACAATTGTAGGATGCGATTTAATGGGTGGCTATTCATTTTTTTTAAAATGTATTTTTTCAAGGAAATAGCCTTGGAGTCGATAGTTGAGGCATTTGATAGAGAAGGTGCAGTTTAAACAATTGTGTGAAGTAGAGAAGCATCTGAAACATCTCCTTATTTTGACCAGTTCATTAATTTTCACCTTGATAAATGCTTGCATGTCCTGGATGAATGTAAGAGGCTTTTTTTTGTAGATATGGCTTTTGATCTTCTAACCTCGATCCAGCCATTATTGTCTTCTGGGTTTTTGTTTGCCATTAGTGCTGTTTTATAGGAATTAGTTGAGTGGAGAATACTAACCACTGTTTGCTTTGAAGGATTAATGGCTGCATTAGGGTTTGTTTGAATAATAGTGGGAATGAGAAATGTGTATTTTGTTGTATCTTATAAATTTGAGTTTTATCAATTGAATCAACAAAGAAATATGTCTTTTACGACTTGAGTCATTATAATAGCTTAATTAAATATAAGATGGACTCGGAAAAATATATATGTCTTAAAATTAATAGAGCAAATCATTGTATACTAGTTCATGAAGGGTTGAATGACTAATGAACTGTTATAATGACTTTGAAAAAGGTTAAATAATTTAAACGTCATGAACTCAAGAAACACTCCATGCAAATCGTTTGGTAATAACTCGGTATATTTTGTGAGCCGTTACAATAACTCATCTTTGAGTTCTTGAGTCTGACAAGGACATTCTTAAAAAAATAAAGGCTAAACTTAACTAAGACATTATAATAACTTGTAAACCATAATAATGACTCATATTAAATAAAGTCCAACATTACGATCTAGTGCTCTATTTAAAGATATTGCTCCTGATTGCCAAATTAATCTAATTTTCTCAGGTATAATTATTTTTATAAACACCTTAAGGAGCACTAAAGCACTTAGATATTTTCTTTCTAGATTATTCAATAACTCAAATTCATCACATCCAAATCCTAAATTGATTGTAATCAAGCTAGTTTCTTAAACCTTATAGTACTCACTATATTTTTAAGCTTATTGGTCATAATTTTTATAGAGACTTGAGTGCTCATTATTGTTTGTTACTTTGGCTTGAGTCTTTTCTTTTGCTAGCATTGTCAAGTAGTCAATGTTCATCATTGTTATTATTTTTGATTGAGTTTGAGAATAGTTGCTATTTGGACCTTTATTGTCTAATATATCGGCACACTGATCGAGATGTGAGGCCCCAAAACTAGACATATTGTGGTACTCCGTCAAAATCTTGTATTATCTCTTTTTCTACATCTTTTTGTTAAAGCTCTTTTTCTACATCTTTTTCTTTCTTTCTTTAAGGCAGTAGAAAAACAAACTAATTTTAATTTATAAATTATAAGCGATATCTAGTAATACATTATGATTATTCAATTGACACAAATAATTTGTACAACACAATATATGATCTTGCACCAAAAAATATTAATCTATGTTGTATTATTCTTAGATAAGAGAATATCATTTCTGTGATTTATTCATTTCTTAGTCCAAAATATATTGTATATATAGCATACTTACAATCATATTTCATCAATGAGTCCAAAAATATCATCACTCATTAAATTATAAGGGACATGATTTTTTTTTATCAACCTACATAATTTATGAACATGGAAGCATGATCTTATTACAATAAGTTATGGACAATATTAGAAAAATATTCACTTTGATCACTTTTTATGTGAAAAAGATGAATCATCTCATATATAAAATTCAACTCACTAATGAAAATAAATGAAAACATAGACACTCCATTTCTTGTTAAATTTAGGTCATGTTCAATACACTAATTTCTATTAGATATTAATGTGATTGAACTGATAATACTTTATCATATGATCTGTAAAATCTGATAGTCATTTAATTAACAAACTATTTTTTTTCTAATAATTAATGTTTCTATAAATTACTTTGTTAGAGACTTTTAGAGTATTTGTTTATTAATTTATAATAAAGAGTTCTGTAATTTCAAGTTCTCAATTTCAATGATATATTAATAATAAATACTCAAAGAATAAAAAAATAGAATCATCCAATTTATAAATAATATATAAAATTATCAATATTTGATGACTCCTATGATATAAAACTAACAATTAAATATGATAAATATAGGACAAATTGTTAAAAGAGTTTTATTCTGTCCTGTCTTTAACTGATAAGCAAAGTGACGCGTGGATGGTGAGTAAGGCTAGCAAAAATTTGGAAGGAGAAAAAAGATGTTTAAGTTAACATTGAAGTTAAACGGAGGAGGCAGTATGGAGAAACTCACTGATTTAGAGGGGAATTTGAATAAAAAATAATTCAGAGATCCATTTTAATCAAATATATAGGTTAAGAATAAAAAAACAGACTTTTCTCTCTGTTTTTAAAAAAAATATAATATAAAAAAGATGAATAAGAAAAATGGAGTTCGAAATCCCATAAATTTTAAACAAGAAAATTCATAGGTATTGTTCACAAACTATTTTGGTTTGCATTCATTGTCCGTCAACCAATTTTATAAATATATTAACTCGCTAGATATCTATTTTTCTGTAATTTAGAAGGAAATCGATAAGTTCCTCCACATGATGTTATATAGACCTACTAAATACTGAAAGAAAAGGAGATTGCTGAATTATCATGATCGATATAAAATTACTATATATTTAACTGAAATAATGACACAAATACATACATTAACTAGTGATAGAAATAAGATAACTAGCACATATATGAAATTGCAGTAGGTGTATATAACCTTGGAGTGTCAATTATCAATCCGGCTCGACGGGTTAACCCGACCCGACCCGATCCGAAATGACCGAAAATAAATGAATCGGATATAAATTTAATTTTTTTGACCCGAATCGGATCGGGTCGGGATTCGGGTCAACCCGATCCGACCCGATTAATTATGATTTTAAAAGTAATTTTATGATTTAGTACTAATTAGAACTTAAATCTACACTAATTATATACTAATTAAGATTAATTATAAATTAATCAATATTTAATTGCTTAGAATTATATAAAAATATTTAATAAATATTTAATTATTTTACACATATCGGGTCGGGTCGACCCGTGATCTGATCGGGTCGAGATATAAGTTAAGATTTTTTGATCCGAATTTAATCGGGTCGGGTTCGGATCAGATAATAATAATAATAAAATAATATGACCCGCTCCGAATCCGACCGACACAACCCATTGAAACCCTAATATAACCAGATCAGCAATTTTGTCGGATCATCTCGCGCTAGACTTGAATAATATATATAAAAAAGTAGGCGTGTAGTTTTGATATATTAAATAATTGGACCGAATAAGTATTTGTCACTCGGTCATATGACATAATTTGAGAATTGTTTATCTTTTTATACTAAAATGTTGAAATTTTATGAAGTAATAAATTTAAGAATTTTATAAGTCATTCAAATATAAGTAGTGAACAAAAATATTATTTATAATTCAAAAATATTACAGATATATTACGCATGAAAATAGCTTTATTTAATTCGTCTGGTCAATTCGAGTAGGCGTCAACTGTTACCGTGGAAGAGGCATGGGGCATGGTCCGTAAGCCGGTAACTACTTTTTTAAAACCATCCCGCGTATATTTCATTTATGTTTATGTTTATGTAGTACAATGTCATATGAATAAAAATAAGAATATATATTTATATATTGAATAATATATTAGATTTTTAAATTTTTTATCATATTAAAATTACAAAATTAATTATATATTATATTTCATAAAAAAATTTAAAATTATATTAATATCATATCATATTTTTTATTTTATATTAAAATTCTATAAAGTTAAATGGTCAATTTAAATATTTTAAAATTTTTTTAGAATATATATTTACATATTGAACTGTATATATAGTAATTAATCATATGCATATTAATATTAAAATTCATATTTTAAAAGCTTAGAAGTAACTCCTGAAAGTAACTCGTACACTGGAGTAAAATCATTATGTTTCTTAATTCGCGTTTGGTACAGCATCGCTTTTTGTTTGTTGTACTAAAAAGCCTGGAGTTTTGCCCATTTTCGGCTCAATTAAGGGATCAGGTCTACATTTCAAAACCATTTACGTCCTGTCAATTTGTCAATCACCAGTGAAAAATGAAAATGCATTAAAATGACAAATTATTCTAGTGAAAATTGGGTGAGGGCTTTTCCTTTGTTTTTGTCTTCTTGCTATAAAGAAGAAAACACAAAGCAGAAAACAACAAAATAATGAAATAAATGACTTGTAATCCAGGACGTTTAACAATTGGGCTGATTTATTGACACGGCCCGTAATTACTGGAATATATAAAGGCCTTTTCATTAAAGTGGCCCCACTTGAAATCATCTTTTGTCAGAAAAGGGGAAAAACAAATCTCAAGTTGAGACAATGAGACATGCACCTGAAATGTCTGGTTTGGTTCCCTGCCAAATGTACACAAGAGCAACTTAATTGTTCTCTTCCATATAGTATTCGTCAGTTCTCATATCCAATTTGCTTATGATTTGTAATATTGGAGTCTAAAAGGAAATACACCAATGCCAAAAACGAGGTACATTGTTTAGTAAACTGCAAGATCAAGTGTTGTTGTTAAAGAATAAAGATGCATGGTGTAATTTATATTTTTTTGAGCAAATTGGTATACCAAAGAAATGATATATATTGATTCACCGGAACATGTTGGTTGGTAGGCGTTGAGCCTTGACTGTCTGGTTTTGCATATATGCAAATCCATTGAAATATTATTTTGTTTACACCCCATTCCTTCTTATTGGCTAGCTGTCTGAAATTAATTGTTGGTCTAACAAAGACATGATGCATCATGCATACCAAACTCTTTTTTTACACCGTCCCTGGGCTACATGTGACAGGTCCAAACGGAGCATGTTAATTTGATTAAAGTTTATTAAACCAGCGTTAGCCATGCCAACCATCCTTCAATAGTATATGAATATAATCAATCTAAGATATGCGTTGTCCGAGAGAAATCATCTCAATTGCTGGTTCACTTCGCTGCAGGGTGAATCTTTGATTTCATAAGAAAGTTATTTCAGTCCCAATAAACTTTATCTAGAAATATAGAAGGAACGATCTATTCATAGTTATTATAAAAATAAAAATAAAAATACAACCTATTTTTAGTCAAATAACCAATTCTCATAATTGGACAATGGATATCTAAAGTTATAGTAAAAGCATCGAAATATAGAAAATATAATGAGGTGGAATATGTTTTGTTTAAAATAAATATCTAAAAATTGTAGCCAAGTTGGCCTAAATTTACCTGACGGAACATGTTTTGTCTTTTAACTGTTCCGCGGGAACACTGCATTCTCGTCTCCTGGTCTACCGATATCCGAACCCGAGGCGGAATCCCTGCCCTTAAATCAGGCCTCATCGCCCCACTGCGGCCCACTTCTCGGCCCAACACTTGATTCCTCTTTAGGCCTTATATTTCTGATAGCAACTCACTGAGCTCGGTGTTCCCTCAAGCCGTACACGAACAACTACTGATATATGGGGCCCATCGACCAAATATAGGACAACAGAACTGTCCCCTAAAACGGTTTGCTAACGAAATTTTTATGCTCCCACTCATACTCTTTCCTTTCAAAAGCCTCCTGTCCCTCCCCAAATTCGCCATTCTTGTCTCACTCAAAAACTCTCTTGTTTCTCCCTCCCCCCCCCCTCCCTCCACACATGGGCCACATCATGCCAGACGACCTAGCGGACGAGCTTCAGAGCATTAGCTTCGGCTCCTCTGAGCGTTCAGGCTCCTCCGTCATTTCCACTACATCCGCCTCATGCTCCTCCTCCTCTGGCCCGCTCTCCAGGCCGAATTCTTACACTGTCGATCCGCTTCTCGCCACGATCCGGCGAGTCAGATCCGAATCCTCTGCTAATGCACTCTCCATCTCGGATCTGCGCTTCATCCAACGACTGGGATCTGGTGACATCGGTAGTGTCTACCTTGCTGAGCTGAAGTGCGGCAGCAAAGATGCTGGCGTGATGGCCGCAAAGGTAATGGATAAGAAAGAATTGGAGGGTAGAAACAAAGAAGGCAGGGCTAGAACAGAGAGGGAGATACTGGAGATGATCGACCATCCCTTCTTGCCGAGGTTGTACGGTGTAGCTGAGAGTGAGAGGTGGTTTTGCCTCTTGACCGAGTTCTGTCCTGGTGGCGATTTGCATGTACTCAGGCAACGGCAGCATTGCCGCCGGTTCAGTGAACCTGCTGTCAGGTAAGCTTTGTTTCTATATTAGTAAATAGTAAGAGGAACAGCAAGTAATTTAATTGAATTTTGCAGCGCATTAAACATTGGTAACATAATTACAGTAAAATAGTGCGTTTAATTAGCATTGATGTTTAAGCGTTTTTTACACCGGGTTTAGCGATTGTGATGAACTAATGATGATAGCCAGAGAGGGGAGTGTAGTGTAGCGATATAGCTTGTCCACTAGTTTATAATTTGTACATGAAACTTCTTCCACACACACAACAAAAATAAAGAAATTGATAAAACTGGTAAAGACATTTCGAATGTATCTATTTTATAGAGGGTTACAATTATGTGGTTTTCAAAAGTAATAACAAGCAAACATAAGGTCATGAAGATGTCCAGTATTGTTTTATCATTGTTCTGTAGACGGATAGCTTTTTCCAGCTCCGCTTTTGTGTTGCTTTTGCTCTGTATTGAAAGATATTGGGATCTGAGGCGCTGTCGTCTTAAAAGGAAGAAATTTTGCAATAAAGAAACAAAATTGAATCATTAAGGAAAAAGGATTATAATTAATGCGTGGGTTGTCACTAGATTTCCTTTCCTTTTCAATATTATAAGTAAGATACTCTGTTTTGTGGAGGGATATGCTTTTCCCTTTTCGGAAGATTGGAACGTATTTCCACTAGGCGGTCCATTCTAGTAAGTAGTAATGCTTCGTTTTTTTTTTTGGGGAAAATTAGTCTCATGCCATCGCAAAACTTTAAATTTAGCAAAATATCACTTCAAAACTTTAACTCCCTCTAATGCCACTTTAAAATAAATTTATTTAGTCTTTTGCCACACTTATATATTTTTTGTTCATTTTTAATTAAGTTCAGTAAAATATCACTGTATTTTTGGAATGTATTTTTTAATTCTAAAAATACCATCATTTTATCGATATATCTTTTCCTACTAATTTCGAGTTAAAATCGTTGATATCTGGCAAAATACGTAATGAAAGCAAATTTGTACTATGAGCATCATGATTCGAGAACTTTAAAAGCGAAAATTCTATTCGTAAGCATATATAAATGCATTTTATAATTTTCTTTATGGGTCATTTGGATAGAAGATTTTAGTATGATTTATTGTTTTCTCTACTATAGAATAAAATAAAAAAGTGTTTGGTTTGACATTTGCTAAAATAATTACGCATTTTGCAGAGATATTAACGATTTTAACAGACGAAATTAGTAGGAAAAGATATATTAGACAAAAATGAGGGTATTTTGGAATTAAAAAAATACATCCCCAAAATTGATATTTAGTGAACTTAATTAAAAATGAACAAAAAATATATAAGTGTGGCAAAAGACTAAATAAACTTATTTTAGGGTGGCATTAGAGGGAGTTAAAGTTTTAAAGTGGCATTTTGCTAAATTTAAAGTTTTGAGATGGCATGAGACTAATTTTCCCTTTTTTTTTCTATCAATTCCTCTGTGGTTGTTTCATGTTGCGAGACAACTGAAAAAGAGATTATAACAATAAATTCGTAATTCGAGAAATAATTGACGAGTTAAAGTTTTAGCATCCATAAAAAATTTGTTTTATATAATATAAATGAAAAATATATTATAATAATAAAATATTAAAAATATATTAAATTGATGAATTACTCATTAAACAATCAGTTATGAATGAAAAATAAATTATTCATAAATAATTTGTAAATTATATGATTATAAAGAAGATAACTTTTCATCGTAAAATAAGAGCATCATTGGTGTCGTCAAAATTAAATTTTTATGCCATGTCATCAATGACAATTTATTTTAAAAGTGGCATGAATATAACTAAATTGTCAAAATGGCACTTTGTAATTAATTTTTTATGAGCGTGGCTTGTCAAATGGATTGTCAGTCTCTGCATCCCTGAAATTCAAATGACAATTGTCAAACGAAATTTGACAATCAATTTGACAAGAATGTGGATGCTCTAATAATGTTATGGTGATTCGCGACATGCTTTAACACAGAAATGGACCACGTTGCATCTAGAACTATAATTTTACCAAGCGATTTTTTTGTCCCATCGCATCAATGGGACTCCAGTCCCTTGTTTCAAGGGATAGATCATAGATGTCGATCTTCTTTGAGGGAAGGATCTATCAACTCTTCTCGCTCAGAAAAGGAAAAGTAGAACAGAGAAATATCACTTCTGAATTATCTCAACTTGGTTAATAATGGAGAACAACCATTCATATAAAATAATATTATAATGTTGTCAGAATATTTAATAGTTAATGAGGAGTCTCGCAACATGGCAGTCAAGTTATAAATGCTGTTGTCGGGGCGGATGTATTAAAATTTTGATGGGATAATTATCGGATTTAAATTTATTAATTAATTTGATATTAAATAAAAATTAATAATTTATTATATATTTTTATCTAATAAAAATTATTAAAATAATAATATTTTATATATTGAAAATAACAACAAAATAAACTCAAAGTAATAGATAATCAAGTTGATAAAAAAAGTTTTCGTCAACGGAATTTTATATTTTATTATCTTTGTATAATTATTTCATTATGTATGATATTAAATATTTTTTTCTCAATAAAATTAATAGAGATAAAAAAAAAATTCAGAGGAGATAAAATACCAGTAAGCATTACCGAAAAAATATGATGTCCTGGCAGTGTTGTTTTTATATTTTAGTAGCTCGTTCACTAAGAATATGATGCCTATTTCTGATTTTCCGGTCTTCTGCAATTTTAGTAATATATTTTATTGTAAGGATGTCCGAACTTCCATTTTCCATTATTCCCTTCAAATGTTCGAATTTGTTGTTTTCATAGGAATCTCATCGGTCATCGTCAACCTTTAGATTTATAATCAGGCGGTTTGGAATTTTTGATCATAGAACCCGTTTCTGTCTTCGAGTATCCATTATTATTTTCTGACGGTCTTTTGTAAGAAAGGTCGACGGTCTAAGAGCAAAGGACGAGAAAGATCAATAGCTAAAAGTAAAGGGCGAAAGAGGTTGACAACTTGGGCGAAAGTAACGGACGGGAGAAATCAATGGCTTTGACAGTTAGAGTTAGAGTTGTTCCCCTCATCGATTTGAACTGCGCTCTGTTATGTCAATAAAGTTAAGGTCTAAAATAAAAGTCGAGGTCGAAAAATAAAATAAGATGAGTTATAGATGAAGTAAGTGAGATGAAAGAGAGGAGAAAATCAGTTCGTGAAGTAAATGGGTGATGAAAGAGTGAGATGGTGAAAGTACGGAGAAAGAAGAAAATCGGTCGACAAAGTTCAGATCAGCAGCAAAGAGGAAAAATAAAAAGAAGGGAGGGGTGACTTGGAGGCCAGACTCGGCGGTGACCTCCCCACCGAACGAATTCGCCTTTTTTTTTGTTTCTCTAATAAGGCCGGCTACCATCTCTCTTTTTACGAATCAGACCAGCTTCACTTCGGTAGTTAGAAACTTCCAGATAGATCCGTACAAAAAATATGTTGCCCTCGTGACTCGTGTACAATATTTTGGTTTCATCAGATGCCGGTCGGTTCTGTTCTTCCTTTATAAACTAGGGCTAATTTATTAATCTACATGTTTTTTGGAATTGGAAAAGTTTTGTATCTGTATGCGAGCATGAATTGGAACAACGTCACGGGGACGGAGTAAATATATATTTTATACAAGGAAAAATATTGCATATATGTGATGTCCAAGAACAGTAATGTTAACAGCAAATATTTGAAACAAAGACATTAATGAACCCCATGCTTCACAATTTTTTTTGGCAGTAACCATCTCATTTCTAAGCAAAGGAGGAAAAAAAAAAGGTGGGCATGGGGCTTACATTGGGGCATTCAAAATCAAAATCATGAAATCACGGGGATACATAACATTTGGGTCCACAAACTAAGCTTTCATAATGTCCCCCCTACATTTCTCAGTTCTCTTCCCGGCTTTAAGCATGGCCGGGTCCCCCACTTAGCATCCCAAAACAGAGCAGAGCAGGGACTTTTAAATTAACACAATTCGATTTGAATGCACGAAGCAGCATCATGCCAGTAGTTGCTCAACACTAGCAACAAGTGGCTACGCCAAGCTACCGAGCGCCTGGCTTCCAACTACCAGCTATATCATTTCGATGCTGGAAATTGTTGACGACTTGAGGGGATCATGGGACCACCAGTTGGTCATTGGCGCTACACGTCATGGGTTTTCTTTTCTGTCAGTCTGTGATTTGTGGACTTGAAGGGCCTATTTGTGCAGTTTTGTTGTATGTTTTTCCTCCGTGTTTAATATTAAAAGAAAATGCTGCCGTTTTGTTACATTAAAAATGGATTCCTTCTTTTTTACAAATAAATGGTAAAGTTATTGGAAGCGTAGCATGATATACAGACAAGCCAGCTAACTTGAAGTCAAGTCAAACCACATGACTTTGGTATGCATGTAAGTTTCTGAATTGGCACCACGTGACAAGGTGATAAATATTATGGCACTTCCATTTTAAAAAAGATGTAGCATAAGTGCTAATTTGTTCTGCATTTTCTTATTAAGGAAGTTTCAAGCTATGGCCGTCCCATGCTCATTATTATTACATTATTACTTTTTCTAAGGATGAAACCGTAGGCTCATTATTACTATTATTTTTATATAATTATTACTATCATTATCATTTTTAATACTATGATCATCGTAGTAATCATCTTCGGTTAAATGTACATTTTAAATAGCTGCCGATTTTTCTTTGGTTTCTGTGTTTTTTTAGTTTTAGCCTTTAAGTGAAGGATCGTCTTAGTGTATTGGTTAAAAATGTTGATTAAACATAGGCCTCGCGTGGAATCCCTATGATGCATATGGCATGCCAACATTGCGCCACTTATTAAGATGTCTGCACATTACAACTTGACCATGTCTCACCCAACAATCAATTATGCATCCCTTTACTATAATCTTTCTCGATTGGAGCAACACATCTTGACCTCTTAGGTTCTTACTATTATTATGTATAACTGGGAATATAACTCGAGTTTCATCCGAAAATATAGTTTTTAAATAAATAATTAATAATATTAAATTTTTAAATATATTTAATAATATTTCACATTGAAGAAAATTTGGACACATATTTTCAAATCTTAATCTTAAGTAGTAATAATAATAATTATAATAATAAATAATATAAATAAACACATAATAATCTATAAATGATCATGTAAAAAAGTTGAATCATTTTAAGAGTTAAACTTCACTTTAACTTTATTATATATCTATACTATTATATAAAGCATCTAAGAATTGGAGGGTCCATTTTTTGTCATGGTAAATTTTTATTATACCCATTTTATCCCTCAATTAGACGGATAATATTTATTGTTGGTTGATCGAACGTATGTGATCGCGTCCATTGATCCCCTCTTTCTCTCCATTTCTTTCCCTTATATACTATTATTTCCATAATTTTTGTTTTTTTATTTAGCAACCTTGTGCATATTTGGTAAGAAATTAATGGTGATAATATATGTTAGAATAATTTACTTTTCTATAAATGTGAATTTTTTTATCTTATAATATTTTAATGTTTAAATAAAAAGAGGAGAAACTATATTATTTTAAATGAAGAGGGAGAAACCATGTTATATAAATTTTTTAATTCAAAAAAATGAAATATTTAAATAAAATTAATTCCGGAGAAAAATAATGATGTGATATGTCATTATGTATTAAGAATTTATAAATATCAATCCAGTGGGCAACCTTATATTAATTAACGATTTCTATTAAAGAACAATTTTGTCGAATTAAATGCGATTCTTATTAATTATGTACACATTTTTTTTTGCAGATTTTATGCGGCAGAGGTAGTTGTTGCTCTAGAGTACATCCACATGATGGGCATTGTGTACCGGGACCTCAAACCAGAAAACGTGTTGGTGAGATCCGATGGACACATCATGCTAACGGACTTCGATCTCTCTCTCAAATGTGACCCCACCGCCCCTACACCAGCCCATGTCATCTCCGATGCATCTTCGTTGCCTTTCACCTCATCGGATTTCACAGGTTCATCTTGCATCCTCCCAAGCTGCATTGTACCAAAAGTATCATGCTTTCAGTACCCAAAATTGAAGCGCAAGAAAAGGCACTTCTCAATCCGTAGCGGAGGTGGATCTGCCAGTGCATCTCTAGACCTAGAAGTTGTCGCTGAGCCAGTTGATCTTCGATCAATGTCATTTGTTGGGACCCATGAGTATCTGGCCCCAGAAATAGTTTCAGGTGAGGGGCACGGCAGTGCTGTAGACTGGTGGACGCTGGGTATATTCATATTTGAATTGTTATACGGAGTAACACCATTCAAAGGAAACGATAATGAGATGACACTGGCTAACATAGTGGCACGTGCTCTTGAGTTCCCTAAAGAACCGGTTGTGTCGGCTTCAGTGAAAGACCTAATCACTGGTCTGCTAGTAAAGGACCCGACCAGACGGCTCGGGTCAACTGTCGGGGCCACGGCAGTCAAGCGGCACCCATTTTTCAATGGTGTCAACTGGGCCTTGTTACGATGTGAGAAGCCTCCATACATACCTCCACCTTTCCCCGTCTCAGCCAGTAGCAGCAACAGAGAACCCGGAGATGTATCAGATGACAGCTGTCCTGGTACACCGGTTGAGTATTATTGAAAAAGAAAAAGAAAAATAGTTGTTACAGGCGTGCATGAACATATGCAGAGAATGTTTAGCGGAAATAGTCGAAGTGGATCCGTTTGAACCGGGTCAGAGAGCAAGGCCTTGCTGTGCTCGCTCAGGTGACAAAGCTCATGGCAATCACACGAGCGGGACCACATGAAGCACGTGACAAGGACGTGGTTTTGGGTATACAAGTGTAGAATTGTGTAAAGGGGACATTGTTAGCGGTTAGCAGAATCAAAGCTGTGGATGAAAACGGAGAAATTCTTAGGTGGACTTGATCTAGACCGAGTCCAGATAAGATCTTCTCCCAAACAGTGATCCAATTTTGTTATTTGTGAACTTGAATTCGGTGACATTAAAGTGGGGCTGAGTATATAATTTTATTCTCGTTTCATTGGATCCGATAGTTTTTATAATATAATTATATTTTATTCTATTTGTGAAGAGATCAATGCATTAATTGCCGACGCTCTTTAGCTTATGGGTCCTCATTTGTCCAGCGAGGAGCGTTCAGACTTATCTTTTCATCTGCAGTACAAGTTTATTATTATCGTTAAAAAGAAAAGAAAAATTCAACAAATAGTGAATGAATAATGATTGATTTATGGTACTGTACATAAATAACATTAAATGTATGCTATAGTATAGCTTGGTCTAACATACCCAAAGAAGATGAACGGTACACAATAACCTTTTATAAAGAAAAATGTAATGCTACGAATTGGAAGTTGGGGTTTAATAATTTTGTAATGAATATTTATACTTAAGGAGAGGAAATATATATTAATGTTGATCGTGTTCTAGCTAGGTGTTGGCTAATATATTGACAAGTTAAAGAGACGCTTGATTGCAATACCAAGTAAGAGATACCTTTCAAAACGTCCGTCTGAACCCAACCCTTTGAGAAACATGCCCATTTTGATATCAAATTTCGGAAATATATCCGATGTCATACTTCTTTCTATCATATTTTTTTTTGTGTGTATAACTATGGTATTTAATTATAATAGTTCATGCATCTAATTATAACCATTTAAAATCTGACGGTCTAAATCACAACCATACTTTCCTTACCATATTTTTTTATGACAGCAGATACGTTATCACATCTCTATTTCTGTCCATTTCAATAACATGCAAATTAATGTGCATCTAATGTATTAATATCTGCCTATTTCTCCTACATCTACTTGCACCCAAAACATGTGCAGTTTAATTAAGTAGGCCCAAATTTATTTTGTAGCTATCATGCTAGTAATAGTCAAGCCCAAAAAGTTATGACAGAACTACAACTTTCAATTTGGCCCAAAATTACTTTTCATACTCTATCGAAGTTATACTAACAGTACAGTAGACATGTACAGGCCCTGCATCTGTTCATTTCATTGTATGAAATGCTAATTTTGGCAGATTTTTTATAATAATTATTCAAATAATTCTAATTTTAATAATAAAAGTGATAAAATCAAAATTTTAAGAATATGAATGACAGCGCCACTGTTAGTGGCACTAAGGAAATGTATCAGTTCCACTGACGCGTTTGTGCAAAGACTGAGAGTAGCATCTTTCAGTTTTTTTTTAAAAAAAACTTAAGAGTTGCTACTTGGTCCTGACGCCAGTGGAAAAAACGTCACTCTCACTGGCGTCTTTCAATTTTTTTTTAAGAAAAAAACTAAAAAGTAAAAAAAAAAAAAAACGCCACTACTACAAAAGTGTCATTGACAGTGATGCGCTGTCATTCGTATTCTTAAAATTTTTATTTTATTATTCTTATTATTAAAATTAGGATTATTTGAATAATTATAATAAAAAAAACTGCTAATTTTGGTGAGTTGCCATTGTACTTCCTAGCCATGTGGATCGAGCATGCGATGAATATAATTGGTTTTTGGAAGCCGAAGGTGCAAAAAAATGGCAACGGCAAACCGAAATGCTCTATTAGTTTTGATGAAATCCACGAACAAAACTTGTTTAGGAAAATGGCATTAGATCTTATCAACAACAAAAAAGTGGAGCAACAAAAAAGTGCTTAACAAAATGATGTATCAAGGAAAACCAGAAAATGATACGTCCGCATGCCAACATAAAATGCTTAACAAAATGTTTGCATGGCAACAGATACAATTTTATAAGAGTTAGACTACAGTGCAATATATGGATCAGTCATTTAATTTTCAAAATCCAAATAACTAATCCGAACTGCTTAACATATAATTTCTATACATGAATATAATTGTAACCAAATTTAATCTACAATTAGTTCAAATCAATCATTTAAACTTTAAAAACTAAAAAAATCAAATTCATAATATAAAAATTATCCGTACTATGCAAGAGACCATAATCCAACTCATCATAATATAAAATCACTTGAAAACTTGCTATTTCATCTGCTAAAACAATTCATAAACAGATAAAATTGCTCATCACGACAATTATTTCATCTTACAAGTATGACCACTCTTTATCTTAGCACAACTAAAAATTAAACACACAGGGGGGGCCATAGAAAAGGCAAGAAAATAGCGCTCAAAAGCATTTAAAATATGCAGGTCAGCTTAATGTAAAATTTGTGACATAAATTCAAACCAAAAGGCCTCTTGTGGACTAATCCTCGAAAATTTCTTCAGTTCATACCTGGGGCTTCATTTTCCACAATGGACGGTAGCACTGCCACAGAAAATGTTACAAAGAACCATTTTCCGAGCAATGTTGCCCCGCAGGGGAGTTTGCACGGAGCACTGCAGCAGTTGGGGACAAACCAGAATAAAATATTCTAGAAGGAGTGGGCGGATATCTAGGTGAAAGAGATGTAAACTCAAGAGCTTGGATTCTGAGCTCAACTGGATAGTCAGCTATGCAACCAATGCGGGGACCAGCACCAGTGGACCACTTGCGGGACAACTGGGTAGCAAGCTGGTAAGTGTTGGCCTTGAGCTTTGATTCAATCCTCTGCAGTACTGCCTCTTGTCGAACCGGGGTCTTTGGTGTCTTCAGCCCACCTGATAAGGACCTCTCATAGCATGGTTTTGGTGGTACTTGTATTAGAGGCAGGGAGTGGGTTTGATCTTTGTCTGAATTATGGTCATAACCATGTCGTGGCTCAGATTCAGAAGGGTCAATTATAGTTGGGTCTTGGTCTTTGGTTTGGATACTTTCAGTGATTTGGTCAGATTTAGGAGGGGTTTTTGATTCAGTTTCTGTTTTTGTTTCAGTTTTCTCTTGGGAGTGGAGTTGTTCTGTGGTCGACTCAGTTTCAACCTTTTTAGGGTCATCATAGTAATCTTCATTGGAGGAAGAACGCAGCTGGAAATAAAAAAGATATAGTGCGTTTGTGGATCGTGTGAGGAATAGTGCAAAATATAGGAATTGATAATAGTGAAAAAATAGTGATTTTTAGATTAGCATAAGAATGGTGACAATACAGTGTTATTTTGAATGGTAGAAATGTTATTTGTATTGTATATTTGAAATAGTAATGGAGGATGGAGAATAATTACAGCCATTCCAGATCTCACTTAGAACAACGGAATAATAGCTATTGTTTCTGTTCAGAACAACATTTTTGCATTTGCATGCACTCCTGATATTCCTATTATGAGAATAGTAGATATTCTGCTATATTCCGATATTATCCAAACACTAAACAACAGTGTGTAACATTGCAACTCACTAAAATGTCATGTGTAGTCCTGCAAAAAATGAAAAGTTCAATCTGTGCTCTGTAGCCCAAAAATTCTCATTATATAGGTAACCAAATTATTAAAAATACGAAAAAACAACCCCACTTCTTTTCAGTGCCTCATTCTTCATAAAAGATGGAGGAATGAAGACTTATTGTATCTTTTGTTATAGCAGGTATATAATAAATATAGTACCTCGATGATGCTGATATCAACCCCTTCCTCTTTCAGGAAAGTCAAGAAATTATCCAAATTCTCTTCCCCAGGTTTGTAGTGCCCACTATAGGCCCAGACAGACTGTCAATGATGATTAGATTAAAGATAAGTACACTATAAACCCATAGTTATAGCAAATAATTGTCAGAATTCAGAGATAACAGCTACATCCAAGTGAACAAAGAAATATAGATTATTTAAAGAAAACAAACAAAGACAAATAATACAGGAAAAGTTAGTGCGTTGAGATAATTTCATTTATTCTTACTAGTAAATTGGTATGGGTCTGCAATTTCTTATCTTTATTTTTTTGTTATTGTTCTCCACAGTTCATTTATTAGACCTTGTAGCCAATAGGACCAGTACAAAAAATATCCGAGTCGATACGAATCTTACGATTCGAGATAAGGATACGAATCTATGCTTTGTATCTCTAGAGAGAAGAATCTTAAGAATCGTGTTCGTATCTTTTTGTATCTCGATACGATACGTATCCCAACGATACAATAATTTTAAGATACATATATTTTTTTCGACTTTACCTCTTTTGTTCGACTTCACACATCCTATTAGGTGATAAAAAAACCCTAGTATGAGAAAAAAAGGCAAAAGGAGACAAAAAATGACAAAGAAAAGGAAAAATATACTAGTGGTTAAGAAAGAAAAGTCATAAACTTCAAATACGAGACAGTGCAATTGGGTAATTTTTATTTATTTCATTTATTTTATTCTCTCATGCATTGACGGATATAGTAAGACCCAAGGGGGGTCAGTTGACCCCTTAGATTTTAAAAAGTAATATTTTCGGTTAAGTTATTACCCAATTAGTTAATTGTTTTGAGCCCAATAAGTTATTACAATCCGACTATTGACCCATTTTAACTAAAATCTTGCATTTGCCCCTAGTACAGATACCTTGAGGACTCCATCTTCAGCAGTAAGCCTCCCAGCAGCTTTGGTGGCACCTCCAGCTAGAAAGCTTGAATGGTGAAATAACCCTTTCTTTTTCTACAAAGGTGCAATAATATATAAAAGAAGGAAAGAAATTAGAAGGAAAAAAAAATAGTAGAAAGACAAGTTCGGTTAAGAAATGTCTTATGAACTATCAGAGGACAACCATAAATCAGTATGACCAATTAAAGAGTAGAACTCCATTTAAGTTGGCTGGAAATGCACCTAGTAGTGACTAATTATGTATAAAAAATATACAATTAAAAAAAAAGATAGAAATTACAAACCAGGCCAGCATACAGACGTTTGTTAGTGCTAAGGACAAAGATCCACTTGCCGCCTTCAGCTCCACTGTTATGCGTATCAAGGTAATCACCAGATTGTTTGTGAATTAACTTACCACCGATTACCACATACTCATAGTGCTCCCTCTCTTGCTATATGGGTACAATTGTAAACAATAAAATTATTTTGAATCAAATTAAACATAAAACACTCATCATGATTATTATAATTTGAGATCTCTGATATCTATGCTTTCGGATTGGGTTTGACCCATATTTATTTGGGATTAAAGGCTTTGATATTGTTTGGTGTACACTAAACATAAAACAATAAATAATTGAAATGCACTACTTTGTTTAGTTAAAATTAAACAACCAAATTAAATAGTTGCATATCCATGGTGAAATATAATTCGTATCAAGAGTACCAGATACTTGGACCCTGCCCTAATCATAATAGAAATGTCATATAGATGACATGTTAATTTATAATTTCCTACATCCTATCTATACAATATATTTGTTGTTCCCTCTTTATGAATAAAATCAAATGCTTTACTCTTTTTTTTGACTGCTCACAAAGGAAAAATATACAAAGAAACTACAAATGTTGCGTTACTCTCACTAATTTGGTACTCTAGAAAAAAAAATATCTACGGAGAAGGAATACTCACAGGACCGAGATACTTGATGCATTGAGTTCTGAGCCTGGACCTTGGGCACTTTTCCAGATCAACATCCCTCCCATCTCCACAATCCAGCCTGCAAAACATTAGATTTGTTGAAGTAGAAAAAAAGATTTTCCAAGGAAGAATACCAATAAAGTTTTGTTACTGTCCTGATCATGCAATTACAACACAACTAATAAGGCTCTCTAGCCATGAATAGTTGAACATGATGAAGTTGCAGTACATCAGGCATATGAGCTATTTAACTGTGTAATAAGATCCTCAAAAACACTACAAAAGTTCTACAGAACCATTGGTTATGGCATTCCAGTTAACCATGTACCAGTTCAGTACACAAAACCAGAAGGAAGTACTTACCAGTAAAAGAAAGGCTGGCCAGCTAGGCTGTGAGTCCATGCGTCATAGTAAATGTGTAGGTTGTGCCCATAGCGGTGCTGTGGATCAATCTGTCAGAAAATAATCAAGCCTTCTGTTTTTTCTCAATTGTCCTTTTCAAAGCAAAAAAAATGTTTTTGGAGAAAAGGAAAAATAACCAAAGGGTGGAGCTGCTGGTAATTCTTTTTCTTTAGTGAGTAACTTGTCAATGAAATTCAAAATTAAATCTTATCCTTGAATAAATTAAAAGAATATAAATTGAACAACAACCTGACATAAAAATAGGAAACTGAAAAGGCACTTAGACTTACTGCTTCTATCCAGTGTTGAAAAGCGAGAATTAGAGCGTCTGAGTCATGAGTTAAACCAAATCCTACCTACAAAAGAAGAAACATATAATAGGAAACTTCAGTAAGAACGAAAAAAGTAATAAAGATTTAATACGAACTATCAGATTATCTCCCAAATTAAAGCAGCACCTTAGAAGCATTCAAGCTAACGCGATTCCACCTGGATGATACAGATTCTGTCTTTGGATTACTAAAGAAAGACACCGTGCTGTGATTTAGCCTGGCGAAATCGAACAATTGCCACCTTACATCCAAAATAGAGAAAAACAACCCCATTAAATTATTATTAGAAGGATTTCCTTAATAACATATCATATAGCTTTCTGAAACCCGTTATCTGATTCAAGTATTACCGTAGAGAGATAGGCTAAGAATAAATAAAAAATCGCGTCCTATGGAAAACCGCTAACAAAAAAGAAATAAAAACAATGTCCGAAACCATAACTATGGCGTCTATATCCTATCTATAGCGTGACGAACCAGAGTTCTTCAGCGACAACAGCTGAATCCGCTAACTTGCGCCGTGTCCGATAGCTCCTATAAACCTTTTGAAGCTTAGTCGCCGCCTTGTACGACGACCCGTCGGTAACGGTAGGCGACCGGTCGCCTTCTCGAAGCGTCGATTCGAAGTCGCCATTGTTGGGGTGAGCTGGAAGCACAGTCTCTACCTCCATTGATGATGAGAGATGGAATTATGGCTTGGCTGCGATTATTCGCAGTGGTGTTAATGTCGAAGCAAGTGCAATATTTTGGTTATTTATGATTTTTCACTGGAGGAGTACAAATTTAAAAGTCGTTCCGTAGAAAGCGAAATAATTAACATAGAAAGTCCTATTAATTTGAAGATTTTGACTGGACACAAGGGGTCATTGTAATTAAGAGCTATGGAAAAGATCAAAAGAAAATAATTCATTTACACATCTCTAGAACAAATCTCTTCCGAGTCACGGAAGCGTGGGTCCCATAAAAAGCATAACAATAAGCACGTTTTGATTAAGCATCGGACCCATCTGTCAGGGGCTTGTGATAGGATATGTCGCAACATTAAAAACATAGAAAATAAATTCGATTACAAATTCACAAATTCATAGTCAAAGAAGGGCCCCATGTAACCAGCTGCTGTATTGCCAGTTTGCCACCCAACATTTTTTTGTCAAATAATTCTGATTTCTGGATGTCTTTTATTACATTTTCCTTATGTTTCATGTTTGTTTGTGCTACTCTCTAGTCTCTATATATGGCCTGGGAGAATTGATGTGACATTACTAGTTGCGAACGACATTTTGCATGTATTATATTCATCTCTCTCTCCATTACAGATAACTAAACTGGATCTCTTCATTAACACCGACAAAGAAATTGTACCTCTTCAAATTGTAACATATATTAACATACAAATTCCATCTTAAGCGTTATACATGTGATGCAAAATTTGATAGATATGTGAGGAGCTGAAATGTTCATCATCTTTTAAGAATCGTACTAATATTTATGATAATTTTTGTACACAAATTCAAAGGAAGAAGCAAAATTAACTCCCAAACATCCTCAAATCATTCATAATAGCACTTATACTTTAGAAAATAATAAAGTAAAGTTAAAAATCATAGTATGAAATTATTATTATTATATTGACTGTATTAAAAGTTGTGTTATCTAGAGAATAGATTGGATTCTTTTCGATTTTTTTTTTGAGTAAAGACAGAAGTCAGAATCTCTTTTTTCGTGCTTATAGGATTTGAATTTATAATCAGTTTAAGTAACGTTTTGTGCTTATATGATTTGTATTTATAATCAGTTGAAGTAACGTTTACTTAACTTACTGAATCATTTGATTTTTTTTTTTGAAAATGCTTATTTATCTTTGTGAAAAAATGGAGAGAAAAACGAACTAGATTAACGGAGAAGAATCGTTATGTGGGGATAAGCTCTAGTGCCCTCGCCCCTTAGAGAGTGTAGACTTTAGACAAGTCGTACCAAAAAAAAAAAATTGCTACCACAAATTACTGATTGCAATTTGTCTCTTCGTCCAACCGAATGATGAGGTATATACATCATACATGATACATCATCATTTCTTTTTATTTGTTCCAATAGGTTAGCTGGTTAGGGGTGACCACCCGATGGGTAAGAATCTACTGTTTATTTTTCAAACAAGCAGCGTTTTGCTCGTAAATCTGATGATGAAAAATATCTTAAAAAATAAATATATGAATTATGAAGAAATCAAATAAACTTGTGCTGTCGATCTTGATGAATAGAATCCAGCTCATTTATTTTATGAGTAGCCGATCTCATTCCCCACCAGATGAGACAGGTTTGAATTTAAATGAGAATGATTGAATTGGAATTATTTTTTTTAGATTTTAAAATAATTATGACTGAATAAAAAATTATTTGATTTTAAGTCGGTTCGGGTTAAATCAGATCAGATAGTCAGATTGTGTTGGATCAGAACATATCAATTTAACTTTTTTTTAAAAAAAAAGAGTTATGTCGAGTTCAAATTCAGATGAGTCAACTAGAATTTCTCAGATTTAATTAGATTTCACCACATCTAGAATAGATATACATCATACATCATACATCATCATTCGATTGGCCTTTTATCTCAGAATGGAAAAATTGAAATTACAAAATAAAAAAATTGATGATATTTTAAACCAAGAAAAACAGTATATATAAATTGACATTTTGAGGAAGGCTGGATTCAGTCAGAATGAAATAATGTTATTATCTTTATGCGACAAAATTCTATGAAAAATACCTTCCTCAAAAGGTCCATCTCTTTTGGTGACAAAATTATGTTCTGAACACAAAAGGTGGATCTCAGAGACGGACATTTCTCAGTTTGCAATTTCGTCTAATTTCTTTTCTGATTTTACAATTTCGAATTTCTTTTTCCTCACATAAAACTCCCATAATATTATAATACTCATCTCCTTAGCAAGTTTAGAAGGACGCTATACATATAATTTTCAATTTCACGGAAATAATAATATTTTGACTATGAAGACGTGTAACAAAAGTCCCAATGGTAAAAAAAATATGCATGGTCTGATTCTCACAATAATTAAGAGCTCTGTCAGTGAGAAGACCCCGGAATTACTTTGACAAGTTAAGGATACGTAAGAATTAATTTTTGTAGTTTGTTTTGACTTGATCAAGTGTAAATGATGAACGAACGCAATTAACAATGATAAATGAATTTTAGATGCAATTTTTTTTTGAAAAAAGTGGAATTAGTCCACCGGTAATTTTAGAATGCAATTAATATATCAAAATATGAATAATTTTACAAAGTCAACAGAAACGAGTTTCACAAACTTTGTGAATGATGTAAATATAAGGGATCAATTGTAAAATTTCAAAAAGTTCTCAAAATTAATTGTAAAATCATTTATTTAATTGTTTACTTATTTTGTATTTTCTTTTTGGGAATTTTACAGTACATTTATTTCTTCTCCCAACAAATATATATCATACCAATCGCAAGTCGCAACTGCCGTTAGTGTAAGATAATAAAAAGAACATCAATCAATCAATTATATAATTTTTGGGATTTTGACAGATCTTCCATCCACCCAAAATATTTTTTTAATTATTTTTTTCGATAGGCATGCACCCAAATTCTTGCTTTGTAGTCAAGTTATAACTTACAAATCACGTAAAAAAAAATGTTCTCTGGATGTTTTTTATGATCTAGATGGGCACTAGCCATTAGGTAATCCCAATTGTTTGGTGGCATATATGACAAATATGCATGACAAATCAAAGCTGGAAGAGTCCGATGTTTGTCCTTCGTACCTTATTTTTATCCATTTTTTACAGTTCAGTAAGGAAATCATGGCATGTTAAATTCATAAGTTTATAGCCGACGAGCATTATTTGGATTAATGAAATCGTTTGGGCCCCACACAAGACAACAATGTTAAAATATAGTTAGCCTTTGTTGAAGTCTATTTTGAACGAACGTACACTGTCCAATTCGAAAAAGACGACTCGATGCGTTGTATGTGCTTAGTTTTCAAAGCACCATGCTTCTAAATTCTAATAAATTAAGCATTTCATCTTTTTATTCGCTGGTTCATCGAAGTAGCGAGGAAATTGCGGAGAAGATATCTAGTTCGAAAAAATCATGCTCTTCGAAAATGGTTGTTCTAAATAAAATTTCAATCCGATTATTCCTCCCTAGTCCCTACTATATTTCAATACATTGATTAAATTCAGATAGGAATCCATTTAGATCCGATACTTTTTTCTTCAGGAAGTAGGTCGGAATCAGAATTGAAGAATAGAGATCGAAATAAAATTTATTAAGTCATCGGAGAAATGGAGTTGTTGGAATACTTAAAAACTTAGTGTTCATTTGGCAAATCACTGAATAGTTTTAGAAGAGTGATAGAATAATGTCTTTTTGAAAGAGTAATAGAAGAGTGATCTTTTTTATTATTTAAAAGAATAAAAATATTATTTGACAGTTGTTAATCGAATAGTTAAAATATGAATAATTATGATACTAACAATGATGATGATAATAAAAATAATAGTAAAATAATAATAATGATAATAATAGTATAATAATAATATAATTATAATCCATAATCATAATCATAATAAATAAATATTTATAATTATAATTATAATAATATAATAAAAATAAAGATATAATCATAATATAATAATATAATAAAAAATTATAATTATAATCATAATCATAATAATAAATAATTTTAATTTTAATAATATAATCATAATATAATAATAAAATATAACATAATTATATAATAATCATAATCGTAAACAAAATAAAATAATAAATAATAATAATAATAATAATAATAATAATAATAATAAATAATTATAATTATTATAATATAATAATATAATGATAATATTACATAATTATAATCAAAATATAATAATATAATAATAAAATAATTATATTTATATTCATAATATAATACAAAAATTATATTATTATAATATAATGATAATAAATAATAGTAAAATAAAAATAATATTATAATACTAACAGTGATGGTAAAAAATAATAATCATAATATTAATATAATAATAAATTATAATATAATACTAATTTAATAATAATATAATAATAAATCGTATTCATAACCATAATTATAATCATAATCATAATATAATAATATAATACAATATAATCAAACAATAATCGTTATCCCGACGAGAGCTAATCCGGTATACAACCTATAACTTGATATATCGGATTAGCACTCTTTACTTAGTCTAAAATTCATTTAGCAAATTAATTCGTCGGAATAGTAATTATATTCTAATTTTTTGCTATTCATTGAGTGCCAAACATACCCTTAAATTTTAGATAAAATTGGGTATATACCTCCCAACACATCCTAATTTAGATATTTACCCCTTCAAATTTGAAATTAGATATTTATCCCTGAAAATATTAAAATAGTAGATATTCACCTATAAGTCTATAACTAGTATTATTCTCATAAAAATTAAATTAATAATTAACTAGTATTATAATAGGATAAAAATACCCCTCCGATGATTCAAGATATTTTCATTTATATGTAAATCTTTTTGTTAATTTTTTATTTCAGCAATGCATAAAATTATCATAATATCATAATTATGAACTATTTTTATCACTATCAATACAAATCTCATTAGTAAGCACTAGATTCATAGAAATCTGTTATATTATTTGAGGCTGCATTTATGCACGGTTGGAGCTTAAGGAGGGAGAGTAAGGGTAAGTAACAATATAGTAGCAACACAATGTGCATAGAAAAATAAAATAATTCAATAAACCATCGCAAGTTTTATTGCGATGCAAACTGTATGGATGAGGAAAAAATATAGAGGTGTATTTTATTTTAATATAATTTTAATTTATTATTAATTTAATTTTTATGAGGATAATACTAGTTAGAGAAGTGATTTAATTACCACCATTTTGGTGCAACATCGGTGTCATTAAAATTAAATATCAAATAACTATTATTTAAATTCTTAAATAACAAAACTAATTGAAGGAATATTTTATAAATATCATCTTATATATGTATACAAAAATTTATATCATTTTGATATTATTTATATAGGCATCAAGCGTTAATAAAATCAACGGACTAAATTTTATAATTTAGTCACGTTACTTGATGGCTATTCAAATAAAGTTAAATTTTTTTGATTTTTCATATACATACAATTGATATGATATAGAATACATCTAATGGTTCACATTTTTAAATTTATACATAAATAAATAAATAAGCACCATAGACACCCAAAAAATGGTAATTGAATCCCTTCTCTACTAGTTATGGGTAAATATCCAAAGTTTTGATATTTTCAGGAATAAATATCCAATTTTTAAATTTGAAAGGGTAAATATTCAAATTGAAATTTATTGAGGGGTACATATCCAATTTATGTAAATTTTATTATTAAAATTATTTAATAACTATTCAATTTAATTATTTTTTTGAAATTTAAGGAAACATGTCGCTTTTAGTCCATCCCCTCCCTCCGCCGTCCCTGCTTAAAAGTGAGAATACCATTTGCTTAATCTCCTAATCTGTGAACAGTAAGCTTAGTTGTTGCAAGATTCTACTTGCTCGAGAACATATATAATAAAAATTTACTACTAGTTATAATTCAATTAGGATTATAGACCACATATTAATGAGCGTATAGTTGACCTGGTGAGTACTTTTGAAGCCTCCTTGAGTATTTTTATTATTTTAAAAAGATTAAATTAGACATTTGATTAGTTATCTTAAAAAAAATTGTTTTTCTTTTGTTTCATTGGCAATCGAAATAAATGTTAATTCACTTTTGAATCAGTTTGATAGTGATGAAGTAAATAGATAAAGTAATTTGAATAAAAATATTAAAAGAAAATATATTTAAAAATTTAACTTTAAAGCACTTTCAGATGCTTTAATTTTTATCTTAAATCACTTCCCTTTAATACATTAGAGAATTTTTTTAATCACTTTTATTTCATTTGTCAAACGGAGTGGTTAATTCAAGTTATTGAAATAGGAGTATGTATCCACTGTCAAAGTTGTCATAACAGAAATTCGATCTTTCGCACACAAAATGATGCGACTTTTTTAGGAGAAAAATTTGAAATCTGTACGAAATTCCTGATAAATGATGGAGAAATATCAAAATTTGAAATTTGTACGAAATTCCTGATAAATGATGGAGAAGTTATATCATAAAATTAGTGCTAAATAAACAGAACAGACTTAACATTGGATCTAAATAAAATTTTTTGGCGTTAGCAGACAAAATTATCCTGAATATACATTAAATGTGAGTAAGTTTCCTACAAAAAGATCTGAACCAATTTGTCAGAGACAGCTGGAGATGTTATGCTTCCATAGTTCCATGTTGGGTGACAATGCAGGAGACAAACAGGTTTATACACATCGTGCGCAGAGAAAACGATGGCTTCTGATTTGGGATCCTTGTATTCTATATTTATATGTTCCTGTTTGAATTTTCTCAAAGAAAGACTCTGTCTACGTCAAAATTTTTTATTTACACATCATTTTTTTTTGAAATATTATATCTCTGATTTAATCTGAAATAATCATAGAATAAGATTCCAATAAAATCTAAAGTGATAATTTTTTAAACATTTTTGTTGCAATGAGTATTAGAAAGTTAAAATATTTCAAAAAAATTATTTGATGTTTGAAGCAAGATTTTTGATATAGATAACAGCAAGCAATTTGCAAGCAACCAGCAAGCAAATCCTTATAATTATCTTTCCTCAAAATAATCCTTATAATTAACGTATATGCAGAATTTCAACCAGCCTTTGTGGCTTTGTTGTATCCTTTTGTTGCAATGAAATAGACATATGTCTATGGGGCTGGTCTCAAATACCAAGGAACTTTTGGAGCCAGCTGAAAGCCCATAAAATCAGTTTGGGCTGGAAAATGTTTTTCTCTGGGGCTGCTTTAGAAAAACCTTTTCTCAGTTGTCAGCAATTATCCATGACCGGATCCCAGTTTATTTCTTAGTACTTTACTGACACAGAACATTTTCTTTAGAGGTGGTAATTGAGCGGGAGGGGTCGGGTTCGGGATAGATTGGTCGGGTCAGTTTGACCTTCTGAAAGAAATCGGCTCGGATCAATTTATATGTAGTGTTTTTTCAGATTTTTGTTAGATTTTGTGTGAATTGAAGATCATTTGATCTCAGATCGGGTCGGATCGGATTCTGGTTGAGTCGAGTCTGTTTGACTTTTAAAAAAATCAAATCAGATCGGATTCGGATCCGAATGAGTCGGACGATTTTTTTGAATCGGATCGGTTTCTGCCACTTCTAAATTTTTTATTTACAAATTTACAACTACTTGTAGGAACCTGAGATGAACGTGATAAAAATCATCAGAACCGTTTAAAGGCATTTCTAGAATTCAGTATATATGGTCATAATTAATTTCCAATTGACGACTCTGACCCAATTATATATTCTACTCTTCAGTAAACGAGCATAGCAGAATAAAGGTCATATACTTACATTATTTTGCAGACATCGTTTGAAAATATTTTTGGATGTCAAAATTGGGTTTAGATTGGTTTGTATTCTAATACCTATCTGGTAACACACTGAGTCAAGTCTTTTAAGAAAACTCATGGTCGAAGATCAATTCTGACATCTTAAGAGAGGTGATACAGAATCTCAACTCCAGAACTAAATGCTGGCAAATATAGTCAGCTCTTGATGCCTTATATAAATTTATATTTAATCATTACCAGCTCGTACCATTTTTTTTTATTTAGTGAATTTTATTGGTTTATTAATTTTAGTACAACGTAAGGTCTTGCAAGTCAATTGACTACAGGATAAAAATCAGCGTACTTACCAGATCCAATTAAAGAAAGGGAGCATAAGATCGACCATCAATGTATTTCTTAACTGGAAAAATATAATTAAATTAGTATTTAGTATTTACCAGATACCGTTTTTTGTGAAAATATCCGCCGGTTGCTCTTTGCTTCGACAAATGGTGTTTTTATTTCCCTTGACTGTACTTTTTCTCTGATAAAGTGACAGTCTACCTCTATGTGTTTTGTCCTTTCGTGGAAGACTGGATTTGATGCAATATGTCGCGCAGCCTGATTGTCACAGTACATTTGCATGGTCTTTGTATGTTCTATTTTCATGTCACTGAGCAATTGCTTGATCCAGATAAGCTCACTTGCTGTGGATGCCATGGCTCGATATTCTGCTTCTGCACTTGATCTAGCCACAACATTCTGCTTCTTACTTTTCCATGTGACCAAATTGCCACCTACAAATGTACAAAATCCAGTGGTTGATTTTCTGTCACGGCTTCCGGCCCAATCTGCATCAGAAAAACCAACCACATTGTTAGAATCATTCTTTTTCATCCAAATTCCTTGACCTGGAGTGCCTTTAAGATATCTCAGTATCCTATCAACTGCACTCAAGTGGCTGGTACGTGGAGCATGCATAAATTGGCTTATGACACTAACTGCAAAGGCAATGTCAGGTCTGGTTACTGTAAGGTAAATTAATTTGCCTACCATCCTTTGATATTGGCCTATGTCAGATAATGTCTCACCATTGTCAATTCCTAGTTTAATATTTGTCTCCATTGGAGTACTAGCTGGTTTGGCTCACAATTTACCAGTTTCTTTTAACAGGTCAAGGACATATTTTCTTTGGGATAAAAATAATCCTTTACTCGAGTGGGCTATTTCTATTCCAAGAAAATATGAAAGTTTTTCAAGGTCCTTAATGTCAAATTCTCTTTTTAAATATTGCTTAATTCCTTTAATTTCCTCATTATTATTTCCAGTGATAATAATGTCATCCACATATACGAGAATAATGATAGTGATGTTTTGTGAATGCTTGATGAACATAGAGGAATCAACGGTACTTTTTAAAAAAAATAATCTTTAAAAGAGAAAGGCTTAATTTAGCATACCAGTCTCTTGGAGATTGCTTCAGACCATATATCATTTTTTTTAATTTACACACCTGTGATGAATTAGACTCATTCTTGTGGCCCGGAGGAAGAGTTATATAGACTTCCTCTTCCAAATTTCCTTGAAGGAATGCATTTTTTACATCCATTTGAAACAAATCCCATCCCAAGTTGGTGGCTACTGATAGCAGAATTCTAACAGTATTCATCTTTGCTACAGGTGCAAAAGTCTCTTGGTAGTCGATACCATAAGTTTGAGTAAATCCCTTGACCACTAACCTAGCCTTGTACATTTCAATTGTACCATCACAATTGTATTTGATTTTATATACCCATTTGCAACCTACAGGTTTTTTATTTTTTGGTAAACTAACAATATCCCATGTGTCATTTTTTTCTAAGGCTTGAAGTTCCTCATTCATAGCCTTACACCAAGTTGGACTTTGGTTGGCTTCACTGAAGGTAGTTGGTTCCATTTGGTTTGTGATGTTACTCAAGTACGCTCGGTATTTAGGGGATACCTTACTATATGAAATGAAATTTTGAATTGGATACATTACCTGTTGGGATACATAATCCCTTCATTTGAGTGGAGGACGAGTCTGTCGGGTGGATTTTCTTCTCAAGATATTTTCTTCTTGAGTTGGCTCTTCACTTCTCAAGGTAATTTCTTCTTGAGGCGGTTCTTCACTTGGCTCATTTCTCTCTTCTTCTCCCCTTGAAGAAATTGCATTTGTTTCACCAACTTGTTCTTCATCTGCATGCTCAACCTGTTCTTGATTTGTTTCATCAGGAAACATGAAATTATTTGGAGACAATGTGGTGGGTTGACCTTGTGCATTTCCTTGTTCACTTGTTTGGTAATATGGTTCATTTTCAAAGAATTATATATCTCGTGAGATATAAAGTTTATGATTTCTTGGGTCATAATATTTATACCTCTTTTTTTAGGATGAATATCCTAAAAATATGGCTTTAACAACATTTTTATCGAGCTTGTCATGTCTTTTTATGTGAACAAAACATGTACAACCAAAAACTCTTATGTGATCTAGATCTATTTTCTACTCTTAAGAATTTCTAAGGGACTCATATTTTTAAGAATGACACTAGGCAATCTATTTATGAGATAAGTTGCAGTTAACACGACATCCGACCAATAAGATTTTGGAACATTAGTTTGAAAAAGAAGGGATCTAGTGACTTCAAGTAAATGTCGATTTTTTCTTTCAGAAACTCCGTTTTGCTTCGGGGTATTGATACAAGTGGTTTGGTGTAGAATTCCTTTTTGTTTAAAAAATTCTATAAAATTTTTATTTACATATTCTGTTCCATTGTCTGATCTAAAAATTTTAATTTTTGCATTATATTGATTTTCAATAAATTTATAAAATTCTTGAAATCTTGAAAAAACATCATTTTTTCCTTTTAAGAGGTAAATCCAAGTAGTGCGGGAAAAATCATCAATAAACGTGACAAAATATTTAAAATGATTATAAGAGTCAACATGAGCTGGGCCCCAAACATCAGAATGAATTAAATCAAAATATTTTTCTGATTTATTGATAGATGAGAAAAATGATAATCTAGTTTGTTTCGAAAACTTACAAATATCATAATTTTTGGAATCCAATTTATAACTAAAAAGTTTATTCAAAACCTGATCAGATGGATGACCGAATCTCAAATGCAATAATTTATCACGATCTACTAAATTTAATGACACATGACATTTATTTGTGTTTTTCATCAAGATAATAAAGACCATTTTGCAAACATCCCTCACCAATCTTCTTCCCTGATTCTCAGTCCTGAAAAGTCACTTTATTCGGTGAGAATATGACATCGCAATTCAATTCTCGAGTTATTTTGCTAATTGACAGTAAATTTGAATTGAACTCTGGCAAGTATAAAATATTATTCACATCTTTTGTAAGAACCTTTGTTGTACCAAAACCATGAATTTGGACTTTATTTTCATTAACAACAATTACATGTTGAGGGTCTTTATTTTGTACAATATTGGTTAATTTATTTTTGTTGCATGTCATGTGGTCGGTTGCACCCGAGTCAATTATCCATCTATTTGTATTTTAGCATATGTTTGCAATTTGAGAACTGCTGTAAATATTGGGTGAATTAAAAGAATCTTTAAAATGTACAAAACCTGAAGTTTGTTCTTTGTAATGCATTGTTGAGTTGAGTCAAGATTGATTCGGTTACAGACTTTGTCGAGCCACGAGAAGATCCAGCAGGTGGATTAGGGTTACTGGGTTGAGCTTCTTTTATCTCTTCTGTTTTGCTCAATCCGCCGAATCCCTTTCTCTCCTTTCTTGCGCCGCTCCAATTTCCCTTCTCTCTGATCGGTCGAAGGTGCGGGTAGAGGAACCAGCACTCGTCGCGGTTGTGCCCTGC
The DNA here is from genome assembly GCA_037127355.1 of Schoenoplectus tabernaemontani. Classification (NCBI taxonomy): domain Eukaryota; kingdom Viridiplantae; phylum Streptophyta; class Magnoliopsida; order Poales; family Cyperaceae; genus Schoenoplectus; species Schoenoplectus tabernaemontani. The sequence goes on from CM073739.1 coordinate 18,735,738, forward strand.
CTTCTTGCAGTGGTCGCACCGCTCGGTGCTCAGGGCTCCCTTCCCTCTGGCCGTGTCCCTGAAACTAGGTTTCGAGTTGTGTACCTGGAAAGCGCTGCTTTCTTGGTTCTCCGACAACCGAGGGTTCATTAGAGCTCTCCTGGACTCCTCTTGGTCGATTCTTGCAACGATGTCATCAAAACTTGGCATCTCGGTTGAGGCCAAAATATGAGACCGAATCGCATCATAGCTCGAATCGAGTGCCCCCAGATAAGTAAAAATTAAGTCTTGCTTGACTCTTTTTTGTGTTTCAAGTGGATCTGAGGTTGGTGAGAGATAGATGTTGAGTTCTTCCCATTTGGACATGATTTCGGTTACTGCTCTGTTTGCTTTGTTTGCTCGTTATTGCTCTGTTTGCTTTGTTTGATTTGAGCAAGTTCTAGTTTTAGGCTGAATATGTGAGCATAGTTTTTTTGTTGGCCATACCTTCTTTTAGCCTTGTCCCAAATCTCTTTTGATGTCTTGGAGTACATGAGTACATTTGAAATTTGGGGCTCCATTGTGGTGAGTAGCCACGACATGATCATTTGATCTGTGGTCTCCCATTCTGCTATGTTCGCATGATACCGTTTTGTATTTGTAGGCTTTCTTTTTCATGGATGCATTTACAAAAAAAAAATCTCTTTATTCAATTTTGTACAACATTTAGTTTCTTGGTTAACCGTACAGTGATTCATTTTTAATTTTTTATCAGTTCTCCGTACTATGTGCCCTCGACAAAAGGAGTCCAGCAATGTTTTTCTCCAACACACTACATGTAACATACATTGTAATTGTTTATAGGTTGCAAGCAAATGGTACTAAAAATTCATTTTCTCAACTGTCAAGGATGTTGTGAAATCCAAAGCAGGACATGGAAAACTACGCAATCTATGTATACCCCAAAATATTCCTATTGCCAGCTCAGTTAGTCAGATTGTAAATTTCCTCTGTTGTTTTGAGATTTGCCCTCCTAAATTTAAAAACATATGTCTAGTGTTTCATACTTTCTTTTGGATATAGGATTGTAGAGGATAGTACTGATCCTTTTAAATAGTAAATAAGAAAACATATTTTGCATTTTTCTTACCAGAATTTGCTCCAAAAATTTGAAAAATAGATTAATAACACAAAAAAAGGAAAAAAAAAACACCATATTCATTGGGGGTCTGACTTGTTCTCGCGTGGATAGATTGTATGGGTTATTTTACATTTGTTTTTGCAGAATCTTAAAGAGATCAAACAGATAATATGAATCTATTCAGTGAATCAGTGTGGTGAGTTTTCGTATCAGGCTATTAGCTCTTATTGATGTTTGCAGGGGCCACAGCTTGATACATTGACCCAAATAATAATAAATAATTCGTACAAAACACAATTGCCAGAATAAGATTGGATCCGAACAACATACAGGAATCCGCACATGCATTTACATCCGATTTTGTCAAACAATTTAATTTTTGTGTCATATCTGAGCACTATATATATGAAATCCAATTGTCATGACTCAAGAGTAGCATCCTATAACAAATAGCCATAGGCATAACCTTTTGTATCCACACTCGAATTAGAAAGGAAACAGAAAAAGAGTGCCATGGATAAGTTGGGGCTTCTTCTGATCTGAGCCAGTTTGCTTGCTGTTATAACCGAACTGGCCGGCCAGTACAAGCCACCCCCCTGATTTTATTGCAGTGCAGCCATTTGGTAAGCGTATTTTTGAGGCGGGTTGTGCAGATTCGAGGATCCGTAAACTTGGCTGCACTGTGTCATGTCCAAATAAGTGTGCTGATGAATGCTTGGTTTTCTGCCCGACATGCCGTACTCTATGCAGTAAGTGGTTTACATGATCAACTTGACCAGTACCTATTGCAACTGCGCAACATCGGACACTACATAAATGCAAATCTTGCAACACACTCACAACTAATAATTTATAACATAATAATTTATAACACAATTGACAATTGTAAGTTGCTTAAAGTTACACAAATAGGAAAGAAGAAACCTGTCATTCAGGCAAGTGGCAGCATCAATTTGTTCTAAATATCATGCAGCACCTAAATATTCCGTGGCAACTGACACGCTTGACACTTGTGACAAAAACTCACAGAAACAGACAGATTAGATACAAAATGATCTTTGAAATTACAGTCTCCCTGATTTATAGAAATGATTTGCTTTTTTAAAATAGTATTACAGACTATGCAAACTATGTAGCATTGTAAACATAAATGAGTACAGAGTATGTAAATTATTCCGTTGATAAGCATTAAGATAATCTAATTGAGTAGTTTTGGTAATCGATAACAATATTTTTTTCATTTTCCACCCTCCATTTTCATTAAAATAAATTGTAAATTTATCTTTTGTAACATTTCTTGTTTTATGTTGCTGTATAATTACTTAGGGTGCCAGCTACCAGGCAATGTATGTGGTGACCCACGCTTTAATGGTGGCGACGGCAACACCTTTTATTTTCACGGCCGCAAGAACAAGGATTTCTGTATCATCTCGGATTCTAACCTCCATATCAATGCACACTTTATCGGGAATCATAACCCATCGATCAAGCGTGATTTCACCTGGATTCAATCCCTTGGCATACTCTTTGACAACCATAAGCTCTACCTTGGAGCTGAAAAAACCATGGTGTGGAGTGATGATGTGGATCACCTGGACATTACTTTTGATTAAATAGTAGTACCTTCTCTCCTTGAGCTATTGGTGCTCTTATAGTTGTTATTCAGCACTGGAAAATTTAGTTTTTACATCTAGGACTACATTGTTACCAGAGGCCCAAAGCTATATATGCAGTATGCACACATAAGTATTGTATTTGAGATGCGTGCTTCCAGCCCAGAGGCCCAAGGAATAGGGCACGCACGTTGTATTTGAGATCCATGCTTTCAAGAGAATACATTTTACTTTGGGCCTCTTTTACTTTCCTAGTGAACTCGAGATGGTTGCAAATTTGGATGAACACTGCTGACTGCTGAGCGAATCAACAAGGCACACTATCAGAACTCACAAGAGACATCCTCTCTCTCGGTTCCCCACTCAATGACTATGTCTAGCAGAAAAGGCAATTATAGATGCAATAACTTAGATAATTATGTAATGAGAAAAGGCAATTATAGAGTGCATGCGTTTTAATGGGTGGGTGGGTGGGTTAGTGCGGAGGCTTATTTGTACGGAGAAGTAGGTAAAATAAAACGATAATTAAGCTGATAACACCAAAGAAAAAACGATGTTTGCCATGGAAAATAGTAACACAGCGATGTAGTGTTCTGGATATCTTAATTTAGTGTTTTCTTTTATTCGGAAATATCCAATGCTGTCAAATTTAGATATCATTACTTTATTTCACTTTCACATTGTTCTTGCACTTCCTTTTCTTTAATCAATTCATGGACTATTACATTCTGATAACTACATGTTGACAAAATCAATTCGAATGCCTGCTGGAACTGCTGGCCCACGTTTTTTTTTTCACTAGACAGGATAGACGACAAATCAAAAGATTCTTGTGTCACTTTGCTAATTTAGGCTTTTGATAAAAGCACCAGAAGAAACTTTTTCGTTCTGGGTTAATAAATTAATTCGAGCAATAGCGTGAAATATAGCTTGCATAATCACCTAATTTGATTTTTGCAATGAAGCATGTCATACTCTTTTATCTTTCATCTATCCTCTGAGGGGCAGTTTGATGTAAAGGAATATGACAGATTTTAAACACACTGAAGAATCACTTGTCCATGGAATATCGTTCCTTTCCTTAATTTTCTGATGAAACAAACGGGCCCTAAATCGTTTCTAGTGGAGAGAAGGGGCGACTTGGAAGAAAATTATAGTATAGGCTACATGAACCAGACCCCAAATTTTAATTTCCAAGATTATAAACAAAAAACCCTCTTCGCCTGAGATGAGCCTCTGATAGTTGGGCCCATGAGATCCCATAATGAGGCTGAGTGCGTATCTTCTACAGTTACTGTATGTATAGTAAGTGTTTGAAGTCATGATGATAATCGAATTTGGATCTCAGAGAGGACAGACACATCAGGGGACGGACAGTTTGAACAATTACTCAGGAGCAAAACTAAAATTTTGTTTAGGGGCCGAGAAATAAACAAATGTCTCTAATGACATCGTGCAATATATTTCCAATATATTGTCCTAATGACTCATTGAATATCATCAGATTTTGAAAATTTTAATTGATAAGTCTCAAAGCAACAAATTTTTTGATGTTGGTACCGTTTATTTGATGTCATTAAAGATTTGCCGATATTTTTTGAAAATATAATTAATTTGTCAAAGATAAAAATACCACACGTAATACTGAATTGCACATTTCCAAAAAAACCTTGGTCATTGTTTCCTGAGAAAATCACAAACATATGACTCTATGAGTAAAATTGCTTGATGAGTATTCTATATATATATGACAAAAGAATTTCATTTCAAAAAGTCTGTAAACAAAATTTAACCTGGCATAATAATTTTCACATTCCCAACTAAAATGTTCAAAATTTAAAGAGATAAATTAAAATTGATTTGATACTTTTTGTGATCTTTATTCAAATAATTTTACAAAAAGTCTGTAAACAAAATTTAACCTGGCATAATAGTTTTCAAAACTAAAATTTGATATTTGAATTCATTTTAACCTTGATTAATAAGACTTCTATTAGACAACTAACTTGTTGTGAGCATATTTTGAATAAATGAATAAAATATTAGACAAAATTTATAAAATCTTAAAATAAATTGAACGAACAATAAAAGGAAGATAAAGAAAACACAAGTAGATTGAAAGAAGCTACAAATCCGATTAGAAAAAATATTAGAAAAATAAATAGATCATAGATAATTAAAATAGAAGCCCACAAAGCCCATTATATAAAAAGCTCCGCCAATTTAATGGAGTTGGATCCCACATGTAAGATATGTCCCTCACGATCTTTCTCAAAATCACATTCAAAATTATTTATAGATTTTAACAATACGCCGCTGTAAACTTTGAAATTATTACAAATAACTGGGTGATTAGCACATATTTATAAATCTATTTTTTTTTTTTGGGGGGGGGGGGGGGGGGGCGATGATACACATATATTTGTCGAAAATGCAAACAAATTCTTCTTCCTATGCAAGATTTTCAAATTCATAGGGGGGCCATGTCCTCAGCTCCATTTCCCTCTGCAATTATAATTACTGTATGCATACAGTACTATAATGAGGCTAGCCTCTCACCACATATAATTAATTTAGGCTCCGGTGAAGATGTTTTGTGAAGCAAATCCTCATTGCATGTACATTTCATGCAATGTAAGTCTTCTAAAACTGCAAAATTGTGTGGTCATTAAGAAAGTTAAAAGAAATATAGCGGTGGTACTATACAGTTTATGAAGTTAGAATCTTATAATTCAGAATACGGATATTGCAATTGAATATAATTTATTAAGCTTTTCATGTCATAATTCGCAATCAACAATTTGGGTTAACGGTTCCAATCCGCTATAAACTTTTAACCTGTCTATGCCATGGCTCACAAAGAATATACTTCATAAGAGGTGCAGAGGAGGGGAGGGATAAATTAATGAGTGGGTAGGTGAAATATGATTTGTTACTGGCTCGATAAATTTTTAAAGAGGAGCGATAATTAAGGAAAGATGTGATCTCTTTTTATCCCTCAAATGAATTGATTTTGTTTCCTCCAAAAGGTGTAGAAGTGTACCCGACCGGGTCAGAGAGACCCGTGACCCGTTAGAACCGACGGGTCTAGCACGGGCGCGGGCAAAAAAATTTGAAAAAAACCCGTCTTAGACCCGACCCGTTTTAGACCCGTCCCGACCCGACCCGACCCGCCAAACCCGGGATAACCCGTGCCCGACCCGCCCCGACCCGACCCGGGAAACCCGGGAATAAAACCCGTCCGACCCGACCCACTTTACCCGTCCAACCCGACCCGTCCGACCCGTTAAACCCGCTGTAATTCAAAAAAATTCAAAAAAATTCAAAAAAATTCAAAAAAATTCAAAAAAAATCGGAAAAAATCAGAAAAAAATAAAAAATCATAATTCAAATTTTTTTCCTATAAATACCACCCCATTTCATCTCATATCCTCACACAAACAACTTCACTCTATCTCTCTTCTCAATTCTCCAAACCAAACTCTCTCTCGTTAATTCGTTAATCTTTTGATATTAGCAATTCTCTAATTATATTATTATAGTAATTTTGTTACATTATCCAGAAAAAAATTAAAAATATTTATATTAGTGTTATTTAGTTATTATTGTCAATTTAGCAATTCGTTATATTATTTATCGTTAATTCGTCTTAAAGTTTCGGGCTTTCGACAATCTTTCGATTCCGACAAAAAAAAGGTTAGTTATTACTTATTAGTATATATTATATTTTATAATTAGTAATTTATAATTAGTTTATATTTTTTAGTAATTAGTTTTTTAAATAAATATTTGCACTCTTTTTTTGTCATTCGTTTCTTTTAATTCGTTTTTATTACATTCTTTATTTTTTTGTAATTACTTATATTTTTAATTTATAATAATTAGTTATTTTTTATAAAATATTATTTAATGATTAAGTTTTTTAAATAAATATTTACATTCTTTAATTTTTTTATCATTAGTTTATTTTAATTAGTTTTTTTTGTTATATTCTTTATTTTTTGTTACATTATTTATTTATCATTGTTTTTCTATTATATATTCTTTTTTTGTTACATTGTTTTTTATCATTTTTTTTTGTCAATTTAGCATTCATTATATTTTTTTTAATATTTTTTTAGCAATATCAAATGGCATCTCCCAATCCCTCTCAAGCCGAAGAAATGGCACATCGATTGAGCGTTGAAATTTTTGGTGAAGAAATGCCACGTTCTAACCCTCCGAACCCATACTATCAACAAAATCCTAACCCTCCGCATCCTTATTATCAACAAATTCCATCACAACAATATTATCCATCACAACCACATGTTGATCCTAATTACAACCCGCAAATCACTTCCTTTAGTGCCGGACAAGGTTCGACCTCATTTCCGTCAAGTTCTCAATATCCGTCAAGTTCTAATCAATATCCGCCAAGTTCCCAATATAATACCGATGCAACAATTAGTGGTGGACTTCCACCGTTACATCCAACGAGTGCGGGATGTTCCACACCAACACCCGACTCAAGTGTCCCGGAATCCCCGATCGAATCCGGAGCTGACAAGAGAAGGAAGAGAGCTCCCCCAATCATCCGTCGAATCGCGGATGACGTGCACGGTGACTCACCTCTGTCACCAATTATAGAAGTCATGAGAGAGAAATTCCTAAAATATTGGGATGAAGTTCCTCTCGTTACAATTCTTGCAAACTGTCTCCATCCTTCATTCAAGAAGAAGTATACTATAAGATTGCTTGAACGGTATAAGAAGAATTTAAATTTACCACATATCGGGGAGGAACAACGTGTGACATCCGCATTGGAAGAAATGTTTCAACTATACAACACCCAACTTCATTCAAACCAAACGAATCATCCATCTTCTTCGAATCCTCGTAATATTAGGTACTAAATTCTAACATATTTACAATATTCAAATTCATTATATTATTATAATATTGTGAGACTAATATTTTTTTTAAATATGTTAGGAGCAATAGTCGGTCGCATTATTGCAAGACTTGGAGGAAGATGACGACTCACAAATGCAAACTAATATGAATGAATTAGTTAGCTATTGTTTAGGAAGTATGGAACACATGACGGTATTGACATCCTCGGTTATTGGAAGAGGAATGAAAATGCATATCCAACTCTCGCCATGATGGCACGTGATATATTTGCCGTGCCGTGTCAACCGTCCTTCCGAATCTGTTTTAGTTCAAGCAAACGGGATACTAACGATAAACGCAAAGCAGATTGGGTGCAAAGACATTCGAACGACTCGTATGCTTGAAAGATTGGTTTGATGCGTAACAACGTAATCAACATGCACCCGTAGAACAATCATCGGTGAATTTATGATGAAGCGAGATGGAGACTCGGATGGTATGCCCGAAAATGAGCTATGGTATATGAACTCGAATATTTAGATGGTATTTTTAAACACTTATATTTTATATTTTTTCCCCTATTTTTAAATTTTTTCTAGCATTTACAATCCTTATTTGATTTTTTCAATAAACTTTACTAACGAATAAAAAGTTAGAACTCCGCCTATGTATTACATAGCGGTCCCAAGAGTGTAGAGGAGGTAAAGTAATCTCATTTTTTTAATATCCATTAATTTCTTTTCTTTCTATGCCCCACCGCGTGTTCACATTCACTGTGATACTTTTTTTTTATGGTAGCAGAGTAACATAGTTTTTGTGTCTCATAATAAACGAGGCCCACAAAAAGGAAGCACCTTTTAACTTCAAAATCTGTATCATAAAAGTGAAATTCAAAGGTTTAAAAATTATGACATTTTGCTGCCATAGAAATGTACAGTTCACATATATTGGATGCGTGTGGGTTTAGCTGACTATTTAACATGGAAAATGCAATTACTTCTCAAGGAAAGAATATTTAAAATTTGCTAGCTAGCAGCATGTACAAACAATACAAGAAAAGATTATTAAAGAAAATTAAAACTTATGCATCTCCCATTGCTTGCTCCAATTCTTATGTTGAGTAGAATGTAAAAAAAAAAGAACCTTGGAGTTTCTCTTCAATTCCTTAATGTTGGATAGCTAAAATTTTAACTCAACATAAAGAAATTGATGAGAAATTCAAAGTTTTTTTTTTCATTCTCCTCTGTTTAGTTTTGTCTTAATTTTTGATAGGTAAAATTTCAGATTGAATATTTGTAAACTACATTGTGTTCACATATAATCTAATATCATTCTTTTTTTTGAAATTCCCACGGCAACATAATATATTCCGCACAGAGACTGCATATTTATTGTATTGCTTTTTAAGTCGCCGTTTTTATATATATATATATATATATAGTTTACCATTTTCAAAAATTAAAAACGGTGAAAAACACTTAGAATTTCTGTTTATATCGGGACTACTAGAGAAATAATTATTGAATAAAAAAATTATATATTTTTAAATTGCATTGAAATTAGTAAATATTCATTCTATTATGGAAAATAGTATGTATATAATGTATTTTCAGTTTTTAAGTTTTCTGACATGATTTGGAAAAACACTACAATCTTGTTAAAATAATATGATGATATACAGTGAATTGTGGTCTTGCGCTCACAATTAAGTTTTCTAAAGTATATTTGTGCTCAAGCTTGTTCACCTGTCCTGATCCGCCACTGAAAATATAATAGCCTACGCATGCATAAATAAAGACAAAATATCATCGCCTGAATGAAATCATACGTGAATTGATAAAATCGCGCAGTAGCAAAAAAGCAATCTGTACCTACCAAGTCCACTCATATATTTTTTTTGTTTTGTTTTGTTTTAATTTCTCATCGTAATATTTATTAGTCCGGAACTGTCATTTGTAGCGTCAGACTTTCATAGCTATCAACGTCGGCATCTAATCCGACACTGATAGCGCTGAAACTGGAAACTACAGAGAATCAGTATCAGAATTATAACGGATGGTAATCGTTGTTAATCAGTGTAGGTTTCTTTTTTAAAAATTCCGATTCAATTAAAACAATTATCAATCAAGAACTAATACCATTTTTTATAAAAAAAAAAACTGATATTGGAAATCCATAAAATCAAGGTCAATTTTATGTAAAATTCGACACAGTTTCTTTTTTATTGTCAGATAATTTATAAATAACTGACACTGAGAATTTATGAAATTGATGTCGGATTTCATGAAATCAGTGTTGAAATTTAGAGAAAATCGATAATGATTATTTGTGGATTTTTAATATTGATTTTCTATCAAATTTGACATCAATTTTATAAATATTAATTGTTAGATTTTACGAAAAATCAACACCAAAAGTTCGTGAATAATCATTTTTTTTTAAATCAAACACTGATTTCACTGATTTCAGTATCTAACATAAAATCGACACTAGAAGTTGTTTACTAATTAGTCCATCAATAACTTTTTATAACAATATCTGTTACAACTGAAATCTGAAACTGATTTTATCAGTGTCGGGTTTTTTACATACCTGACACTAATATGTCAATACTGATTGACAATTCAGTACTAGTGTTGATAGTACTAAAATTCTTAATATCTAATTTGACTCACTATTTGGTACTAAAATTCTTGATTTTGATTGCCATGATTTAAAATAGTACCTAAAATTAAATTAATTACCATAATTATCATCTATATATTAAAAAAAATCTGAACTCTGTCTAAATAATTATGTGCATCCACCCTACCTACTTTTTGGTTCTTAGCTAAGACTATTCTCTAGTCTTTGTTGATTTTTATAATAAGCAATCTCTTCTTAGTCTTTAAAAAGGAAAAAAGTCTCACAATAGACTAGCATCAACGCTTATAATTAATACAAACATGTGATTAATTATCACATGTGCAACATAAGTAATGTCAATGAAATTTAAGGCTACCTTTCTGTGGTTGAAATAAACCACACAATGGAGACCACTCAAGGCATCGAGGTGTTTCCGGTTCACACGCCCAGAAATTATACCCACAAGGCGACAAGTAGTATAAGTTTATGGGAAGATAATAATATTTGTATATATATATAGGTTAGCTTTGCTACATTGTTTCCGGCCATTCTTGTAAAGTTGTAACGCTTATATTAGACATAATTATAAGGCTCGGCTCTTGAATCCGATTCGGTTAATTTTTAAAAAACTCAACCCTCACAAATCTGTCTGTCTTTTTCAATGATAAAAGTCGAGTTTTAGAGTTAGATTAAATTTATAAATAATAATTTTCTTTTTAACTTGATCCTTATCAAACCTAGCCAATTTTTTATCCTTACCCGTCCATTCTAGTCATTTTTTATATTTTATATTATATATTAATTACACTTAAACATTAAAAAAAGAGAAAACAAAATTAAAATAAAATGTCAAAATAAGAAAAATATAATTTGATATTTTATATAAATATAAATTAACATTAAAATATATAACCGTAAAAAAATATATCAAATCCTTACTTGTCAACTCTTATCTCGATCTGACGAGTTTGATAAACATCAAACTTTTCAAGAATCAGACTCATTTCTTAAAAATCAAACCCTTTTAAATCTGATTTTCTAAAAATTTTTATTAAATCTGATATTTTCTTTCATAAATTTATTAGACTCGGCTTTTGAAAAGTTCGATCTAACCCTTAAATATAATACCTAACTTATCCACGGTAGATTAAGCCGAACCGGTCCAATAGCTGTCTGACACGTTTATTGAGAATCGTACCAAACTACACGGGACAACAACAATACCGGCCGGTGCGTGTTCTATGTTGACCTGATATATTGAAGTCGTCAACCATGTGCACATATATCCTATCCAATCATAATCAGTATATCACATCACCAATTAAGAAGGGAGGAAACTTTTCTATTGATCGCTGAAATATCTACGTTTACGAGGTCATGAAAAGAGAGTTCTCCAAACCCTCTCCATTGAATGTCAAGTGTTGGTAAATGTCTCCTTTAAGTAATTAGTGACGTCAATGAACGAATTAGTGAAACTTTCACTGTCCCCGGCCGTCTGCTATTGTGTGAGACCATATATTAATATATCAATGAAATAGACCTGACAAAAATATCAGGGGGACAACTGAAGGATCATTAACGTGACCAAAATTGATTAAAAATTATAAACAATGCACGTACGTACGTAAATTGATGCTAACTAATGTACAAAAAAATTAATTAAGGCGTATCTGTATTTGCAGCTGGATATTTTTGTTACATCGAAGTAAGGTAGGGTATTGATAAATGTGCATGTCGTACATATCACGCATGCGAGTACGTGCATGACGTGTTTGATACGGAACATATCATGTCAGTATGTGTTTACGTGATTGGATGTACGTGTTTTAACATGTCAAAAAATTAAAAACACAAACACGTATATCTTCTAAGACATATGACACGTACGCCATATTAAAGTATTCATGTTTAATATGTGTTAACACTTATAGCACGTATAAATTCAATAAATTTCAAACAAAATTAGAAAAAAATAAAAAATATTAGAAAATTTAGAGTGATTCTGGTCATAAAAAATAAATTTGACGTGCCATATTTAGAAATGTCACACATTTTTTAGTGATACTAGTGTCTAACTTCAGTATCAAATCAATCTTTTAAGCACACAAGTATTTTAAAAGTCTGATATGCTGAAGTATTTTATACGTGCTATACGTGCGTATTCGTGTTCAATGTGTTAGACATGCATATATAGCCATATCAAAATTGTTCATACATTGATCACGCATGTTTAACAACATGACACATGTGACACATGAACATGTCACGTTAAGATACATTCAGACACAAACACATATTTATGTCCGTATTTACACGTGCGTGTACACTTATCTGACACGTTTATCATTACGCTAACGTCAGGCCGGCATAATTGTTTTGTGTATATATGTAACATCGGAGGTGGTGGTGGAAATTAAAAGATCCTCAATATATAGCAATATGAAAACTATTGTATGTGCTAAATATGTTGTAGATACTCCTAAACATCATAAGTCTATTGTGTGGAAAGAAAATAGTGCTTTGCAACAGTTAGATCAGACTAGTTGCTCATTACTAGTTGGAAATGATAAGCATACAGCTTTTTTAATCGATCATTGGCTAGGGGACTGTGCTCTAATGTCTGTTTACTATCACCTTTTTTTTTTTTAAATTTGCACTGTACCTAACATCTCAGTGTATAAAGTTTTAAGCTTCACTTTGAATAGCAAATAAATTCCAAAAAAAATAGCAAATAAATTCTAAAAAAATATAAAATTTGGTTTATTAATAGATTTTGATATGGAGATTAGATTGAGCGGTTTGGATCGATCATTTATGACTTAAAATCAATAATACAGCACAAAACACACAACGCTCTTGTACTTTGCAAAGCACCATATCCTATATATATAGAGAGAGAGAGAGAGGGATAGTAAAGATACCGTGAGCTTAAACTCAAAAAGTACATCAAACCATCTCAAAATTTTAATTTATCATGCTTATTAAATTCTTTATATGAAAATCTTGTGGGATGCAAAAAATTGGAGTGTTTTGAGTTTTTTAGCCATTGTTTTTAATTTTTGAAAAGTAGCTCTAAAAATAATAATAAAATATTTAATATTTGAACATAATTTTAAAAAATTAAAAACGGTGACTTAAAAAATACTTCAAATTTTTGCATCCCATAAGATTTTCATATAAAGAATCTAATGAGAGTGAAAAATAAAATTTTAAAATAATTTGATGTACTTTTTAACTTAACCTCGCGTAAGACCTCCGTAAATTTAAACTCATGATATCTTTATTCATATATATCTCTCTATATATACACACATATATACATACATATATAGCAAGTTGGCAACCGATATCTAAATTGAATAATAAATTTGTTATACAAAATAAATTATAATAAATCTTCAACATATATAACATTTTGTTTAATATATATATAATAAATTTCATATCAACGATGTGTAATAAATATATAGGTAACATTTTCCCCGGCTTTGGACACTTTTCTACACATTGACGAATATTTTTTCTTTTATTATTGGATGACATTGCGACAGTGTCCTATTTTTCCGAATGGTGACACAGTGTCTTTGTCATTTAGTACCTTTCATGACTAAAAAAGTTTCGCGCCGTCTAATCTATTCGCACGTTTGTATTGAACTATTAATCTATTAAGACTAATTGCTTGGTTCTTATTTCTTGTCGACAGTCGAAATGGCGTCACGCTAGAAACTGTTTACTGAGAATGCGGAACGATGCTGTTGAATATATGAATTTTTTTTACTTTTAAGTAGATAATATAATATAAAAATACTCAATTATAATACAAATGAATTATAGTCTAGCAATAAAATAAAAAAATATTGAATATAGCTCCTGAATTTGAATTTTAGTGAGAGTCAATTAAATCTTTAATTTTTTAATTTTTTTGAATGCATATAGACCGTATGGACTCGCATATAGACCGCATGAATCTGCATGTGAGCAAAATTTACATATTTTAAATTGAATGACATTTTAATAATAGTCCGCCTACCACGTACATATGTGGCAGCATTTAAAAACGGTGCGTGAAAGTGCGTATGCAGCGTGGATCTGTCTTTTCATCAATTCCTATATATCCGTATTTAAAAATTTTTACTCTTAAACTTTTTTGTAAATATTTACTATAATATGTAAATATATTCATTATTTTATATATTCTATTATTTTCAAAAAATATTTACTTTTAGGTGCAAATATATATTAATTTATAATTTTAGGCCATCTTAAAATCCATAATAAATACTAAAAACTATCAAAAATTGATAATTTTTGTATGTCAAATTTTTTTGTATAAATAATTTATAATAACATTAGAAAAAAAACCGTTTTTCTTATTTCAAAAAAATTCTAAAATATTTTTCATTTTATAATTTTGAATTTTTTTTGCCGACATACAATCATCCGAAAATTGAAGCCGGTTATAGATGGATGTACATCACATTCACGTGATACTCAAAGATTAGGTATGGGTACGCATATGTGTGGCATGCCTAACAAAGCATATGCACTTTACGTCATTTGTATATATAATTCGTGAAAAATAGCCATTGAATTAAAAAGACAGTTTGGATAATGTCCCATTTATTGCATGAATGTCGTCATACCATGAGGTTGCAAGGCTTTTCACGATTTTAAATGATTTACAATTTTTTTTCTGTTACGTTAGTTCTCTATATATGCATTTTTTTTTTTTAGTAAATCTGTCCATGTATGTAATGTATACGTATAACCAATTCCCAAATGTGTTATCGAAAAGCAATATACCAGATGATGAAAAGTATGCACGTCTGGTCACTAGTGTATCTCATAATTACGAACTTTTAGAGTACGTACAATGTCACGTGTCGAAAAGAGAATCAAAAAAGATATATACGATCCTAGAGATTGGTTTGGTGCTGACTACTGGCATTAAACAGTCTGAAAAAAATAATACTTTAAGATAAGGGATCAGTTCACAATGGATTATTTTGACAAATTTAACAATGATTCTCTAAATAAATATAAAAAAATTTTAAAAATGAAAAAAATTTATAGATGTGTTCTTTTACCTTTAGATTGATATTATTTCAAATTTCATACAATTTCATTATCGTTTGTAGTCCATCATAGGCCATCAAATTTTTATGTAATTCATAACGGTTCCAATTTAACGGTTTTTGATGGACTATCAAAAGATAATGAAATTGCATGAAATTTTAATGGACACCAATCTAAAGGTAGAAGAACACATCTATAATTTTTTTTTTCATTTTTAAGATTTTTTGTATTTATTTAGAGATTCATTGTTAAGATTGTTAAAATAACTCATTGTCAATGGATCCCCACTCTACTTTAATATGCTGATAAAACTAGATAACAATAAATATTTGATACGGAATAATTAATCTGTTGTACAAATTAATTTTAGAAGACACTAAATTTCGATCAAAATTTCTGATTTTTTATTATACCGTAGTTTCCACTTTTGGACACATTGTCCAAAGCGAAGCGTATCGGTGGGCACATCTATTTTCAATTTTAGAAATATTCATCTATTTTCGGTAACTATGAATAATTTTCACTCCAGACAAACTCTTAAAACATATTGTTGGTTATATCTTTTTAATCATTGAAATAAAGATATACTTTTTTCGCACCATTATATCTTGCAAAAAGTTATAAATCTATAATGCTACTCGCTGCCAATTAATATCCAAAGATGAAGGTATGACTGTCATTTTTTTGTGGGAACTAAAAATGCAATATGAAAGGATATACGTAATCAACAACATGTATTAAATATGTAGTTCATACCATTCTCAGTGTATTAATTAAGTTATATAAGGTCGCTGGTTAATTTTTCCTTCCATCTCGGAAGAAAACTCAGCATGCGTGTTATGAACATGAAATTTCTTTTCAAAGCACAGGAAAAATAATGCATATTACGAAGGAAAATATATATACAACATTATGAAATTCTCAGAAGTCATAATTGATCTCTGTGGTGGACCTGGAGGTGCAACTGGCTGGGACACCACCATTTATAGATGCTGTTAACCCAATTGCAAACTGCGGCATCTCCTTGCATGTCAACACTTCTATGTTAAACTTGTGCATGATCGTAACAACCACGGCTTTCATCTCCATAACCGCGAGCTCTTTCCCTAGACAAACCCTCGGGCCGGCCTGAAAAACGGGGTACTTGTACAAACTCACAGGAGTGAAAATGCCATCCCGAAGCCACCGCTCGGGCTTGAACTCCATGCAATCCTCACCCCAAATCGACTCCATCCTACTCATTGCATAGGGGTGGTAAGTAACCCTTGTTCCCTTTCGGATAAACGTGCCATCTGGCAGGACATCATCTTCAGCAGAGAACTTGGAATCAAATTGCACCGGTGGATAAAAGCGCAGGTTCTCATAGAGAGCGGCATGTACATAATGCATGTTTTGTAGTTGGTCAGGGGATAAGAAATCGTCCTTCATGAATGTGTCGATCTCTTCACGAATGGTAGCGGCGACAGAAGGGTTTTGTGAAAGGAGTAAGAAGAAGGTCGTGAGGCCTGAGGCGACCGTGTCACGACCGGCTAGGAGAAAACTAACCACGATGTCACGAAGATACCTGTGATAGATTTTACAAGTTAAAATTAACCGATCAATAATTAAATTGAAGTAAATTAAATTAAGAAAGATGTAGAGAAAAAAGAGTGCGCGTCTTCGTTTTTCATTTCTGAAGAGCAAATTAGGAGAGTAGTCTTTGAAATTATTATACTTTTACAGCATGGTTAGATGATATACTATATAAAAATTGTATAAGATGTAAACTAGAGAGAATTCGCATGTCACTTGAAGTATCTTGTCATAAGTATCAGTAGAATATATTAGGTATTTGCATGGTATTTTTAATTTCTTAGCCAAACGCGAGGTGTTTCTAATTCATTTAAAATGGAAAGAACAGATCATGCAAACGAAGAATGATTGGTTCTTTCTTCTTTTCTAAATTTTGAAATACTAGCTAGCTTATCAAGGAAAGCTGCTCCAGAAGACCTTTATTGCCTACTGTATTATTCTATATAAATTCATGGAGAATTATTCTCCTTTTTTTCCTAATTAAAGGACTAAAATTTAGTATAAAATTGCATAATCTGCTCCAACGATCTAACAATCTTTCATAATGAATTGCACACTTGTCAAATTATTCTTTTTTTATTTATGCACCTTAATAAAGAGAATATTGCCCCTAGGACCAGCTATGAATCGAATGACAAAGACTTACTTGTCATCAACTTCTTCATCAACAGCAGCCATGAAGCGTGAAAGCAAATCATGACTAGCCGAAAACCCAATCTTGCGCCTCTCATGTATCACTGCCTCAGCTAGGTTATCGACCAATCTAATTGCACGCTTCAGTTCCTTCTCAGACCCCACATTCAGAAATCGCTGCAGCTTCCACACAACTGGTGCTGTCGTTGTTGCCCGTCCTGCCGATAGCCTAGAAGCTGTGTCGAATGCATTTGCAAAATCTGACATAGGTAGATTGAGCCCCAGACCCAGACAACCTGGATCGAGTCCGAATGATAGCTTACAAATTGTGTCAAAAGCAAACCTTCTGAAAACATCCTGTATATCAAATGTGCTAGTACTGTCATCTCTTGCTGAGATTGATTCAAGGAAGGGAATCAACCTGTGTTCGATTTCTTTGCTGACAGTTTTGAATGCATAGGATCGAACTGAGATTCTACCAAGTTCAAGACTTGCCATCTTGCGTTGAAAGCGCCAATTGACACCGTCTGTGTTGAAAATTCCTTGCCCAAGGAGATCACCCAAAATAGAAGAAAATTGTCTACCTTTTGGGTAGTTCTCAAATCGGGTCTTCAGTATGTGCTCAACATTAGCCGGGTTTGCAGTGATTGTGTTTCTTAGCACGTGTATGTGCACAGTACCAGTCGGAGATACTCTCAGCAGGTGAGTGTACCAGTCCGAGAGGTTAGTGAATTCGCTACGCCAGGAAGAAGTGAGGTAGGTCTTGCATATATCGCAGTTGCACCATGGACGGAGCCTGAGAAGGAGGACAATCAGGCTGAAAATTAGGAAAGATACAGAGAAGGTGAGAAAGAGGAGGAATAGATAGTTCTGCATATGTGGAATGTCTATCTCCATTTTGTTGGAAGAAAGTATGTTGTTTTGTTTGTTTTTTTGTTTTTGTTTTGGAGGAGTGGAGCTGAGAAGGGGTTTAATATAGGAGAGGCTGAGAAGCGCAGATGCGGGGATATATTAGCCCAAACAAGAGAGCCGCTGAAACAGAGCAAGGCAGAGAAGAGAGGAGAGAATAAAAGCACGAGCACCACGTGCACAAATTTAAGTGGGACCCGCTTGTACAACCGTGATACGGAATCGCCGAACTGATATACTGGATCATCTCCTCAAAAAAAAGATATACTGGATCATCGTATCCGTTCCATTTAGGACGGTCCCTTTTCACCCTTGTTTATGGAATACTTGAGTATAGGAGTGTAAATGATATTTTTTTATTTATCCGATCGGTATCGTATTCGATATTCGATAAGATAAATATAAATAAAATTTTATGTTAACTTATTTAATATGGATAAAAAAAATATAAATGAATAACGATATAGATAAAAATCATTTCGTACTCATTTATTTTATAGAATAAATTATTAAAAAATAATTTAAATTATTTTAAATAATTATATCACATAATAATTTTTCAATGTTTATTATTTTGAGTAGTTAATTATTATGAATTATAATTATTATCCTTCTTAAATTTAACTATTTTATAAATTATAATATTTATATAATATTTATTTATTAAAATGATCGAATGATGAGACTGTAATTAATGTAAAAATATAAGTCAAGTTATTTTAGGACTATATCATAAATAAAATAAATTTAGGGTTTAAATTATAAAAAATCATGTTAAAAGAACAAACAAAAATATAAGAAAACACGTTTTTGTGAATCCCTTGACACGTGGCTCTGGCGAGTCGGTTGTGTCACACCTCAGAAATAATAAATCGGATTAGGGGTGCTTAATCCTGCCACGTACGCACGACGAGACGTGCGTACGAAAGGCTAAATGAATAAAATAAAATAAATCTCAGAATAAACAAAACAATAATAATAATACAAAACAATAACAGTCCAGAATATACAGAAAAATACAACGCCAGACACCGGCGGGGCTAACTCCATCGGAATGGGTAGCAAAATCTCTCAAATAAAGCGCAAAGAAAAAAATCAAAAACCCGATGCCCGATAAGTCCTAATCATCTACCCGCCTCACTGTGCTGATGCGGCGAAGCACCTCTGATATCACGCAGGACTGTCCCTAGCACTCGCTCCAAGAAAATCCCGAATCTGAAATACCTGGATCCCACAACCACCATGGAAACGTGGGTAATTTTATAAATTACTCAGTACGGATTTAGATCCAGCCTTAAGATTTGATCTTCTTTCCTAGACTGGACCCAAAAACCGATACTCATATTTAAAAATGTAATATTTATCTATTTAAATAGTAAAATTATAGTTAATACATTTCTTTAACAATTCGATATGATACGATGACATGCAATGACAGATAAACGCAAATTATAAAAATTTGTGGAAAATGATATAATATATAATAAATATATATATAAGATACGAGATTTAAAGCACCCGTATATATATAACCCAGTTGCAGATCATCAGTCCATCCACAAGCGGGCACGTGGTCGGGCCTAGTGGTTTGCTAAAACCCGCCGGGTACAACCCGTACCCGCGGTACCCGTACCCGTGCCCGGGTATAGGCGGGTAAACGGGTACATGGGTAGGGGTTTGAGAAGGGCCGGTCAGTTTTTTTGGAAAAAACCCGTTGTACACGCGTACCCGCCGCCCGTACCCGTACCTGCGTACCCGTGATTTTCAAATTTCAAAAATTTTCCCCCCAGTTCACATCAAATCAAACCCGTACCCGCACCCGCCGAACCCGCTGTACCCGCTGGATTTTTTTTATTTTAATAAATTTCAAATTTTATTCCCTCCAATCAAAACTCTATAAATACACACCTCTTCCTCTCAACATTTTCACTTTTTCTCAATCTCTCAATCTTTTATTCTCTCAATACAATATTATTCTCAATTTTTAAATTTATTGTTCCAAAAAATATAATATAAAAATACGATCACGGAATTACGAAGGTATTGAAATTATGAAGTTCGGCGTCTCCCGCAAGATTTTTCCGCGAGGTTAGATTTTTAAATTCGGATTTATTTTTAATAGGTTAAGAAAATAGGTTATTTTTATTTTTTTGAATATGTGAAGTAATTAGATTTATTTTAAATAGGTTAGATTTTAATTTTTAAATTCGGATTTTTTTTAATAGGTTAAGAAAATAGGTTATTTTTATTTTTTTTGAATATGTGAAGTAATTAGATTTGTTTTAAATAGGTTAGATTTTAATTTTTAAATTCGGATTTATTTTTAATAGGTTAAGAAAATAAGTTATTTTTATTTTTTTGAATATGTGAAGTAATTAGATTTATTTTAAATAGGTTAGATTTTAATTTTTAAATTCGGATTTATTTTTAATAGGTTAAGAAAATAGGTTATTTTTTTTTTGAATATGTGAAGTAATTAGATTTGTTTTAAATAGGTTAGATTTTATTTTTTTTAATTCGGATTTATTTTTAATAGGTTAAGAAAATATGTTCTTTTTATTTTTTTGAATATGTGAAGTAATTAGATTTGTTTTAAATATGTTAGATTTTATTTTTTAAATTCGGATTTCTTTTTAATAGGTTATTTTATTTTTTGTGAATATGTGAAGTAATTAGATTTGTTTTGAATAGAGTAGATTTTAATTTTTAAATTCGGATTTGTTTTTAATAGGTTATTTTTATTTTTTTGAATATGTGAAGTAATTAGATCTATTTTAAATAGGTTAGATTTTATTTTTTTAATTCGGATTTATTTTTAATAGGTTAAGAAAATAGGTTATTTTATTTTTTGTGAATATGTGAAGTAATTAGATTTGTTTTGAATAGAGTAGATTTTAATTTTTAAATTCGGATTTATTTTTAATAGGTTATTTTTATTTTTTTGAATATGTGAAGTAATTAGATCTATTTTAAATAGGTTAGATTTTATTTTTTTAATTCGGATTTATTTTTAATAGGTCTTAAAATAGGTTATTTTTTTTTGAATATGTGAAGTAATTAGATTTGTTTTAAATAGGTTAGATTTTATTTTTTAAATTCGGATTTATTTTTAATAGGTTAAGAAAATAGGTTATTTTATTTTTTTGAATATGTGAAGTAATTAGATTTTTAATGTTTTGAATATGTAGGTATTGGAAAACGGAAATACGAAGTTCGGCAACGCCCGCAAGTACAATTTCATCAAATTTGAAGGTTACATTATTTGACATATAATTCACTTTAGATTTAATTTTGTTAGATTTAATTTAAAATTTAAATTGTATGTTAGATTTAATTTGTATAAATTGTTAGATTATTTATTTTTAATAGGTTATTTATGACGTTTTAATGGTTTCCCTAGTAAGAACTGTTGCAATACTATGAAAATACAATGTCTAAGGAAAGTTCTGTCTAGGAAAATTGGAACTCGTAGCGTATCCTTTGTGATCCCTGGTTTTCCTGGGAACTTACCTGGTTGTGATTTCGTGTGTAATAGTAACTGGCCCAAAAGGCAACCATTAAATTTCATAGATAACCTATTAAAAATAAATATGTTAGATTTTATTTATTAAATTATTTCGATTTTTTTTTAAATATGTTAGATTTTAAAAATGTCAAGTTATAACGAACAAGTGCAAGAAGAAGCCGTGAGATTTTCTGAAGACCTTTTTGGCCCAAGCATACCGTCTAACTATGAACAAATGCTACCACCCAATTATCCACAAAATTATATTGATAGTTCCTCCCAAATGCCACCACCCAATTATCCACAAAATTATCAACAACCCCCCCCAAAATGAGTGCACCTTATTATACTTCAACCGATCCGAACATATTCATTCCACAAGGTGCACTCAACCAACAGCTCCGTATGCATATGGAGGCACTTCTTCTGTATCATCGAGTCAATTCACTGCCCCTATTTCATCTACTCCTTCGACTGGTGTTCCTGAAATTCAAGAAGCAGATGTCTCTCCTTCGAGAAGTGGCTCCCCCCCCACAACAACCAGCAGAACAACCAGTAAAAAAGACTAAAAGAGCTCCCGAATACAATCAGTGGTGGTTGTCCTGGTATAAGGTGACCAAAGACGAGAATGGCATTTTGAAAACTCTTGATTGTAAGGTATCAAATTGCAAGAAACTTTTTTTTGTCTATAAACAATCAAGTGGTATGATCAGTTTTAAAAGATATGTTGAAATGCACCAAAAAAATGGTGAGGTTCCAAGTGAAAATGCTGGACCGAGATAAATCCAAACCCTTATGCAACCAGATGGTACCAGAACTCACCCAAAATTCGATGAAGCAAGAATGCTTAGTGAAATGGCCCGATATATTACCCATAAAGAACAACCAATAAGTATGGGTGGTTGCATGAGTTTTGCCGGTTGATCATTCGGGGTGCGCTCAACCAATGTACAAGAGGATCCATCATAGAAAATTGGTAGGCGAAATAAAAAACCAGTTTACCACCATAAAAAATGAACTCCGAGCTATATTTGCATATCAAAATAATAAGGTCTCAATTACATCTGATATATGGACCGCCGGTAAACATGGTTTTGGGTACTTTTGTGTTACCGGGCATTGGATCGATGATCAATGGGTATTACAAAAAAGAATATTAAGTTTTAGAGTATTGGATTCTCCACACACCGCAAATGTAATTTTCAAATCCATTATTGAGGTTTTACAAGAATATAATCTGAAGAGGGATATGGATAACAAAGTTTTTTCTATATCTTTCGATAATGCTAGCAACAATATAGCTTTCATTGATATTTTTAATCGGTCACTAAACCCAATTATGAATGGTGCAATGTTTCATCAAAAGTGTGCTTGCCACATACTTAACCTCGTTGTGAAGGCGGGCCTTAAAACAGAAACCGTAAAACTGTTAATAATTAAATTTAAGGATGCTCTCAACCATATTGTTTTAAACCAAGAAAGACAACAACGGTTCGCATTGATGTGCGTCAACTATGGATTGAGCAAGTTGAGAGTTCCTTGGGATATAGATACCCGTTGGAACTCTACCTATAGATTTTTGCACCGATGTCTTCCCTACCATGCTGTTATTGGGGAGTTTTTGAGAAGCTCCACCTCGAAGGGAATGGCATTGGAACCCAGTGTCGAGGAATGGGAGCAACTAGAAAGACTTCAAAAATTTCTAGAAACTTTTTTTAAAACAACCGTCCAATTATCCCGCTCGTATTCACCGACTTCATTTGAGTTCTTTGAAACATCTCTATAGCATCTCCAAGGTATATCGCAAATTGGAACAAGCCGAAACCCGGGATAAATCTCTCACGCCGATCGTAGATGCCATGAAGCAAATTTTTTTAAAATATTAGGAAGATATACCCCTCCTGGCCATCATCGCAAGCTGGCTCAATCCGGCATACAAGAAGTATTACACAATCAGAATGGTTCAAGCGTACAAAGATAATCTACATTTATCCAACACCGGGGTGGAGGCATACGTGAATTCGAAGTTCGATGAGATGTTTAACATATACAACTCAAGAATGGTTGACAACCAAAATCCGTCTTCGTCCCGCCGCGCCCCTAGGTAAAAATATAAATTACATGTGTTTTTAATATTTATTATTTATAATATCTACATTATTTGTCTACTAATTATTTTATTTAATAGTTTCACTTCCAGGAGCACTAGTAGTGGTGGATTGTTAGCAGATTTTCAATCGGAAAGCACACCGCACACATCCACAAATGAGTTATTGAGCTATATGTCGATACTCAACGAAAATGAAGATGTTGACATCATGACGTGGTGGAAGAGAAATGCAAGGGGCTATCCAACGCTGGCGATGATGGCCCGCGACGTATTTGCCGTACCCGTGTCAACTGTCCCTTCTGAAAGTTGCTTTAGTTCGGCGAACGGGAGACGGGTACGGCGGGCACGGGTATGAGACGAGTAGGGTACGGTTTTGAAAAAAAAAAACCCGTCTACCCGCCGTACCCGCCGCCCGCCGTGGCAACAGTGTACCGGCCCGTGCCCGCGGTACTCGCCGGCAATCCACTAGTCGGGCCCTAGACTTGTGACTTACCTAAGCGAGTACGTATTCGGGCCCAACTTACAAACTTACGATTTTCGAGTAAGCAGGCGCCAATGCCCTGAATACCCTGGGAAAATTCGGCCTCCCGATCGATAACGCCCTAGGAGAGTGACGGCTAAAAGCACGTACTCGGTATTCTGAATCTGATGATCTACCTCACAGAATAATAATAATATAATAAAACAAAATGGATTAAGAAATTATGCTTTCAGTTGCCATATCGTCAAAAGGAGATAACTACCCAGGAAATAACAAATCGAAAACTAATACAAATGAGAGCCTACACTGTACCAACCAGGGGCCAGAGGACCGCATCCCGAAAAATGACAAAATGAAATATAATACAGATAGGAGCCTACACTGTACCAATCTGGGGCCAGAGGACTGCATCCCAAAGGGAAGCCTACACTGTACCAACAAGGGGCCAGAGGATCGCATCTCGAGAAATAGCAAAATGACATATGATACAAATGGGAGCCTACACTGTACCAACTAAGGGTCAGAGGACCGCATCCCGAGAAATAGCAAAACGAGGTAGAATCCAAACTCGGATATGGCCGCCCACACTAAACACTGAAAGACATGGTATCATAATCGCTCAATTTTGGATTAAAAATCTTAATCATATCAAGTACAGTAAAAATATAATATTGATTAAAAGAAAAACACTCTGTCACAGCCAAACCCGCCAAATGACGGGGTCGGTGGATAACCGACAAGCAAAGGTGCGCAGTGTATATACAGACCAAGGGGAATGTATCCCGTTGGTCTGGTTATACAAGACAACCTCAGACTGAGATCACCCGGCCCGCCTCTCAGCACTTTCCCATGCATTTTGCATGAATAATTACCTAACTTAATTTATAATTAATGATATTAATAAAATTAATCTACTAATTATAATCTATAACTTTATTTATTTAACTCTAACATAATCCTATCACGGGACTATTTTCCGAGTCTTACTCCTATCCTATCTACATGCATCATGATATGATATGGCATGCGAATGCGGGTAGTCCCAAAAAATGCTGGTCAATTACCGAATGCATATGACAGTTCAAAAATTTGCTCTCTAATCAATTTTGGTCAGAAAATACCGCAGTTCAGATTTATTTTCAAAATATTTTATTTTCGGTTTGGATTCCTAATTCTGAAGAAAGGAAATTAAATCCCTGGAAACCGTACCTGAGAATAATTTGATCAGGTCGGTAGCGTCGAATTGCTTAGTCCCGGTGACGTTCATGATCTCGTCAACCGTCTCATCTTGAGCGCACTCAATTGTCGGCTCGTCGGGACACTTCTGAGAGTCTACGTAGTCCAAAAATAATTAAATTCGTGAGTGTCCTATTTACGCTTGGTCTGGTTAGGTTAGGGTATACAGGACCCCTCAATTGAAATTATTATTATTTAAGTTCGTGTTATAAGATTATATTTATTTTGATTAATGTAGTTAACTTAATTTATTTAGATTAATTAAGTTAGCTTAATGTTATTACTCAATTAATTTAATTATAATTAGGATAATTAATTATTAGAAATAGAGAAATTGAATAATACATAATATTATATAATTAATATTATTCTTATTAAAAATAGAGAAATTGATTAATATATATTTATTAATATTATTCTATTATTAAATAAAGAAATTGATTAATAGGTATTTATATATATTAATTAATGTTATTCAATTATTAAAATAGAGAAATTGATTAATATATATTATATATAATATTATATTTTAATATTATTTTATTTATATTAAAAATAGAGGAATTGATTAATATATATTATACATAGATAATATTATATTTTAATATTCTTTTATTTATTTTAAAAGTAGAGAAATTGATTAATATATATTATATCTTATATATAATACTAAATTCTAATATTCTTTTGTTTATTCAAAAATAAAGGATTTAATTAATATATATTATTTATTTCTAATATACTTTTAAATCTAAAAATAGAGAAATTGATTAATATATATTATATCTTATATATAATACTAAATTCTAATAATCTTTTGTTTATTCAAAAATAAAGGATTTAATTAATATATATGATTTTATATATATTCTTTATTTCTAATATTCTTTTAAATCTAAAAATAGAGAAATTGATTAATATATATATATATGTATATATATATATATATACTAATATATATTCATTATATCCTAATTATTATTCTTATTAATTTGCTTTTATTATTATGTATATATATATTTAACATTATATTTTCATAAATTAGAAAAAAATAGTTTAAAATAAATTAAAAAGGAAAACTTAAAAGAAAAATTAAAAATAAAAAGAAAGTAAACTAATTTAAGAAAATTATTATTGTTTTATTAATGTGTTGGTGTTTTAATGTGTTTGGGATCATAGTCCGCCTCCGAAACCATTGTATCTATTCGAATTTTTATTATTGAGGCAGAACGTATAATCATCTCCCATATTTCACTATAGGTATTAATTAATTATTAGTTGCGCACGTTTAACATTACGGCACTTACTAATTTATTAATTATACTTTTATCCCGCTTAACCTTTCGGCCCACTTAACTTTGATCAATTTTCTTTCTGACTCATCTTGTAGTTCCAATTGTCCGTAAAGATTTAATTTTTGCGCATATAACCCTCACAAAGAGTTATTATGATAATTTATGATTTAGGCTTTTTAATTTATCAGATTTTCTCAATTTAGCCCCTGATAAAAGGGTCACCAGGCCATAGTCGCCACAATAGGTTGCTGGTACAATCAACACGCATAGATAACAATTAGTCATAACCGAGCCAATGAGAATAAGGCCCAATTAGATCTAGTAAAGCACAACAAGACAGCCCAGGAATTGATAGAGGCCAAGCCAAAGGTAAGAGCGGCATGGTGAAAGGTCAGTATCAACAACACAAATCAATACAACCGCATGGGTTGGTACTAATACTCATTCCATCCCAAAGATTGGTACAACTACTCAAGAGAAATGCGGCAAGAAGGCAAAGCCACACAACAACAGATCAGTAAATTCATGCAAACAGGGGCACAATACCACGAAAGTGAAAGAGGGCACAAATTAGATATGTATTAGATAATAACCAGCACCCAAGGCACAAAGCATGACTAAACCAAATAATCAAGCACATAATTAGCACATTATCAGATGGTACCGAAACAACACCACCCACAAGACATTATGATGGATAAGTAATTCACAATCACCCCCCCCTAGCCAAAATCATATAAAGGAGCACAACCGGCCAAGGAACAAATGCATGGGGCCAAAGCTTCGCCTCACCGGTACCGAATGGTACCCATGTACCAAAGCGGACAAGAAATTAGAATAAGGCAAAACGACAGCCAAGAATGCGAAGGCACGGGCTCAGCCCGGCACACGACCCACACGGCTGGAAAGGAAAAAGGAAGGATAGTACCCGATTTTGTCTCAAGGCAGCACCGGAAAAGAGGCTCGTCAGCGACGGCCAAGCAAAGCCTCGGCGGCGAGGGCTAGTAGCAGTGACGGGGAAAGGTGGCGGAGCAGGTGCAAACGACGAGGAGGAGAGAGGTGATGAAATGAGGGCATCCAAGAGGGGAGTGAGGGAGAATTCTCCCTATTGTGCTGATCGGAAAAAAAAAACAAAAGAGATGAAGGTTGTCCAGAGAGAGATGGGATGGTTCCGCTAGAAAAAAAGAAGAAGAAGAAGGAAAAGACAGGCACATCGGGGGGGAGAGAGAGAGAGAGAGAGAGAGAGATGAGAGAGATGTGAGTGATGTGATGGGTATTAAATGAGAGATAATGGGTTGAGCATTTTCTGTGGCATTTCGGTGTGGGAGATGGCGTAACTAGTCGAATTTATTGAATAAATTATTTTATTTCATATGTTACCATTAGTTTTAAATAGAAATTTATTCAAATTAAATGTTAAGCATATTATCTCTTAGGCATTATCTTCATATTTTAATTCGATCGTCTATTATGTTTATTTTATATTGTCTCGTTAGATTTGATTTCTATTCCTATATTTATTTGTGCTAAGCTATTTTTTTTGAAAAAAAATGTTAAGAATTTTTATATTATATTTATTTATTTATTTCTATTTATATATATATTTATATTTATATTAAGGAATTATATTATTTACTAATTTGTGTTAAATTAATTTATTTATTACCTTAATTATCATTATTTCTTAATTAAATTTCATGGTTTAATAGGTTGGCACCATGAACATCTTTTAGCATTAGAGTGACAGTTTCTAATTTAGAAACTTTAATCATAGTTTCTAATTTAGCAACTCAATTCTAATTGCCACATCAGATTAGCAACTCGTTTAATTTAGCATCGGAAAGGGGAGAGCAGGCATAGAGGCATAATTTTTTTCTTGTAATTATTGTTTGCACGAATGATAATTATTCATTTAACACAAAAATTGCCATCACGCGATTTTAGCGTTGGAGAAGTTTAATTATAATTAGCAATTTTTTTACGTGGCTTAACTAAAAATTTAGAAACAGTTTTAGTTTTGAAGATGCTCTTAAGTGAATCCCTTCTCTCTCCGTCAATTGAATGAAAAAAAAAAAGAAAAATGAAGATGAAAATGAAAAGAAGGAATCGGAAGAGTTAAAAGCATAATCAGGTGAAATTAGGGGTGTTAATTATTAGCCCGATCGACGAATTATCTAATTTGATTTGAACTCTATCCGATCTAATATGATCCGAAAATAAATGGATCAAATATGAGTTCAATTTTTTGTCCCGAATCGGATCAGGTCAAAAGTCAACCCGATCCGACCTATTTAATTATAGTTTTTAAGTAATTTTATAATTTATTACTAATTAAATATTAAATAATATATAATTATATATTAATTAATATTAATTATAAATTAATTAATATTTAATTACTTAAAATAATATAAAAATAATTATTTAATATTTAATTATTTTAGACGGATTGGGTCATGTCAATCCGTAACTTGGTCATGTCGAGTATGGGTTATGAGTTTTTAATTCGAATGTAATCAATTCAGATTCAAATCGGATAAAAAATAATAAAATAATGATAACCGACCCAATAAACACATATAAGAAACAAATCTCATATGATAATTATTAATTGAGGCTTATGTTTCTTATAACGCACAAGACCTTGTCAGACCAAGTGAGTCATGGGAATTTAGATGCATATAAAAAGAAAGAAATAAGATAGATGTGGGGCTTGATTATTTATGAATTGAGGAGAAAGAAAATAAAGAGCTCTAAGTTAATTAATCACCATTGAAAATAATAAGATTGTAGAATCAAAAGAAATTATATTAATAATGAATATAATTATAATTTAGATAGGTTTCGTGGATCGATTCAAGGAACGACGCAAATTGAGTTGAAAATCAAAAGCATTCCGTACAAAGGTAATCAGACTTCTTTATAATTTATATTTAATTATTATCCGCTATTTAGATTTTTAACTTGATCTGAATTATGTTGATTGACTTTTGATTTATGATATGGGTTGATGATCTGAATTATCTGGATTTTTGACCTATGACTTGTGATATGGGTCGATGACCTGAATTGATTGAATATGAATAAATGGAACTGTTCAAATTAGTATAATTGTACATGTTGTAAGCTAACTTTTCATACTCCGAAAGGAAGGATCCACACAACTTGAAGGGTTATGAGTAGAAGATAGCTTTAGGAGTCCCACTTACTAAGCGAATTTATAGGATATCCCACACTTATCATGATGGGCACGGTGTGTGATCTTTATGTGTTTATGTATAATTACTTAAAATATATGCTTTAATAAATAAAAATAAATTATTATTATTATTTAAAATGATTTAAATGAAATAATATTATTCATAATACTGTTATAAAGAAACTGCGTCGTTAAATAATCGTTACTAAGTTTTATAGCTGACCCCTTTTTGTTTCTTGTTGCCTTTGTCTTTATTTATTTATTGGCGACGTAGGTTGCTGGCCGTCGGATGGATGCATAAGATATTATCTTCATAGCGCCTAATCTCAGGGCGTTATAGAGATAATATAGAATTTTATTTTAGACAAGATGTAATTTTTATTAATACATTTTATTTTTTAGTTAAAATTTTTGACAAGAGATGTTTTTGTTTTTTTTAATTTATTTATTTTGAATGGCTCAAATTAGAATTGATTGCATAGTTATATTTTAATTTCATACTAACAAAATAAAGATATATTTATATGAAAGGAATGAGTTTGTATGTTTTTTTTTTATAAATGGTGATAAATTAAGTTATATATTAGTATTATTCGTTAACATTCGTATCATACCCATTGACACCCCTACTCGAGTACTGATTATTGAATACATGATAACGAGAGCGGGCCGACAACACATGGGTGCTGATTTCTCAGCTATTTTATGCCAATCCAACAAGGGAAGGATAACCTGAGAATGTCATATGCATAGTTAATAATTAAATTTATTATGGATTAAAAACATATAGCAAAATTATCTTTAAATTTTAATTATTGGTCTCAATAAATTCTTTATATCAAAATATGATGAAATATAATATTTTTCTATGTTTTGAAAGTATTAGTTTTTGACTTTTTAAAATGATTCAGGAAATATATTTTATTATTATTATTATTGAGTCATCTTAAAAATTAGAAATAAATACCACAACATATAACGGAGTTCGGCTTTAACAATGCCTACGTCTCCGGAACCCTCAACCTCTAACAATTGAGGTTGAGCCGATATATTAAAAAAATTTTTACACTTGTAGAACTTGATCCCTTACACAAAAATGGGCTGCCAAGCCTATCGGTAACACGGATGACAACACACTCAAAAATAAGAAGTGAGCACTACAGCTCAAAAGGAGTTGAGCACAACAGCTCAAGAAAATATTTTCAAGAAAATCATGAAGGATCAAGTTGGGAGAATAGAGAGAAGCTAGAATGAGCTTGAACAAAGATTTGGCTAATTGAGTGTATCAATATCTTGAGTTGTCTCTCTCTCTTGAATATGGCTAGTAAGCTCTATGGAGTAATGATTTAGATAGATGGATCAGCTATAAGAATCAGTGAGAGAGATGATCCATTTAAAATAGATATTTAAATATGAAGAAACTATTTTTTATATGAACCGTTATAGATTTTGAATCGTTATAACGGTTTAGAAAGAATAGTCATTGGATCAATTCGAAGATAAACGTTATAACGATTCATCAAATCGTATATACGTTTCATGAATCATTGTAATGATTACGAAATCGTTACATAACGATACACTGGTTTCTATGTATATTTTTCACCTTAAAATATTTTTGAGTATGAGATGAACCGTTATAATGAATAATCGTTATAACAATTCATAAAATATTTTTCTCGTTGTTTAGCTCTATTTATTTGACCAATTCAAGGTTAAATCTAACTAAACCTAAGCCTAATATAGTCTTGATTTAGCTCTTATGTCCTATCATTAGTCTTGGTTCTTGTGCATTAATCCATTTATAAGTTAATTTCGGCACAAAATTTAAACAAGTTAAATTGTAAAATTCAAGATTATTTTGCAAATCGACAAATCAAAGAAGATGTTAAGTGTAACAAATACTTTAAAATTTTCAAATATAGAAATTATTTATATCCTATAAAATTTAGGTCACTTAGTGAAGGATAAATTAAACTTGCGTAAGTGTTCCGTCAATAAAATCGAGTTTCAAATTTTAAACTTTACTCTTTTTCCAATGGTAAATATTGTTATCTATCAAGAGATCTCTGGGTAAATTGCCTTCATTTGAACTGTAGATTCATCGATCTGGCCATTAAGTGGTGCTGTGACCGATTCAACTTCTGCAGTCGATCTCGGTCCCATGATCTCTGGAGGTGGAGGGTCGTTTGAAGACTGCCTATTCGGCTATTCCTTCCAATGGTTTCCTGTACCAACACAAAGACGTATTCAATTAGATAAAATATATATATATAACAATAATTTTCAAGAAGAAAATGTACCAGAGTCTAGAACGTTTATTTAATTAATTTAAATGCCATTACAGTCTTACTCATTAATTTGATCGCTAATGCACAATTTAAAAATAATTTCCTCCGCCTACAATGCAAAATTGAATTTTCTTTTAATTTTCATGCATAATTTCTCCAAAATTATCTTCTCCAAGATGAACATTTTCCAAATTGATAGATGTCAATAAATTATCGTACATAGTATTTCAAGTTTTGATTACTTTTATTCATATTTTGACGAAAACAAAATGGATCTATGCATATTGAAATATTTTTTTAAATATATGCCTTCTATTATACAAATTCGCATTTAGATATCTCAAAAGCTTTTTCAACCAAATTATGAAACATGTATGACCATTGTCGTGTTGTATGAAATCCGTAAAATATGCGTACCATCAATTTCTACATATTTATGCATTAGACGTATCATGAGGGGATATTACTTGAAATTTCTTTATAACCAATGGTTGTAAACGAAATATGTAAATGTGTTTATACAAATGTTATAACGGACACCAATGAAGTATTTACTACCACATAACTGACATTTTAGTGGTCTCTATTTAATAATGGTTTAAAAAATAGTTACTAAATAGGGATTGATGTTTTTCCGAAGAAATGAACAAAATATTGAGTAATGGGTTTTTAAGTACCAACAATTTACCAAAATGTGCTGAAAATTAATAAACAAATATGAAGAAAGTTAGTAACATTTTTTTTTATAAAAAATCTATTACAAAATGTTCAAACTAATAGTAATTTAGAAAAATGACACCCATGAATTATGAACTTTTATCATATTTATCGTTCATTATGAGGTGGAGCCCACTGATCTTTAATAATGGTTTTTATAAATGTTTAATGTCTGTATCAACACTAATAATTATAAAAATCATTATTGATGAACTAATATATCTTGTACATTTAGGTTCTGTTTGGTGGTGTGGGTAGGGGTGTCAATTATTGATCTGACCTAATGAATTAATAAACCTAACCTGATCCGAATCCGAAGATAAATGAATTGGGTATGGAATTTATTTTTTTTAACCCGAATCGGGTCGGGTCGGGTCGGATTCGGGTCTACCCGATCCAACCAAATCAATTATTCTTTTGAAGTAATTTGTGATTTAATACTAATTAAAGCTTAAATATACACTAATTATAAACTAATTAAGATTAATTATAAATTAATTAATTTTTAATTACTTAAAATTATATAAAAATAATTAATAAATTTTTAATTATTTTACAGGAGTCGGGTCAGGTCGACTCATGACCCAGTCGGGTTAGGTATGGGATCAAGATTTTTTGATCCGAATTTAAACAGATCGAGTTTGGATCGGGTCAAGAAAAATAATAAAATAATATAGCCTGATCCGATCCAACCCGACCCATTGATATCCCTAGATGCGGATAAAGGTGGGGATGGGAATGGATTTAGTTTTTTTTTCCTAAGAAGCTTTCGATATTTAATTACTTTGGTGCAGATGACAATGGATTGAATTTTCCAAATGTATACTTAAAAAATATAATTTCTTTAGACAAAAAATAATTTATCCGGACTTAATTTTTCTCTTCCCAATAATTTAAAAATACACTTATTAGTAGCATAAAAATTCAAACCCGATTCCCTTAAAAATAGAGGCGCCGAAGGTAGCCTAGATTTCATATATATGGTGTTACACACTAACGTCAGAAATACGTCATACTTCTTGGTCCCTACGTACAGCAAATGTAGAAGTTACTTGTGACTTTTCTTTGGCCGCCTGTGGCTTGTCTTGTGAGAGGGTAGAAAACTTGTACAATCATATTATATATGTATAGAGTTGGCTATATTCTATACAGTATTTTAGGAAACGGTAGTCGCATCTGCTTACTCGGCCGGTTAATTATAATAGTAATAAATCGTCATGTATCATGGTCAGCTCATTATTATACATTTAAATAATATAAATTTTATTTAAATTTAAATTTTAATAATTAAATAATTTATAAATTAGACTTCATTACTTTTAATTTTTATATTTTTTTTACTCAAACCAGACATTATGAGATCATATATTTTTTCAAAATGACCGAAACAGATCATAAATTCGGTAATTTAATTTTTATATATATTTTATAAAGTAAAACTAGTAAACATAAATACTATTAAGTGTGTAAATAACTGATTTTCGTTGGAATTATTAATATTTTATATATTAAAATATGAGCGCCAAATTATTCATAAAATATAATTAATTGGCTACTTAATAATTAATCATTTAGTATTTTTGTGTTTGGATCAGTTTTTTATTTTTCAAGTCTAGATGATCGATCTGAACTACTCAAAATGATTTCAGTATGAATATCTAGTTGTAGACCAAATTGTATTTAATTAGAATATTTTTACTTTTTTTAGATAATTAGAAAATCACTCGATTTAATTATTATGAACCATTTAAAAAATAATTTTCTAATAATTTAGAAAATGCTTAAAAAATATAATTTGATCTATAACTAGATATTTAGAAGAAAATCATTTTGAACGATTCGAATCGATATTTTTTATTTTGAGAATGAAAAACTGATGTATAGCACAAAAACGATCCATACATAATGCTATAGCCCAATTACATATATATATATATATATATAGTATGAATTAAGTTCGAGGTACGTCAAATCATCTTAAAAATAGATAAAAAAAATCCTAGAGATGTACAGTTTCCTCTGGTGAATCCATGGAAATGGAGGGTAAATGGAAGAGAACCAGGTCAAGATCAAAATCTCCGCGCACAAGGACATCATCGGCTGTTGGTGTACTTGGCGACTGATTTTCTCCACTGTGGGCGGTCAGTGGCTCCATCTCACAAATGATATCATGGTTCTTCTGTATCTGTGTATTTATAGCAAATCGTAAAGCAAGTGCTAACTTTATGCTCTGGATTCTTGATCTTTGTCCGCTCACCCTCACCAAGATTAATGCAAATTACGCGTGTTTCATTTCTCATAATATTATTTGTGTTCTCTAAAATATAATTATATATTTGCACTTGATGATGTAGTGTGTCATTTACAAAGTCAATCAGTTCAATTCTTCTTTTAATTAACAATTAAATGCGTGTCTTTGGAAAATCGTAACGCCGACTATTGAAAAGCTACTTGCTTTTTTCGACATATTTAATTGTATTTGTTGTTGGGTTAATTTGAATTCTCATTATCTTTGCTATTCGAACCGAGGTTACCGACACAGCCATACTGGCGCTTCACACTACCTTGTACATTAATGATATTATGATAAGCAAGCATCGCTTACAACGTGGGGAAATTCTAACTGTAGATTAATAAAACGTGTGTTACTGAAATTTGTATTTTCAAAATTCACATCATAAGCTAAAGCTATTGAGGAAAAATCACTTGACAATTATTATTTTGATAATTTTGATAATGAACTCTTAAATAAATATAAAAAAAATTATAAACGTGTTCTTCTATTTATAGATTAATGGTCATTAAAATTTCATATAATTTCATTATCGTTTGATATTTCATCAAAGACTATCAAAATTAATGATCTTTGATAAAGTATCAAACAATAATGAAATTGTATGAAATTTGAATGTAGAAAAATATATTTATAAAATTTTCATTTTTTTTATATTTTTATATATATTTAAGAGTCCATAATTGTCAAAATAACCATTGTCAAATATAGAGCCTCTATATTCGGGAGAAAGATAGGCAAAGAGAAATCGAAACGCAACTTATGAAGCACCGTAACCTCAATATGTGTGAGCAATTTGTAGTACAGACTATTCTTTTTTCTTTTCATTTTTCATGGACATAATTAATTGTTGTTTTTAAGGTCCGGAACAGGCGATAATTACAATATATAAGAAGTACTTGTAATTTGAAATTTCGTTACAATTACATATTTATTCGAGAAGTAGGTACGTGGCATCATTTTTGACATTTACACACTAAAATAAAACGTATACTTTGACAGCGACCCAGCATTAAATTAACCAGTCGGCAGGCACATATCATTGGTTGCAGTCATGGACAATGTGCCCCATCCTGTCGTTTTGCATCCAAGCCTGCTATACCTGACACCTGCCTGCTTTTTAGCTGCTCGGTGCATTCCGATACAATTTCACCATATTCTTTTTGGTAAAATGAAATAAAAAATAGGGAATGTTAATAGGACATTTTTTTGTGCGTCACTGGTTTAGATTGAGTTTGAATTATTAAATGTAAAATAGAAACACGATAAATATTCTAAAATAGTATTAAAAATTATTAAATATTACAGCAGCAATTAAAATCAAATTATTCTAATAATTATAATAAAATATAAATATTATATCATGTAACATAAATTATGTTCTGCTCAAACGAGCTCTACTTTGAGTTGGTAATCTCTTGATATGACACTTCATTCATCCAAAATAATTGAAATATGTATATTCTTCTCATTCCTTTGTTGATTTTTGCTAATCTAGCATGATGATCGGACAGTTGTATATTGATCAATCACATTTATAATCATAACTACGCCAATGACCAAATCATATGTTAATATAATACTAAATATTATAATATGGACTAACGTACTGAGTTAATCCAGCCTTCTGACGAACAAACGATAAGCAAGTGATCACATGGAATGTCGATCAATTATGATTTCTCATACCAATAATTATCAATTTCCGTCATAGCTAATTCAATATTATATTTTATTGCACCCCTTTGTCACTATTATTTGAAATAACAATTAAAAATATTGCTTAAATTTTAAAATTAAATAAAAATTATATAAGTACTGAATATTATCATTTCAATAAGTTCATTTCTAATGTAAACATCATAGTTATTTATATCCCAATCTAGTAGTATGACATTATAAATTATCCCCTTTATCACCGTGATGTTTTATCAGTTCTGTGATATTTTGGGAGAACACTAGACCTTAAACTTTCCAAGCTGCTGTAATTTCTCGATACTTATATAATCACTCAACACATTTGTGTCACTTGTTCTCGATGATAGCACATACCGAAAATTCTCCGGCGATCCTGAACACGTTGTTTAGTATTTCTAAACCATTACTTGTCATTATTCTCCACCGATTGAGACCTCCATCTAGATGTCGTGCCCATTTTTTTTTATGCAATGTAGTCCTTTGATCTGGGATTAACTCCTCATAATAAAATTCCTCAGCTGACACTTCTTTAGTTGGCATATATGCAACAATTTGGTTATTATGGTTTCTATTATTTTGTGTGTTCTTTTGTTGGACACTTGTTTTGTTGGCAGATTTTTTTTTGAATGATTCATACATTTTTTTATGTACTTATGGATGTGGCATAATATTACTATTTTTTTCTGAAATTACTCACAACACCTCCATGGCTTCTTATTTCTTGCCGCATGTTTTAAAAAGTTTTGACTCTTATCATATGACAATATTTATACATATTTTGTACAATATACATTAAGTACAAAAATGGTGAACAACCTCATCTAATAATTTATGTCATCCAAAATATGATTTCTCAACTACTCATTATATCCGGTGTACATACAATCTCTATGAACAGTTAAAATCTTTACATGTCATAACTAACTTTGATTTGCTATTATTTATTACATCCAATTTTATATTTTGTTGAACATGAAAATCAGTGATTTTCAATTTTAACTCAGATTTTGTACTTTACTGTTGATCGACACCAAATAGTTCATCAATTCTAGGAGATTTATGAAAATAAAGGTCGTCTACATACAACATTGACGTACTATCAGCAAATTATATAGACGGGTACTTCATTCCTTGATTAATGAAAAAAATAGATATTTATCACTTTAACTATTTTTTTAACTATTTTTTGATATTTATCTCCTCGACATTAAGGTATCACTCTTCTTCTTCCTCATCCTCATCATATTATATTCTGAGAAACAAGTTGGTGGCTGCTCCCCAGCTCGAGAGTGGGTTATTTCCTCTGCCATGAATGGATTACTACTTTGAGGAATACTAGTCGGACACAAATCATAGTGATCAAAACTGAATATTTGTTTGGATTCAACTACTAGCTTCAGTATCTTATACCCTGGTATTTGGTATAGTGATATTGTTTTAACCATTCCCTAAATTTTCTCAGAAATTATCTCAAATAAACTATAAAAAAAAACTACCCAAACCTGATAGGGTAGTGTTGATTCGTGCACTAATGGTGATGTTGAAATGACTAGAGGCAATTTTAAACCAACATGAATATGCATCTTCAAGTAGTAAATATTGATTATCTCATCGATAAAATATATTCAAACGACAAGAATATCGTAATCATGCAGGTTGAAGTGTTCAGGATTTGACATTCCGTGATATACACTAATCAACAACATTGTCGTCTCTATAATACGAAGATAAATCATACTATTGGTGTATTTTAATTTTACAATAAAAATTAATAGTCTAGATAGAAATAAAAACATAAAATATTGATGAGAAGAGAGTGGTAAAAATACGGATCTGAACTGGATCTATCGAAAGACACACCTTCAGTTCAAAACTCTTATAACAATAACAATGACGATTTTATAAAAATGACTGGAGAAAGAAGATGAAGAAATTTGTTTGGTGTTTGATAATATATAAATAAATTATTCGGACCGAGTTTTAAACACGGTTCATGCTTCCTACTACTTTTTAATATAAATATACATGCAATCGTAAAAAAAAATATTGTACCGAGACCAAATTTCAAACATGAAGACTAGTAACGCACAAAAAAGGGTCCTTTTATCATTTTCTATTTTTTATTTTATTTACTAAAAAAATCTACAATTTCACCATCTCGAAGACATCATTAAGGCTGAAAATTTTAAAATATTATTATAACATTAAAAATTAAATATTTAAAAAAATAAAATTTAAAATCTACTTCGAACACAGTTATCATTTGTGCTTCCAGCAGCTGAGCACACATATGAATACACTCACTGTGCTGACAAGAATGCAAACTTTGATCTCATTTTGACTGTGTCAATTGATAAAGAAGCATTACTTAAGTCAGGAGCGGATTTAGAGGGAATGGTACTGGGTGGACTCAGCCCCTTTAATCTCATGAGAGTTACACATCAGAGTGAAAAATTATTATGTATTTTTATTTTATATGTTGTATTGGCTCTTCTAATTTATCAATTTCAATATTTTAGTAACAAAAATTCTGATTCATCCCTGACTAAAATTATGAAATTCAACAGCTTTTAATTCCACTTGATATGACCAGAGTGCCTTGATGGGGGTGTTGTTCGCGTGAACACAACTTTTATGAGTTCAGAGTCGGAGTTCGTGGTGCTGGCGAAAACTCAACAAAGAGAGACGATGATAAATGAGGCTGAATTAAGTTGTTTTGTGTTTTTAGTCTTTTGGCAGTGAATGTTCCTATCGAAGTCTGTCCCTGCCTCTACATTTCACTAAAATGAAAGGAAGAGTGCGGAAAGAGGAAGTTAAATTTGCTGGCGAAAGAGTAGAAGTTGAAACACAAGTGCATCGACGACAATGAGAAGTATTTCATGGATCAAAGGCATTGAGAGAGATTTTAGATCCTTCCT
Source organism: Schoenoplectus tabernaemontani (assembly GCA_037127355.1). Taxonomy (NCBI): domain Eukaryota; kingdom Viridiplantae; phylum Streptophyta; class Magnoliopsida; order Poales; family Cyperaceae; genus Schoenoplectus; species Schoenoplectus tabernaemontani. The sequence goes on from CM073739.1 coordinate 18,775,883, forward strand.
AGATCAAAGATAATCGAAGGAGAGAGGTTTGAACGACATATTGGGAAATATGAAATACATCTAAAAAATACACAGTACATTTCAGTTGTTTTATTAAAAGAGTATCATAATTATATAAATGTAACAATTAACTAAATAAATAGACTTTACAGTGACATTAGATTAAAAAAAATAGGATGATATTTTATTAAATTTCGAGCTTTTAAGATGACATAAAATTAATTTCTTCTTAAATAAATAATTAGTCGATCTTAAATATATCCCACAATATTTATCCTTTCAAAACAAGGTCTCTCTCATTTTCATCTTTCTAATAAGACCTTGGCACAGAAATTCTAGAATTAGAAAATAATTGTTTCTTTAAAAAAAAATCAATTTCAGCAAAGCATTCGAGAATCGAAGTTGATAAAAACTCGAGATATAGAACAAGAATTTTTCAAACCATGAAATTCCGTCAATGGTTCTGAAACGCGTACCGTAACTTTAAAGTCATGAGGTTTTTACTTGATTTCAAAAAGAGATGATGGATCAAGCTTTGATCTGTGTCCCAAGTCCCAACAAATTGATGAGGTTCTGAATTTAAATAAAACTAAATTCGTGTATAAATCTATCAACTGCTACATCCTAAATAATTTTAAATTAGACTTGGTAAAATATGATTGGTGGACACGCTTCCTTTTCGAGCGAATATTTTTTTTTCTTAAAAACACTCCAAAAAGAGCTACGAACTTTCCTTTCTTTGTGAAAGCAGAAAGTGTATTATATACAATCAGAAGATGCATAGGAAATTTATACCATCAACGGACAAGTAACAAAAATAACATGAAAGAAACTGGAAAACACAAATGACAAAATGTACAATTACAAATTTACAATTAACTAATTCTTTTTCGAGTGAACACAGGAACTAAATCGGTGATCCCCAACTAGTGAACTACCATCAAGATATAATTGGTGGGTTTACGTACTTTTTTTCTACACTTATCTGGGTCTGGAAGTCAGTAGAACTATAGGAGTCAGACACTAATTAAGATAGTATCCCTCGCCAATTTGATCATTTAATTAATAGAGTTGTCAGATTACTAATTTTTAAATTGAATCAAGGGAAACAAACCTACATGCTACAGTGTATCAAACCACGGGCTGAAACGTTATCCTTTAGCTAAGGTGATTAATTGACACAGGAAGGAACAAAATGTATCTCGTTGGCATTAATAAAACATATATACCAACCAGAGAAGATATGCGCTGTCATTAATGATCAATCACACGGCCACATGCTCACTCACACTTGAGTCGAGGTTGTCCATTGCGCCTACCTGAGTCATCCATCCTTGCAAGAAGCATTTCAATCAAATACTTTTTTTTTAATTAATGATTAATGAGAGTTTTTTTTTCTAAGAAAGAAAGCATTGACACAATTGCCGGCGACCCAAAAAATACAATATATATTGGAAATGATATGATAAAATAGTGATGAAAGTCTTAATATTTGCTCTACTTTGCAAAGCATAGAAGATTGATACATTGGACTCAAATCTCTAACTTTAAGTTAGAAATGATTAATTCGGACCGTTCAATCTAATTTTCATATCAAAATGTATTAGCATAATATTTCTTTTATTTTTTTATTTTTTCTGGATAGCGAGATAATCGTTGTTTTTGGATGAACTAAATTTCTCATATCACCTCAATTCCCCCATCCGAAAAATAGCACAAAAAATTATAAAAAAAATATAAAGTTTGGGATACTAATAATTTTGATGTAAAGATTAAATTAAACAGTTTGAATTGATCATTTTTAATTTGAAATTAAGAGTTCTGGGTCCAAAACATTAATCCTCTACGTTTTGCAAAACACTATAGCCTAATGATTCTGAAAATATTTACATTTGACTGATATGCAAATACATAAAAAATACTTTATCATATACAAAATTTTAATTTATAAATCTCAATAAATCCTTCATATAAAAAAATTGTGAGATATAATTTTTTTTATAATTTTCTAGATATTTATTTTGAAAATTTGAAAATTTAACTCTAAAATAATAATAAAAATATTAAATGTTTAATAATTTCTAGTGTCGCCCAGCCCAACACTGATCATGACCACATATCTTATTTCTTTCCTCGCCAGTGCTGAAGTGCCTTCTTCTTTTGTCTTTTCTTTTTAGACCATACAAACCTTCAGACGCACGGATTGCCGAAATGGTGAATGGTGAATTGTGAATTTAATATAGCGTGGGACCCGGAGGACTCGGGAAATAATGCAAAATCTGATGTTATCTGCAAAAAAAAGCACGTGATTAAATGAATGAAACATTATAATATATATGACTACGGATAATTGATGTATATCCGAAATTTGAACATTATGACATTCTTTAACAACACAAAAGTTCGTCAGTTTTACTGACCTTCCATGGTTTTAAGAGTCAAAGAAATAGCATGTATAAATTACTGTTGCTGGATAACTGAAATCAAATCCATAGAATCCAGCATCATCAGAGATGTAATCAGGGGTGTGAAATTGGTTGGATCAGTTCAAATTGAAATAAATACATATATCTAAAACTTTATTAATTTTGTCAAATTATGAACTGAATTAAATTTATAAAATTATAAACATAACAAATTGAAAATCAAATAAATTAAATTTTTATTTAGTTTATTTGGTTAAATTGAAATTATATTAGTCTAAGAGCAATGAAAAATATCAATAGTTATAAAAAGTGCTAGAAGAAATAAATAGTTAAAAAAATAAAATATAACTAAATAAGTCTATAGAAAATAAATATATTCAAATTATTTTTGATATGATCCTTTTTATACAAGTAAAATAAATTTTTTGGTAAATTTTGAACTAATCGGTTTATTCAGTTTATCTGATTTAAAAAAACATAAACCGAATCAAACAACAAACACCAAATTAATTGAAATTTTCAACCAACCGAAATTTTATAACTAAAAATCCAAAGCAAATAGTCCAAATTTAACGGTTCAGTTCAAAATCAATTAAACCGAGTAGTTTGCACACCCTAGGTATAATGCATCATAGGGTATTGAATAACGTGTGTGTTGTGCGTGTCTCGTGCAAGCACGTGACGTGTTGGACACGAAATGTGTATTGTTAACACATGTTTATGTGTTTGGACGTACGTGTTTTAATATGACAAAAAATGAAAAAATTTAAACACGCACATCTAAGACACGTGACACGTCTAGTACGTCGTATTAAATATGTTCGTGTTTATACATGTTTGATATGTGTCAACACTTATAACATCTATAAATTTAATAAATTTCAAATAAAATGGAAGAAATATATATAAAATTAGAAAAATTAGAGTGGTCATGGACACAAAAAATAAAATGGACATACTATATTTAAAAATATCATACATATTAGAGTGATCTTAGTCTCTTACTTTAGTATCAAGTTAATTTTTTAAGCGCACAAATATTTTAAAAGTTTGATATGTTGAAGTATTTTTTATGTGCTACATGTGTATTAATAAGGTTCAATTACTTATATCTTATATCAAATGGTTAAGGAACTACATGCCTCAAATATAATTTCACTTAGAAATGAATACTATTGAGATGTATATATAGAAAATGAATACTAACTTTAGTCTTTTGGGATTTATATATAGAAGGTACAGCCCAATTTTTAGAATAAAGCTCCACAACTGAATCGCGGTACTTATTTTATTTTATTATTTATTTTTCAGTATATATATTTATTGTTCGTATTGCTTGTTTTCTTATTCAGAGTAAATTTTTGCTTCTGAAGTTGTCAAAATGGTTCGTCAGAAGTCGACCTCATTTCCTCTACCAGTTGGTCAGATATTGAAAGTTTAAAAGTAACTTTTAATTGGCAAAAATATTTGCTCATTTGCAAAATGTTAATTCAATCTTAAAAAAATTGGAAAGTTATAAATGTTGGAATTAAATCTGAATCCGATATGAACCCGTTAAAATATAACTGCACTCTATTATATAAACGTTCATATATATACAAAAATATAATTAATTTTGGACGTCTCTCATTTTCGTCCACTACAAGAAGAAGACGACGCGCAACTCGTGGCATAGTGAATTAGATCAGAACGATCGATAAGCATCTCGTCTGTATTGGATGAAAGACAGCTGCTTGCATTATTTGCCATTTTGCATGCCACACGTTTCTAGATCCGAGCATGTGGCCATGTACAAACAAAGCAACCCATAACGACCCGATACGTAGGAGCATTCCAAAATCCAAAATAAAAATAAAAGATTCGTAAATCAAGTGATAAAGATGTGTGGGTTTGGAAGTCAGCGAATCCTCCGTCACAGGTACAGGTACTAGACACGGGTAGAAAATTCTAAAATAATAAAATTTAAAGCAATTTGGATCGTAATTTTTTTTAATAAATTTGAAGAAATGAATGAAATATTTATCACTTCTCATCCATCTAACTCCTATCATTCCTTTAAATTAAACTAAAAAGTTAATTTTTTTTATCTCTCCGTTTTGTTTTCCTTCTCTTTATTAGCCTCCTCCAACCAACTCGGAAAGGGATCAAACTACGCATTTTCTGTATCAGTGAGGTGCGCACAGCTTATTATTTATTTATTTATTTTTATTTATGAGAGTGACAGAATTTGCCAGATAATCTGTAATAAATAAGTAAATGTGCAAATGATACATGTCAGCATAATGACTTCCTTCCATAGTTGACTTGGCGAGGTTTCAAAATATATGTTAAATTTAGAAATTTAAAGGGGCAAACTACAAAAAATCGAGATAAACAATATTAGGAAATTAAACGTGATCTGATCCTCGACTTACGCAAGAAAAGACACTGCCCTGACAAGAACCGATGTGGCAGTGGTGCTATAATTCTTCACTTGACAGGGCAGTTGTCTGCATCATGCGGTCATTTCCCCTTGCATATGGGGATGTGTCAGACTCAGAACCACATATTTTTTGTTATACTATGATTCATCTTAAATAAAACTTAATATTATTCCGACACAACATTCACATTGCTATTTATTAGAATAAATTAATAGAGCAAACTATATATTTTTTTAAGATAAAGTGGAGCAATGTATATATATATAAAAAAAAAAAACTGTTACTTATATGGCTGTGGTTGTTGGCCAACATCAGCGGATCAGCACTACATGTTTACAACCCCACTAACAATTTAATTTATTCAGAGATCAAAGCCAAGAGACAGAGGCATCTTTTGTCAAAAAGAATCTCACACGTCCCGTCTTGGACTTCCTTTTCTTCCTTTTAATATTTACTTTTCCGTTGTTTGATACTTTGATCATATATTATAACATGCGCATGGAACACACAACAATATTTACATATTTCACGGTCACGGGCCATTTGAGGTAACAGTCCATTGGTTCTTGCCAGATCGAGAACACTGTGTAAAATTGTGTGTTCTGGTCGAAACACATGACATTGCCTGGTATTTTGGCCGTTCAAAGAATCAGACAATATGAACAGAAACGTGCCTGGATGTACGTCGGTCGGCACGTGTGAAAACCTCTCTCGGATATGTTACTGTTTAACGGAGAGGTTGAATGTTCCATACATTGGGGTTTATGAAAAAATTCAGCGGTTTCCTTCCTTCCATTTCTCAAAATTATAATAATAATAATAATAATAATAATAATAATCATCATCATCATAACAATAATAATAATAATAATAATAATAATAGTAATAATAATAATAATAATAATAATAATAATAATAATGTGAAGAATATCATATTGAATTAGATTGGTTTTTTGAATTTTAAATTGAAATATATGATGTGAAGTACACATTTTTTTTACATTTCGTGACTAATTATAACATAACTAATAATAATAATGATGATCATAATGATGCATTTGTTGAGGGTTCATACAATTAATTTCGGCTATAATATAAAGGACGACACTCTTAATTGTGATTAATTAGGGTTGAAGCTCTGCTATTGGGTTTGTGTAGATAAGTATATGGGCAAAGCCAGCAATTAAAATAGGGGGGCAAAAAAAATTCGGGCACATATAACGTTGTAATTATTTTAAAAATGAAGTATTTTCTATTTTTTTTTATAGTATAAGCATAGTTTTAAAGATATATTTTTATAAATATTTTTCAGAATAGAGCATATTATCATAATTTCTTAAAAATCAAGAATTTTTACAAAAAATGAACTACAAAACTATTTTTGAGAAAACAATTTGCAGAGGTGAGCATTTGCCCCTGTCAGCACTAGCTCCTCCCCCAGATAACTAGTATACACATGCAACACGTTGTTAATGTAACTAAGGAGCACGATAATAGTTTATCACAATGAAAATGCGCCATAACACGATAATAGTTTTCTCTCTGTCATTTCTTCCTAGTGTTAATTGTCCTAAATACATGGAAAGAAAAAAGCTATCGAAACAAATTACTGTACTTGAATATTCACTTATATTCTTTGACCGACCCCCTTTTGATCACCTCTTAAGGTCTGTTCGGCTCATCAAAATCAGAAGGAATTTTTCCCCCACAGGCCCAGTAATATTTAGTTCAAATTCTTTATCCATTCACATTCCCACATGAAAAACAGGCCCATAAAGAAGTATTTTTTTCTTTTACAATATCTTAAGCAAGCTTTTACTTTTTCGATACAACTTTCAATATCCGCAGAGTAATTTTCTGAATTATATGTACAACAACATTTATGTTCCTTGCGTTCTTCTTCCTAAACCTGTGGTTATATTGGCATAATGGCCTAGTACACGATTGATTACCGGGCCCAAAAGAATCCATGAACACTTTTTATTTGTATCGCTACTTTACTGGGCCACAAAATAGATTATGAATTACATGGGATATTTACCTGCATAAGAAATTAAGAAGAAAATGCAGCCAGTAACACTCAACAGTTGATATATTCGACGGATATCAGATAACAATAAGATATTCGACAGATATCAGTTATCGATTGGATATCAGACAAATATAGATATATTTCGGATATTAAGTAAAAATATTATATGTATTTTTGAAAACTAATTGCATGTTACTTTTTTGATAGAATCATTAATTATATAAATTAAATATTAATTATTAAAGTTAAATATTAATTATTATTATATTAATATTTTAAATGTATCAATGAATTATATAAATGAAACATTAGCACAAATTAGAAATAAAATTGGTTAAATTTATAATGTATGCAAAAAATATAATTAAAAAATATATAGTGAGATCTTTTCGGATACGTATTTAGATAAAATCAGATCAGATACTTTCAAATAATGTCGGATATTGATGTATAATTGCTAAATGGTCAGATATGAATAGGTAATTGTCAAATCATATCTTTATTCATTGAAACTTTTTTGATACGTGAGCTAAAATAATTATATTATTATATATTATATATTATTGAAAAATTCAAAATTTATGCAAATAACTATATATTGAACTATTACAAATCAAATCTAAATTAATTTATTACAAAATTATCGAACTTACAGAAAAATCTAATAAAACAAACCAAATTCGAACTAAAATCAAATCGAACACCGAATAAATTAGGAATTATGAAATTTTCTTACACCTTTGTGACTCAAGAGTCGATAAAATGATAATGCATCATTTTATGAATTCAATTAACTTATCAACAAAATATAGACTAAACAAATATTGCTTGCAAATAGAAAGTTTCTATATCAATTCTTTAATTTAAATTTTTTTTAGTTCTTGCAGAAACTGCTATTTTATTATTAGATCTTATGCATTAGATCTTACACGGCAGTACATTTGTTGTATTTTTTTTCCCATTAGATCTTGAATTATTGATATTAATTGCTTGCGATATTATAAATGTTACATGAACTGACATTAACTGATCGATTCTATCAATAACACTGCTAGCTTAACTAGAGTTTATACAATATATCTTTTTTTTCATATCCAGATTTTATTTATAATAATGGCATGTGTGTATGTTTTTTAATTGAAGGTTATGTTTGATGAAGTTATTGGAGATCACCAAAAAACTTGGATGATTGATGGTTCTATGTCCAATATATAATTAATCGTAAGTTTGTGCATGTTGGAATGCAAAAATTTATAAGTGTTGATTAAATTTCATGCAATTTCATTATCGTTTGATAGTCCATCAAAAAATATTAAAATTTTGTATAATTTATAGTGATTTCAATTTAACGATCTTTATTGAACTTTCAAACAATAATAAAAATTACATGAAAATTTTTATCCAGATTATTTTCATATTTATTTGAAAATTCATTATCAAGATTGACAAAATAATCCGTTGTCAAGGGATTCCTCCCCTTATTTTTACATACAATCACACTTAATTCATAAAATATGTTAATTACTATTTTTTAATATCACGATATAAATATTATTTTTATATAATTGACTAAAAAAATATATTAATATTAACAATAATATTATCATTAACATAAAAAAAAAGATAAAAATTTATATCATTATATTTACATCGGGTAAGCCGACCAAATGATAATTATTTGTATTCATAAGGCCGATGTGCATAAAAAATGCACCGAAAATTTTGCCTTAGCTTAGCCCACCTCTAATAGAGAATATTTGCAACGATAAGGACGATGCAGATGATGAGTTGATGTATGAAAATAGTTCTTTTGAACAGACCAATTTAGATAGACATTATTAGCATCAATCAAGCCGATATACATAAGTTATCGCATCAGCATTCTAATATAGACTGATGCTAATGATAAAAACTAATGCCGATATGTATTGGCTGATGCGAATACAGGAGTTTCCTTTGGTGTGGTAAGAGTTATTGAAACATGGTCGTATTTGATGAAGTGATATCTAGCGCCTGCGTTGTCATTATATCTTTTAAAGACATGCTTGTTAATTGGGCTTTTATTGTTATCCAAGCATCAAATATTTTAGAATGTATATAGATATGCCATCCATATGTGAACCTTGATTCAACAAAGTATATGGAACTTTCTAACTGATTGATATACAGATTTCATTTTGAATTGCATTCAGAAGATATGTGTTGTAGCTCCAGCATGCACCCACGTGTTGAATCAGAATGGAATACATGTGACACGCTAAGCCAACGGAAGGACTGTGTTTGACTGTATAAAGGGCCTTTTCACTTTTTTTTAGCTTTATTTGTATGAATCCATGCAATCAAAGAAAAAAAAAACGACACAAAGACATAAAGTATTTTTCACATAATAAAATTTTAGTTCATTTGGATGTAAAAAGTGATAGAAAATATATTTTATTCGTAATATATTTTGTTAAAAAATCACAGCCCATAAAATAACGTAATTCATATAAAATAACAAATAATATTTGGAAAACTTACAATTCTCGAATTGCGAGACATCATGCAAGAATACTGATCTTCAGAAGTTTTCCTCAGTCCTAATGATGGCGAATTATGGCGTTTTTCCACTCAGTTTCTATTTTCTGTTTTTTTCTTTATGGACGAATTAAGAAGATATTTTTTAGAAAAATTCGAATTGACTAAATGAACAGAACTGAGTATATATAAACACTGAGGCAACTTCTGGGATCATGTACAACGAATTTGGACAACTGAATTTTTCCATCAAAAATACAGATGTACGTAGACGCATTCTTCAGATACACCCTCCAGATGCACTTTTTAGATGTACCCACCAGATGCACTTTTTAGATGCACCCATTAATTAATAATTCGTAAATGAACTTGGCTCATAATTATTAGCAGTAGGCCACACATTAAATATTAGAATAATAAATATTCTAACATTCTCCCACTTGGCCTAAACTTTAAACATTATAATGAAGCACATGTTCAAAATTGGCCAATATAATATCATTAACTTAAACCATGTTCAGCTAGAAACATCAAACCAAACTAATGTAATCGAATAATCGTTATTGTTATTTGATCCCCATTAATTATAGAAATAATGTTCTTTCCAACAAATGGTTAATTCAATTTATTTGATCCCCATAAGTAAAATTTGCTTAAAAGAATAATAATAATGCGCAACATAATAAATAAGCAAATATCATAAATTCAAAGTCAATATACATAAACGAATCTTCAATACATAAACTATTAATATTGTTCACTACAACAACAACATCGTAATTCATTTACCAAACCCATGCCTAAGCAACATGCTCTTTGTAAAGAGTAGGTGGTAGCGCTTTTGTTAGAGAATCGCCTAACATAGCTCTTGTATTAATGTGTTGTATGATAATGGTACCATCTTTGACTTTGTCTCTAACAACAAGATATTTGATGTCAATCCATTTAGAAGCACCGCTTGATTTATTGTTTTTAGAGAAGAAAACAAAGAAATTTCATTATCACAAAGTAAGGTAAGTGGTCTTGCAATACCGTCTATCACTTGAAGTCCGGTATGAAATTCTTCAACCAAACCGCTTGACCAAAGTAGCTTCATAACATGCCACAAATTCCGCTTGCATAGTGGAAGATGTCGTTATAGATCGCTTAGCACTCTTCCATGAAATTGGTCCCCCGCAAGCATGAATATGTAACTCGATGTGGATTTCTTCGTCAACACAACCGTAAAAATCAGAATCGAATAACCAATAACTTCAAGGTTGTCCGACTTTCGAAAGTAAGCATATAGTTTTTAGTTCCTTGTAAATAGCGCAAAACTTTCTTAGCAAATTTTCCAATGGTCCAATCCCGGATCCGTTTGATACCGCCAAGCATTCCAACGACAAATGCAATATCGGGACGTGTACAAACTTGAGCATACATTAAACTCCCTACTACCGAAGCATAAGGGATTTTCTTCATTTGTGCACGTTCTAAATCATTTTTAGGACATTGAAACTTGCTTTGAATTTGTCACCCTTGATAATAGGAGCAACACTTGGAGAGCAATTTTGCATGTTGTAACGTTTAAGCATTTTTTCAATATATGCTTTCTGAGATAAACCTAACATCCCACGAGACCGATCTCGATATATTTCAATGCCTATAACATAAGAGGCTTCTCCAAGATCTTTCATGTCAAATTTCTTTGATAGAAAACGTTTTGTCTCGAACAACATATCTAAATCACTACTTGCTAATAAGATATCATCCACATATAAAACGAGAATGATAAATTTGCTCCCACTAACCTTGAGATATATGCATTGATCAATAGTGTTTTCCTTAAATCCAAACTCGGTTATAACTTGATCAAACTTAAGATACCACTGTCTTGAAGCTTGTTTTAACCCATAAATTGATCGTTTCAACCTACATCCCATATGTTCCTTGCCTTTGATAACAAAACCTTCAAAGTTGTTTCATATAAATTTCTTCATGCAAGTTACCATTAAGAAATGCAGGTTTTACGTCCATCTGATGTAATTCTAAATTATAATGTGCTACAAGAGCTAAAACAATTCGTAATGAATCTTTCTTTGAGACTGGTGAAAACGTATTATCATAATGTACTCCTTGTTGTTGTGTGAATCCTTTAGCAACTAATCGGGCCTTATATCTTTCAACGTTACCTTGAGAATCTGTTTTAGTTTTGTAAATCCATTTACAACCTACAGGTTTAACACCAACAGGTAACTCAATAAGATCCCAAACTTCATTAATTTCCATAGATTTCATCTCATCATTCATGGCTTCCAACCATTGAGATGAATTTCTGCTCATAATAGCTTGCTTAAAGGAAACTGGATCATCTCCATGGCCTAAATCACAACCTTCTTCAGTAAGATATACAATATAATCATCGGATATTGCAGATTTTCTTTCTCTTTGCGACTTACGCAAAGGTTCTTGTGGCAGTATAGGTACTTCATCAATGTTAGGAACATTATTAACATTAGTACCATCATTTTTCTCTGAAGGAGAAGAACGTATAACCTCTTTAAAGATCGAAGTTGGAACATAAATTTGATCTTCTTCTTGTAGGTTTACAGTTCGTTTTTCATTACTCCCACTAATATTATAATTTTCAAAAAATACTGCATGTCTAGTCTCAACTATTCTAGTGGTATACGAAGGACAATAAAATCTAAAACCTTTGGATCTCTCTGGATAACCTATGAAATAACAACTAACGGTTTTGGAATCCAGTTTCTTAATATGTGGATTATACACTTTTGCTTCAGCAGGACAACCCCACACACGTAAGTATCCTAATTGTGGTTTTCTGCCCGCCCACAATTCGTAAGGTGTTGTTGGTACAGATTTACTAGGAACTCGATTTAGTAAATGTGTGGCTGTTTTTAAAGCTTCGGACCACAAATATTCTGGCAAAATAGTATTGCATATCATACTACGTACCATATCCATTAATGTACGATTACGCCTTTCAGCTACTCCATTTTGCCGAGGATCTCCTGGCATAGAAAATTGATGTACAATACCATTTTCTTGAAGAAACAAAGCAAACGGGCCTAGACTTTGACCCAAGTCGGTGTGTCTACCATAATACTCACCTCCTCTATCTGATCTAACCACTTTGATTTTAAGATTATGCTGATTTTCAACTTCAGCCTTAAAAATCATAAATTTATCAAGTGCCTCGATTTTTCGAAATTAGGTATATGTAAGCATAACGTGAATAATCATCAATAAAAGTGATAAATGATTTATGTCCGTTAAGACTCGGAGTGGGAAAAGGACCGCATATATCGGTGTGAATTATTTCTAATAGTCCCCCACTTCGAATGGCTCCTTTCTTATTTCCTTTAACAAATTTTCCTTTAACACATTCAATGCGATTATCAAAATCGAAAAATCTAATGTTGGGAGAATTTCATTCTTAATGAGACGTTGTATTCTATCTCTTGAAATATGACCCAACCTACAATGCCATAATTTTGAAGAATATCCACCATCACGATTTCTCTTAATTCCACGTTTAACATCGTAACATTCAAGGATAATAAAGATTCGAGAAAATGAATAATCCAAACATAATTTATATAGATTATCACATAACAATCAGAACCAATATACTTAGAGTTATGATATAGTCTCAACTCATTATTTCCAAACCGAAATATAAAACCACACGCATCAAGTCTAGAAACAGAAATTAAATTCCTAATCATACTAGGAATATATACTACATCATGCAAATCGAGGATAAAGCCACTCTTCAACATCAAACGAAGAGTTCCAACGGCCTCGACTTCAGCCTCTAATCCATTAGCTACCTTGAGTTTCCTTTCTCCCTTTTGAAGCATCCTCACGGAAAGGAATCACTGCAATGAGTTCGTAATGTGCACAGAGGCACCAGTGTCAACCCACCACGTATTTAAGGGAATATCAACTAAAAGAGATTCACAAATCATGAAATTGAAATCATTACCCTTCTTAGCGAGCCAATCTTTAAACTTCTTACAATCCTTCCTCATGTGTCCACGTTTCTTACAATGATGACACTTAGGAGTATGTTTTGTACCAGACGTACTTGCTTTGTTAACACCAAAAACCATATCAGCCTTATTTTTACCTTTACCATTGTCTTTAATTTTCTTCGATTTTGGACCATCGCAAACATGTGCAAAGTCGGAGTTTTTCACCTTAATCCTTTCTTCTTCTTCAACACACATAGCAATTAATTCGCTCATTTTCCACTTTTCTTTCGTGTATTATAATTGATCTTAAAAGGACCAAACTCGTGCGGGAAGAGAAGTCATAATGAAATGAACTAAAAATCCTTCGTAAATTGCCATATCCATGCCTTTTAATTTTGTGACCATATCATTCATCATCATGATATGTTCACGTACACCGCTTGTCCCATTATACTTGGAAGTGAGCATTTTCATTATGAGAGCACTTGCATTAGCCTTAGAAGTACTCTTAAATTGCTCTTCAATGAAACTAAATATTCTTTAGCAAGTAAAAGGATTACTATCGCATCCTTCTCAGAATACCTCCTCTTATTGAGATGTAATAGTGCTTTTCATAATCATGAGAGACATGCGATTAGAACGCTCCCATTTAGCAAAGTTAGCCTTATCATCGATCGCTTTCATTTGTTAAAGCAACAGGTTTGTCTACACGTAAGGCCTGATCAATTTCAAGAACCCCGAGACAAATTTCAATTTGTTCTTTCCAAGTTGAGAAATTAGTTCCATTCAATGGTGTTATTCCGTAGATTTGAGCACTAACACTATTCAATGCCGCATGAAATTCAGGATAAATAAAATGCTTACTATTATAAACTAAATATCCACAAAAATAATACAATTAGATCAACTATAAGGGGTATTAATTAATCGATCTGAAATAAATAATAAAACGCCTAAGAATATTTCAGTTCTAACATAATAGTTGATCCATAAATAAAATTCAATTCATATCACCGTTAGGCGAGAAAAAAAAAATTGAACTTTGGTACATAATTAATTTAATAAACTATACCGACAATTAAAGTTGGTAAAATTGACAATATTAATTTATTAAACATAAACATAATAGAAATACAAACATAATGTAAAATATATTTCCTTTTGAAAAAATGACAAAGCCACAATTAAAGTTTATAAAATTGATAACAAGTCAAGTATCAAAAGTACATTTATTAAAATAATAATTATATATAATAATCTTCCGTTGGGCCGAATATTATATATAAAAAAAAATTACGTCCAGAAAAGAGAAAAAAAAAATAAGAGGACTTTTGTGGGGAAAAAAAAAAATTAACCAAAAGTTACATCTCAAGAAATAGAATAGAATTCGTAATTATAACATAAAAGAGGTACTAGTTGGAAAGAATTACATCCCTAAAATAAATGGGATTCTATACAAACCCCATAGTAAAAATCCCTGTCCAACCCAGGTTATAAACCCCATTGTAAGAATTATAATATTGTATCTTATATGAAAATACGTTTGGCTCGATACCACAAAAAGTTCATTGTATATTCATTTTCTGGAAATAAAGCAAGGCCTACAAACAGGAGCGGAGCCCCCACAAAACCAATTTAGAAGGGGTTAGAATTCAGAGGATTATGATCCTTTGATATATAGCACCGTGCAGTGTAATACATAATTTGTTGAATCATTTTAAAATTTATGCTGATTCAAATTATGAGAAAATTTGATATTGTACATGCTATGCTGTATGATGTTGTCCAGTAAGGAATAAAAATTTGAATACAAAAAAATCATAAGTCGACAATGAATTGGAGCCTAAAAAGGAAAATATAGTTAGTTGCAGACTTGTGACTAGAAAGAACAGATCATGAAACTGAAAACAAATGTGGAGTACGAAAATAAGAGAAGAATATTGTTTTTTGTTCATTAAAAAAGAGAAGAACATGGTTGCAGTGAATTTTAAAGCATTAATAAGGTAGTATGATTTTGAAACTCAGAATCGACATATTATCAATGTAGTTAGAATTGTATGAAAAATTGCGAATTGGTCGATTCAAATCAGGAACTCGGACTTTTTGTTCAAAATGAGTTGCTTTCATCCTAAAATAATTGAAAAAATATAAAAAAAATTCTTCAGAATTATGTCACGTGACAAAATATTTCACTTAAATAATCCATACTACAATAAAATAAAAAATATATATATACAAAACAGAAAGACTAATGTAGTTAATCGGAAATTGCATAAACAAAAAATATAATATAACTAATAAAAATTAGCAGGCATACGATGAGTAAAATTAGGGTGCTCTTGAGAGCACATAGCCCGTCCGTGCTCTTAACTCAAAAATATATCTAATTATCTCAAAATTTTGATTTCTCTCTCTCAATAAATAATTTATATCAAAATCTTATGGGATACAAAAATTTACTATTTTTTTAGTTTTATAAGTATTTATTTTATATTCTTTTAAGATAAAGCTAAAATAATCAATCTTTGCATATGAAAATAGGCCACTTAAAATACAATGCAAAACAAGTACTTAAAAACTCTCAAAATAATTTTTTTTATATCTCATGAAATTTTGATATAAAAATTTTATTGAGACATATAAATAAAAATTCAGAAATATTTAGATATATTTTGAGTTAAAAGCATGAATGGCTCCGCGCTCCTAGATGTATATTAGTTTATTAGACATACGATAAGTTGCATATAATTTTTTTTATTTAGAGATTATAGAAAAAAAAATTTGTGCCCAAAGCTTTAAATTATGTACTAATCGAATTATTGTGGAAGAAAGTAAAGTCGAAGCTTCTATTAGAAAATACACAATATAAAATGAAAAGGTTCATTAAATTAATTAGTTGGCTCATTCATAATTAACCATCTCAACGATGTCTCACCAAGTTAGAATCGTCTTCTAACTTTGTGTCCCTTTCCTCTCTCACTCAAAATTATGGCTCTACATGCTAAGAAATTAGTAAATTTACAGTGATTCACCAAGTTTGGGCACAAAAAATCATCTAGGTATATAATTTCCGAACCATGGAGGATAGGGTAACTTTAGATCATTTATAATTTTTCACGGTCCTTAACATACTATCATTTATATTTTACAAAATTCAGAAGGAATCAACTGCCCACCCTGTCGAGCTTTGGCTCCCCCCTGCCTGCATATATTTCCACGTATCGTTATATTAATTATGTAAGTATAAAGGACACACGTCAACTATTACAGAGCTAATTTTATGTAAATCACTAAGTATCTTGCTCCAGCATCCAATGAGAAAGAAAATGGTATTAAATATAATAATTGATATATAACTATTACAGAAATGTCCAAGCCTTCTAATAAATACTTATATGTATATTTAACTATTTACATTGAAAGATACATACTATTGTTCATGATTAGTTCCTAAATATCTAAAGTTCATCCTTAGATTTAGTATCGCCTTGACAAACGCTGGAAGAACCAAGAGTCTCTAGCCACAACTCATCAGCTTTTGTGGCATCTGACTCGCTGTTTCTGTGCCATGACCAATGTGCATTTTTTCTGTCAACAATTTTCAACCGACCATGACCAAAACTTGCTTCATGGAAAATGGAGAGGTTTGCACTCTTGTGGCTTGGATTAAAGCTTCACAAATCAATTTAATTGTTGGTGTTAGTTTACAAATTCATATAGAGTTGACTGGATTAGTAAATTGGTGATAAATTCTTTTATCAATGTGTTTGTCTTCTCAGGCTACAAGTTACATTTACATTCAAAACAAACAACAAATAAGATCATTTAAAAATTATTAGTGGCATGTATGCAATCAAAGACATTCAACAATGTTAAATTCTGATCAAAATAAATCTTACTCAAGAGCTAGGCCTTCACGGTTTCCTCCATCACCGATTGTTATGTACACTGGTCCACAGTTGTCTGCCGCATTGTTATAGATTCGAGTCTGTAATCCAATTAATAATCCATGTTATCTTGTAACTATAAATTTGCCCTTAATTAATTTGTTCATAACCAAATTCCAATTACATGTCACACTATCTGGTAAATAGCAAGAATTATCAAGTTACAGATGAATATCTCAGAGTGTTTACTTGCCTCACTGGTTCAGGATTTGGGCTTATAAACTATGTACTTTTGCAATAAATCCCCTGAATTTTGGTTCAATCCAGCCTTACAAAATTGTATTGAGCACTAGTCTTAATTAGACATGCGCACAAGTAATGACATCATCTCTGATTAAACTACCTAAATTCTCATCAGTGCCAGCGGCACTTGGAAACAACCTGATCACTAGCTGAACAGTAAACACCTAGAGGTGCTAATCTAGATAGGGCCTTCATTAATTCAACCAGGTGCAAGAGTTCATTTAAAAGAAAAGAAACTCAAGCTCCTAATAAATCAAGTACAAGTGTGATAATTCATGGGGAAAAAGATTTTCCATAACATATTTTACCAATTATTGAGCTTAACTAAGCCTAAATTAACTTTTGGCAAACAAGCAGTGTGTGAAAACATATACTGGCAGCTAATTAAAACTTCAGCTTAATATGTAATTACGACACTCAAAGTAGATGAGCAAACTAGTTGTTGGCTAAATGAAAAACATTTCCTACTCTTTTCAATTATGAAATACACAGATCAGCTACAATATTGTTAACCCAAATGGTACAGAAAAGACTTACAAATCTCTCATAGGCATGAACATGGCCAGCAAAGACAACATCAACACGGGACTTATACAATACGGCCTCCATAACCTTCCTCATTTTCTCGCCTTCCCCTTGGTGGGCCGTGTTTGTATTGTACCATGGTGCATGGAGCAACACAATTAGCCATGGAGTGACCGATCTGTCCACCTTGGCCAGATCTGACACAAGCCACTTATACTGATCTGAGTTGGACCCGTATTGGGTGTATGAACCCAGCATGATAACATGCACAGCTCCTGCAACATTGAAGGAGTAATAGAGGTTTGAGGTGGATCCACTCTCCTCATAAGGCATGCGCCATCTACAAAAGGATGAACATTACAAGCATTTTTAGAACTTTACAAGGAAATTAGAATAAATATTTCCTCACTAAGTAATATCCTATGTGATATATCACTTTATGATGAAATAATCATTTTGATGGATATGTCATCAGAAGGCATCAATTAGACTATATTGATTTGCACGCATCAGCTATAATTGTGTTCTAGTGCTCATTATCATCATTTTTAATGTAAGAAATTTATGATAATGAAATTGGTTGGTCGACCTGTGGTTGTATGCAATAAAAGACTTCATGCCAAGGAATGTTAATGCCTCAATCTCATGGTTTCCTTCAGTGACCATCCATGGTCGTAAGCTCGCATATGGCTGAATAAGGCGGCCAAATGAATCCCACAATGGCTGTTGTGAGTCGGCATATGATAAGTCACCCGGCAGGAGAAGCATGTCATAGTTTGACTTGCCAATGTGGGCTAGTGTCGATACAGTCCATTCAGTTTGACCCAGATCACCTACACAATACGAGACAACATACATGAAAGATACTTCAAAATTTTGCTAATGCCTGATAATTTGTTAACCAAATCGTTCTCTGGGTTATTTTGCCGAGCACGTTACGTGCATTGCCAATTGAACAACACAATGGACGTAAAGGTAAAGTAAAAGTAAACAGATTACGTGAATCGAATGCTAAAAACAACACGTAAATCTCATGATGGACGACATGAAATATTTTAATCATTTTTTTCATTCTCGACTATCTCTATCTACATTTTATTTTTGGCATTTAACTTGCCTCTTGGTCAGCAGCAAAAATAAGTCGCATAGAATCTGAAACGGATAAGAGGGCGTATGCTCATAATTTTAGTATTGATTCCTAGTGCATCCAAAATCATCAGTTTTAAACTTTTGAAATTCTAAGTTAAGTAATTGAAGCAAGGATGATAATGGGCTAATTAGACAGGTTATTTGTCAATTTCAAGATTCAACTCAGTCCTATCTAGTTCATACTTTTAGACTTAAAATTATTTTATCTGTCTACCAAGAGCCATTTGATCTGGGCCCGGCTCCAACCTTCTCAGTCAGATAATTTATATTCAATAAAATATCAGAACTTTGATGAAATATTTTATATATCAATTTGTATTATAACTAAATTTTATTATATAATATAAATGATATTAACATTATTTTGAGAATACAATTTAAATCTTATCATTTTATAGGAATATGTAAATATAACATATCATATTGATAATCGCTGATTTCAAATCCAAATTTCATTTTTAGTTATCAAGTAAATTATTAGAATATCGCATGATTAAGTGTTTTCCTCCTACATAAAAGAGTGGCCCGATTTCATTTCACTCTGAAAAATAAATTGAGAGTTAAGTTTCCAAATTCGAAACCCATGGGCTGAATTTGGAAGCACGTGGGCCCAAATTGTTGGATAATAGGGATTGGAAAAGTTGTATGGATTTCAGAACTTTTAATTCTCGTTGAATAAGGTGGAAAGTTCCTTTTCCAATTAAAAGAAAGTAAAAGCTTTTGCAAATGTAACATTTGGTGTGTTTGGATAATGGAAGGATTAGTGTAAGAATAATATTTTTTGGGTTAATGATTGAGAATATTGTAAGGTTAATGATATTTCGGAAAATATGATAATTGAAATAATAGTTGTTATTCTAGGTTAATAAAATGTTGTTTGAATGGATTAGTGGAATTTCATTAAGTTAGTAAACAAGAATAGTGCTAAATTAATTTTTCGTTGGATTAACGGAGTAGCAGCTAACCTCAATTGTTCTAAATAGCAATTTTGTGTTTGGATAGCACGCGTTGTCCCGAGTAGCTATTATTCTCGGATTAGCACCCAGTGCCAACCAAACACAGCCAAAAGAAAAGAATTAGTCTTAAAAAGTTAGCCAAATTCCTACTTGCTAGACTCCTAGTGTCAATTCAATTATAATAAAAGAAACCGCTTGGGGGAAACTCAAGAGTCGACTAAACTCAAATGTAGATCATCAAGGCTAATTCCTGCATACGGTTTTATTGCAAAAATAACAGTTGAGCAAGCAAAAAAAATAAAATAACAAATGAAAAAATGTGAATTTACTTAGACCAACCTATTATAGCAAACTCCACTGGAAGAGAAGCTGGGGCTGTTTTGAATTGAAATTCATCTCCAACGCCACCACAGCGATAGTAGTACACCGTGTCGGGTTCTAGCGGCCCGATCTTAACATCGTGGATTTTACCAGAAGTGTAAAAGAAGTATGTATAATGGCTGCTATCTCCAGTTGCAACTGCATCATATTTACCTGGCACCTTTCCATATTGAACCTCTGATGGAATGGATGAATCTTTGGTTATGTAAGAAACCTTCATGAATTCTGCTCCAACAGCTGATACATGGACCTGGAAATTATTTGCAACAATAACAAAACTATAAATTAGGACCATGAATTTTAGAAGTTTGTTAGCTAGTTAGATGAATTAACGGTACATGTGACGTGATGTGCATGTCTAACAAAGTTTGCAATTTTTAAATAGCTTGTTAGCTTTAGAAGAATGAAAGCAATCCCAGAAGAACGAGATTTGGAAAAAAAAGCATGGAAATACGATACATTTCTACTAATTTGAAACATGTACTATTCTGTTGTTATAAGATGCAATCAATTTTTAAATGGAGTTTCTTATAGAAGAACAAATTTGCATTTTGTAATCTGTAATTAGACTTTAAAAGAAAATAACTGTATCCTAAACTGAGTTAGAGAGGAATTAATCCGATTGTTAATTAGGCAGAAAACAGGGAAACAAAATTAATAAGCAGTGGGCAAATCATCATTAACCTGCTGCGGGTATGAATCAGGCTGCGTATGTTTGCTCAGCACAATCGGACTAGGACCAGGTCTTCTGTATTCACTCGCATCCGCCACCGCCACCGCCACTGCCACCCCGTCATTTATACAAAGCAAGACGATTGTCATGAGACCTTGCGCAAAGAATGGCCATGAACTTGACATTTTCTCAAGCAATAGATTGAGGCAAGAGATGGGTGTACATTTTATACTTATGAGCATGTGAGAATATATATGTTGTACATAACTATATACAGGGTATACGGTTTTATAGCTTGTGTGACTAATTAATTCAACAGATTATTCTAGAAAGAAAGTGACGTTGAAAAAATGAACATGGCGGTGATTTTATTCTGAGCTGAAATGAAGATGGTGGTTAGGGGTGTCAATTATTGATCGATACAACAGATTAACCTGATCTGATTTGATTCTGACACGACCTCGATCCAACCTGATATGATTCGAAGATAAATTGGTTGGGTATAGATTTAATTTTTTTGATTCAAATCGGGTCGGGTTGGGTTCCAGTCAACCCAACCCGAACTGATTAATTATATTTTTTGAAGTAATTTTATGATTTAGTATTAATTAAAGATTAAATATATACTAATTAAGATTAATTATAAATTAATTAATATTTTATTGCTTAAAATTAAATAAAAATAATTAATAAATATTTAATTATTTTACACGGGTCGGATCGGATCGACCCGTGACCCGTCGGGTCGGATATGGATCAAAAAATTTTGATCCGAATTTAATCGGGTCGGATCAAGAAAAATAATAAAATAATGTGACCCGATCCGAACCGACCCAACCCGACCCATTAATATTGACACCCCTAATGGTGGTGATGTTATGAATGTTATTAGCTGGTTTTGACATCTAATTCAAGATGCTTTCGTCCAGCGAGAATATTAATTATCTTCTACGACCTTAATTTTTTTAGAAATTCTTAATAAAGGTTAAACTTTTAAATTTTTAAATATGTCACATCATCACTTTTCTCCATCTTCTCCATCGTTAATTTTTTTTAAATATTTTATCTTCTTAAATCTAAAAATTCATGTGAAATAGTTTCTCTCCTCATTTAAAATAATGTATTTAATATACTTAAGATGAAACTTAAGTCTTAAAATGATCTAATTTTTTATATGATCATTTATAAATTATTATGTATTTAATGATATTATTTATTATTATAATTATCATTATTACTTAGTATTTAAAAATATTATGTCTAAATTTTCTTTAATGTGAAATTTTATATTCTTAATTATTTATTTGAGAACTATATTATCGGGGCGAATCTCGAATTTCAACTCTAGTTGTACTAATAATTGAAACTGTAATATATATCTACCGACAAGAAAGAAACTTTTTGCCATTTAGGCATAGGAAAATAATCAACCAGATCAATGTAACACTAAAAATATAATGAAACGAATATTCAGATGGAGTTATATGAGTATCAGTTTATTTTACAATTAAGTATGCGCTATGCTCAGTTTTTTTCCTTTTGGATTTCAGCAGTATTTTCAATACCTTGTAATCCCAAATCATAGATTATATAAGTTACCAACCTATTTGTAATTAAGATTTACTTTACATAGAATTCTATTTCAACAAGGAAAAAAAAACTTACTTGAAGAGTTCTTATTAGTTGGAGCTTAGATATAGACGAATGATATAATCAAAATTAATTAATAAGAAAATAGAACATTGACTAACAAGAGAGAATATTCGAGAATATATACCATGCCCCTTCTCGGAGAAGCCTATATGCGTGAAGCATGAAAATTAATTGACAATTTTTTAAAAGAGACGAGGGCTGCATGTTCCACAATTAATATACTCGCGCGCTCAAGTTAATATGTGGATAATCGCTTAAGTTCAGAGGTGTAACTTATAAATTTAATAATATATGGTGGGTGGAACTTAAAGTACCATTAATAAGGGCCCGTTTTCTTTCAAATTTTGGTTGGTTCTTAACGATGGCAAGCCTAATTATAAACTTAGAAAGCCAACATTTATCGAGAATCATGTTATAGCAATCTATGTGGCTAGAAAAAAGTGTTTGATATCAAACCATGATTATAAATTATTTCTTACCATGTTATTAGATCAATTCGTTAAGAAATAATTGTTCAAATTAACAAAAAGAAATTGGTTATGATGAGAAAATTTACCTTTTATCTAGACTATGTTTTATATTTCTTATATAGAAAAATAATTATATTTAGAAATTAACTTTTACAATTATATTTATAATTAATATTAACAATGTTACTTATAGAACAATTTTCAAACTCCTTGTAAGCAAAAAAGAAAATTAATTAAGATTGAGTTAATGACTTGAAATTTTATAACAATCTATAAAGTCAACAATATAGATGTTTAAAAAAGTTTAACTTATTTATTTAACCCTTTGCGAGTGAAATTGCATAATACTATTATATAAGAATTTGTTAATCTAATAATCATGATATGAAAATATGATTTTGTCATCAAAAATTAATATAATTTTTGTAATAGTATTATTAGATTTTAATATCTCTATATTTTGATTTACTTTGCTCAATGATTTTTTTATATCAAAATCTCTTGGGTACAAAACTTTTTCATTATTTATAATTATTTATGTATTTGTTTTGGACTTTTAAATGACTTATTTTCATATGCAATCATTCATTATTTATTTAGATATTATTTTAGAGTCATCTTAAAAAAAATCAAAATAAATATTTAAACATTTCTAAAAATTTAAACTTTTATACCCTATCTGATATTGATATAAATAATTTATTGATTAACATAAAACGAATTTTAAAAATTATTAAAGTATTTTTTAATCAAGCTCACCAATGATGTTGATGAGTTTAAGGTCATACCTCTTAGTTTTTTTTTTCACCATATGACGTTTAGAAAGATAGGACTAAAAATGCATGTTGTCATATTAACTGCAAAAACTATAATTATCTAAAAATATATATTTTTGCGTAAGTAAATTAAATATATAATTAACGATCATTAAGTATAATGATTTTATGTTTGTTTCATTTTGAAAAATATATATATTCCGACTTCGATCTTCTCTTGTATATAAACCCCTCCTGCTCCTATTATTAATTTGCAAAAATTGAAATTACGCAGTAAGGCCCTCCAAACCCCATTCAGATGGAATCATGCAACCTCATTATCATAGGCAGTGAGTGTGCACTTGAAGCTTTAAATCGAGTAATCTAGAAATTCAGGCCTAACACGAAACGATGTTTATATTTTTCGTCCGACCTACAGCCCAAGTGAGAAAGCAAGTTTCTGCTCTTCCTTTCTAGACCAATAAACCAACCGATCATACATTTCGTATTCATTCCTTCTTCAACAATTAATATAAAAAATAAACATATCATCGTTGCTATGACCTTTCAGGGATGTATTCCTCACAAACAAGACCTGAGGCCCCGGGTCAGATTGGGCATATCTGGCCTGAAATCACAGGCTTCACTTATTGCTTACTTTTTTTCATAGATAATAAGGAAAAAATATCAATAGTTAATTACATTATTTACTATTTTGATTAATGGAGTTAAAAAAAAAAGCTATTACTTCCTCAACCGTACTTCCAAGAACATAAATTAGTTTAACAAAATACTACAAGAATTGATATCAATACATTGTTCATAAGTAAAAGAAATTTTTTGACATACTTTGAATATAATGTTACTACAACAGGGAGAAAATAATTCATAATTACTAAGTTCAATTTATTCAATTTCTTGATTTGTATTAATTATGAATCTTTGCAAGTTCTACTTATGAATTCAAGTAAGCTTGTTATGTTAGTGCACTTCCCCAGCAAGGTACTCTTCTGCAAATGGTAACACCACATGCATCTCGTTATAATTGGCCCACTGGATCATGACATGAGACGGTGTTCATCGAGAGAGTTCTCCTTCAAGACCACACCCAATCTGTACCTATCAAGTTCATTGTACTAGGTATATATGGTTGATTTATTTTTCGTTGAGTGAAGTTCTTTCTTTTTCCTTGAAATGGAAATTTAGCTTATTACCCTATTTATCTAGATTTCTGGTACAAAGTTGAACAAAATTAATGGAGAAGATTGGACAATCATTTTCGGCTATATTTTACTTGAAGTGGAGAAGATTGGGTCTCTTCTCCATGCCAACAAATCAATGCACCCAAACTTCACATTATTGGTAATTAAATTGACTAATTTTAAATAATTGGTGCTAGAATTATTCTTTCTTTTTGATAGAACTAGTTTTCTATGTTAATATATATTTGAATTCTGTAGTATCTAATCCTATTTTTTATAGTTTCATTAATTTCTCTGAAGTACGAATTTCAATTCAACATATTAAGGGCAGATAGCCACTGTACCTAAATTAATCAACAGGTGTTTTGGGCCAAGCGGGCTGGACTCAAACAACACATGATCACATAGCTGCAGTGCCTTACGACATGCTACTTCTGCCAGGCGACCTGTCATCAGATGCGATCTCAGGTCAGCTGTTTTTTCTTTTATTTTCAAAATATTATTTTTAGACTAAATTTTTAGTAATTTGATTTTCTGAATTTAATTTATGATTCCGTTGAATTGTTTGATTATTTTTATTGAGAAAAAATATTTAATATCGTATATAATAAAATAATTATATAAAGGTTTCAAAATATAAAGTCCGTAAATAAAAGTTTTCTTCGATTTAATTATTTGTTATTTTGAGTTTTATATTTTTATTATTTTTAATATATAAAAATTTATTATTTTGATAGTTTTTTATTTGATAAGAATGTAGGATGAATTGTTGATTTTACTTATTTAGTACATAATTAATTGACAAATTTAAATCTGATAAACTATTATAATCCGATTACACTTTTCTGATCATAATTCTACATCAGCCCCCATCTTTCATATATTGGGAAAATTTCAGCCAACTAGTCGAGCTATTTGGCCAGTGTTCGGTCATGGATGGACAGGGGTGGATTCAAGGTAGGCGCTAGTCGGCGCCCGGACACTCCCTCGGTTCATTGAAAAATAAAGATCGTGATAAAAAAAAATTATTTGATCTGAATATTCTATTTATTTAAACCGGACACCCCTATCGATTGTTTCTGGCTCCGCCCGTATGGATGGACAAATGGCAAAACGAATTCCGTCGATTTCGTTTCGTTTCGTGGTAACAAAAAATGAATGAATATCTATTTCACGCAAAGAACAAAACGGTATTTTTATTTTTGTAAAAAATTTCGTGTTTCGTTCCATTTCGTGATAAACGAAACACGAAATGATTTTCTATTTCGATCGTTTCGTAACCGTTTCAGCTGTTTGACAGCCCTAATGGCAACCACGAGGTGGACAAAATTCCACTGGTACTCCAGCTCATTCGTTGCCTTCAATTCCCGGTGGCCAATGCTATTTTCTCTATCTTCATGCCCGTCAAATCTTTTCTATTTATTTGATGTTGCATCAGCAGTTCATGTCCTCGTGCTTCGGTCCTATGCAGACTATGGTAACTGATTCTGACCATTACAAATTGCTCCAATCCAACCTTGCCGAGGTGGCGACTTTAATTTCTAATTAGTGTGAGATGCTTTTTGATGGTGTTAACAGCTGAACTGCTAACTAAAATTTTCAAACAATTTCGTTTTGCATGCTGGTAGACCACAAGAAAACACCATGGCTAATAGCGTTGATCCATGCACCGTGGTACAATACAAATGAAGCACACCGGATGGAAGGGGAAGGAATGAGACAGGCAAGGAAACGTGTCAATGTGGTCTTCAATATATGAGAGGTTCACGCGTGTGCATAACCAGAAAGAGGATCCATGTGAACCCGTGCACATTACTAGTGGCGATGGAATATATATAATATATGTATTTTAAAAGATAAATATTATTCACCACTATAATTAAATATATATTATAAATTTTAATATTTATAAATTTATAAATATATATTTAAATAAAGAATAACATTGAAAAACTTATTTTATTGTACATTTCAATAGATTTTATAAATTTTAAATGAATTTTATGTTTATCTTTCACAATTTATACATATTATCCGTATTTTTATCCAAAATTATCCGTATTTGTATATTACATTATCCATATTTGTGTTCGTATCCAGAAATATTCATATTTATATTCGTATTCAAAAAATTAAACAAATATAAATACAATTTTGACTACTATCGACCTTGTCTGATACGTTTGCACCCGTGTGGCAGTGAGTGATAGCTGATCAGGTCCGGATCACCAGACACTCATCAAATCCGACTTGTTAAATTTAGGATGTCTCCTAAAGACATTCAACATTATAGAAATAAAATTAGGATTAGGATTAAAAAGACAGCTGTAAAATAGTCATAGACAAAGAAAGGAAGAAGAAGAAGAATTATTGCATATTCTTTTGATTATTGTTACACATTTAGTTTTTGTTAAATAAAATGTTGAATTAAAGAGACATCAAATATTGTCCAGATTAATTAGTCACATAATAAATTAAGGTAGCTTGATAATGTGTCCACTGGAAGTGCACTTACGTAAATTACAGGGATCAAATAGAAGTTGCATAATTAATCAAAGCTTGCTTCAATAATAAGAAATAATCTGATTACGTTTCAAGTTCTCTGTAGAAGTATAGAATGACCTTACAACAAAACAAACGGATTCCACAGAACGAACTAGACAACATCTCCTACGCCTTGGAAATTTTGAATATATATATATATATATATTAGAATAAAAAAGCAACTTGAAAGCATCACAATAATAAAATGCAAATTGAAAGACACGCCGGTATATTGTGTTAGGTCCATGGTAAAAATAATGACCAATGTAGGGCCTTCAATATATAGGCTATTGGTGTTGGGTTATTTTCTCAGATTCATCCTTCCCATCTGCCAACCACATGTAGGGCCTTTCCTGCTGGCAGCTGCCCTCTGGAAAAACTCGAATCCCCCCAGTAGACAATTACTAATAATTTTCAAATGACGTCAAAATTAATGCGCAAACAATCAAATATATAAAGAAGACATATGTAGTTTTAATTTATTGCCAATACAATATCACGCCTATTATTTCATTTTAAATCCGACATTTAACTTCTCGACTAAAACTACCCATTTTGAAATTGTTTTGAAGTTTGAACTGACACAGCTTTCCTGAATAATGGTTCTCATCTGATTATTCCCAACTCCGAAGCTCGAAAGCCTCTTGTTAAGTCCTGTTGGAATGATAATGGAGAGGATAGTAGTAAAGGAAGTCAATTTTTGTTTTCTTGTGTTAATTAGTCAAACAGTCGCCTGGAAGAAAGACTTGCTCCCAATTCTACTCTTCTTTCCTCTAACAACCTAGACCTAACCCCTAATATTTCCAAAAGAACAGGAAATCAAAATCCCAATTCCCAATTCCCACACCTCTGACCTCTCTCATGCCACTCTACTCTCTCGGCGATCAGAAGCTTCTACCCTTTCTTCTCAAACCCCTTCATCCACCGTCTATTCTCTCATTTCCACGTAAATCCGACGGCTGAGATGAGATGAAACGCTCTCTTCGTTCTCTGTCCCTTCCCCTCCTGCTCTTCCTCTTCCTCCTCGCCTCTCTCGCATTTCGCTCCGCCATTATCCCCTCCTTCCTCCTTTGCCATCCCAACTTCCGAAAGGGCAGCAACATTCACATCGATGCCACTCTTCTCGCCCTCTCATTTCGCGACCCGGCTGATTCGTCTCTCCAGAACGACATCTCTGATCTCCTCCAAGCTTCACTCGAATCCTTCGACACTGTTGGAGGCCAGTACCGCACACTCTCTCTCTGGCGCTGGATCGGGTCTGATGACTCCGTCCGGCCTCGATCTCTTGCCCGGATCCGCTTGCCAGTACGGACTCGGACCCGTTATCCGCCAGATCGCCAGGTCATACTGCCTCTCTTCCGCCATTCCCTCTCCACGTGGGCCCGTTACCATAATGCTCAGATTTCTTCATCTATATTATCAGAGTTGAATCAGCTCGTGAAACGACCTATCGAGATTTTCTACGGACATAAAGACAGTAATGAACCGTACCGCACCTGTGCAGTAGTAGGTAACAGTGGCATCCTTCTTGGATCCAACCACGGTGAGTTGATCAACAGTCATGAATTTGTGATTAGATTGAACAATGCAAGGACTACTGGGTATGAGAGAGATGTCGGGTCAAAGACATCTCTCTCATTTGTCAATAGTAATATACTTCATCTGTGCACAAGGCGGGCTGGATGCCATTGCCATCCTTATGGTGATAATGTACCAATTGCAATGTACATGTGTCAGCCTAGACATTTCCTTGACTATGTGGTGTGCAACTCTTCCCATAAGGCGCCATTGCTCAGTACTGATCCAAGGTACGCCTTTGTCGATTATAGAACTTAATAAGCACACATGGTAAGCTCTTTGGAGTTGAATTGAGGATGGAGTTTGCACAGGATGAGACCCTTTCTGAGTAATTCTTAAGATAACTGTGTAATACCTTGATTTTAGGATCTTGTTTTGTGGGGGCGTCATTTAAGTCCAAAACTTAGTAAAGCAAGGAAAACATTGCTGTCACCAATTGTTTATAATGCAGACTGATTGTCTTAAGCCCCTTTGAATCAAATCGCTGTTTAATTGGTTCCTTCCTAATTGTCTGCTTGTGTTTGAGACGGATAAAAAGTTTTTGTAAGCATTTGTTTAATTTGTGAACCAAGGAAATATGGTTGGCAACTTCTGTTACCTTATACATTGTAATTGTTTTGAAACTCCAAAGCCTAAAGGCATTAAACTTCCTTGTCTTCCACAAGGAATCTTCCACCCCCAACCTCAAAGGATGGTTGGAAACTTTTGTTTCCTTATACACTGTTTTCCATCTTTTCAGGATAACCATGGGGAAACATCTAAATAAAAGTAAATACTTTCTTGTTATTCTAATTCAAGAAAAGTACAATTTCAATTTATCATCTGAGTCACTAGATAATGATGTCAGGCATCCCTTTGGATGGAACAGTCTGGACATCTGAGTCACTTGTTTTCTTTCCATGTGTAATATACATAAAATTTTACAAAGGGATTATTTTTCCATGTTCCTCCAATTGAGAAGTACTCTGAACAGTTCTGAACAGAGTAAGGCTTGTCATTGGCTACCTCAAACAATCTTGAAATTAATTGTGCATGCAATTTGTTGTTTTGCCTAAAACCAGAGCTGGTTTGCATTTGCTTTCTACAGATTACATTTCTGTGCTTGCTGGGTTTGGGTAGAAGAAATAAGGGAAAGGATAAACCTACAAAATATGATAGGCAAAAAAACTATTTGAACACCAAAAAAAAGGAACTTAATAGATATACCAGAAAGCTAATAGAAGGGGCCAACGGATGAACAAAGCTGGTTTGCTGCTAGTAACAAGCTGATATTAGCAATAAACAATGTTTCATGTACC
Organism: Schoenoplectus tabernaemontani; assembly: GCA_037127355.1. Lineage (NCBI taxonomy): Eukaryota > Viridiplantae > Streptophyta > Magnoliopsida > Poales > Cyperaceae > Schoenoplectus > Schoenoplectus tabernaemontani. The sequence continues at coordinate 18,806,635 of CM073739.1, forward strand.
ATTAGCTTCCATTGCCTTCCAACCATTATTATCCTCTGCCAAATTCTTGATGTAGTATCACATTACACAAGGTGCAAAAAGTTGCCTCTTCTGCATGTCCTGTTGGTTGATGTACCATAACAATACGACTGACAAAATTTTCTTAGTTTTTATTTTTTAATTGTACATTACTAACAACAGGTTTGACAACCTCTGTGCACGGATCACCAAGTATTACTCCCTGAAGCGGTTTGCTTATTCAACAGGCTTGAGCCCAATGCGGTGGAATGAGACCCATGATGAGACTACATTCCACTACTCATCTGGTTTCCAGGCTGTCATGCTCGCTCTCGGGATTTGCAAACGTGTCAGTGTTTTTGGTTTTGGTAAATTGAAGGGTGCGAAGCACCATTACCACACTAATCAGAAAGCTGAGCTGGATTTGCATGATTATGAGGCTGAATATATGATTTATCGGGATTTAATTACACAACCTGAGATGATCCCTTTCCTTGCTGGATTTCGGGTTCCACCTTTGGTTTTTTACCATTAAATTCCTTATGCATACTGTTCATTTTGCTCTGCTTTACCACAAGTAAATGAATATATGGTGGTCGAACTTAAGACTATGCTCAAGATTCCTGGGAGATAGTACTGTAAATAATATAGACTAGAATATTGTTAGATACCACGATTGAAGAACCTTCTTTTGATTTAATTTAACAATATTTTCAAGCTTCTTTGTTGTCCTTCTTCTCAAGTTGAATTGTCATTGTCATGTCATTAGGCATTAAGTATGCTTTTTGCAGTTTGATCGATTGGTCTAACATGGTTTTCTTCTACTTTTTGGTTTTGAGGTTCCTGTTCTAGTTTAGTTACAGTTAATTTGCTTTTTCTTTATTTTGTCTTCACTTCTCTTAGCCCATAGTAAAATGAGTTTTCTTTTCAGAACCAAAATAATAATAATGAAAAGAAATAAGATGATGTGGTTGTAGTTATACTGAAATTTTGTATTTCAAAAGAGATTGAAAAGTCTGTAAAATGCCATGAGAGGCTCTTACTGAGAGCTGCTCTCAAGTTTTTTTTTTTTTTTTTTTTTTTGTGATTCTACAGTAATACTTGTCGACGCCATTTCATGGTTGATCTGGTTCCACGGTTTCCAGCATATAAGAGAAAAGGTTGAAATGGAAATGGAAGTGAGATTACGGAACAATAATGGTTAGGCCATGATTGCGATAGTTACGTAACACATAACTATCTGCACCTAATTTGAAATGATGTAAATAAAGACGTGCTAACTGAACAAAAAAAATGATCCAGGAAATGATTATCTAAAACGGACGTTGCAACATTCATGGCCTTCGGAAAATATCATAACGTCATTCTTCAATGTTTATGCAGTCACCACTTATCCAATGGGCCTCACTGTGTATTCTCTAACGGGCCTGTCTAAAGATCTATATAAGATTTGTAAACTAGAGAAGACCAATCCAAACAGACAAAAAGAACATCGCCAATGGAGATGGGGGGTTCAAAGAAATTTGAATCAAAACCTTTTATATTCGTTGATTTTGTATCGAAATTTATAATGATTATTGAAAGTATGAATTTTAAACTTAGATTTTATTAAAAGTACAAATCTCAATGCAAAATCAATGATTCTAGAAGGTTTTGAACCAATTTTTGATTCAAAGTGGTTTGAACCTCCCCCACTTCCCATCGCCAATGTGATCGATTTGCGGTAAAACGACTGACACCGGCGGCCTTGAAGACCGACCCAAACGGACGAAAAGAACATCGCCGATGTGACCGATTTGCGTAAAATGACTGACACCGACAGCCTTGTTTATAGTTTGCCATGCTGAAGTCAGTGATGGCTAGGTTAGGCTTATTCATCAAAGGGCTTGTTCAAAGACTCGTTCTCTTCTCTTGCACTTGAACGCTGCGCGCCTTTCATGGTCCGTTTATTCTCAGTATTTCAATTACTCAGCCAATTTTAAATATTTATGAGATAATAGAAATTCTTCTTTGTTATTAACACCTCCATTACTTATTTTGATACAACATACTAATTTTCACATGGATACAACTCTGCAGTAATTACTGCCATATTTTCATGTAATTAGGTACACTCACTCATTTCGTTAAAACAACAATTATCATTGTGAAATAATTTGAACTGTAATGTAAGTTATTATTCTAATTTTTACCATTTGTATCAACATTTTGATGTATACCTTGTAAAGAATATTGACAAACTTACATATGCTATGAACCGATAGCGCCAGGAATAGCGACGCTATCCACTATCTACTATGAAAAATGTATTGTCGCGATAAATCTGTTATTTGCTATTTAAACCTTTTGGTAATAATTAATAATTATTTTGAATGCAAAGGTATTTTCAAATATTTTCCAGAAAACAGATAAACAGTTAAAATTGCTGAGTTTTTAGACAAGAGCGGCAATGAACCATCATCCATAATTATTTGCGATGACACTAGTTATTTTAGAGCACAAGTATACTAATTACTTTCTGTTATCGACTCTACTTAAAAGAGTTATTTTAATACTGCTCAAACTAATTATTCTCTCACAATCTCTAATAATCTAAGCACTCAATCAAAACACTCAATGAGCCCTTACTATATTCTCTTGCAAACACAAAAAATAAATATCTTAAATTTAGTCATATTAGATATTTCTTATAATTTTTTCCGAGCGGTGTTTAAACTCTAATATTTGAGCTTTGGTTAAAATTTTCTCTCAGCTTTTAGCTGATTTTTTTCTGAGTATTGAGTGCTCATTGTTATTCTTTGTTTTGTTAATTTATTTTTAGTTTTTTGAACTTGTATTATGAAGAAACTAAAACTTCTAATTGTAAAATCTTCTTTGTCAATAAAGTGGTGTCCCGTTTGTGGGACGAAACCGAAGACACATAGATTTCATAACCAAACTTCGTTAACATATTTTTTTTAATTCTGCAAAAGCATCACTTGTACTTCATATTCCATATCTTTGTACAAGTTGCATATTTTATTGTAGTAGATTATTTTTTTAGCAATTGATATTTAATTGAATTCTTAAAGCATATCTTTCTTTACATCAAGTATTTGACTTAATTCGTGAATTCTTTCTTGATCTTTCTTTAGTCAAATTATTGTGTGAGTTTCTAATAAACTTGTTAGTCACCAAATTGGTCTTTTTCTATATTATTTAGAATAGTATAAACTTATTTTTTGATAAATACCATCATAAAATACCTTGGTTTAACAAAGGGTATCATACAATGATGCGTGAAGGGTCTCATATTGGATACCGGAGATACCGGCAATCGGGTCAATGATCATCTGACTCTTAAGCTGAGAATACAACACGACATCTCTCTGAAATATATCATAATCATCATTTATCAGCTCCGATACCGAATCAGGTAAGCCATCGATCAGATGATCATCAATAGTGATGTCAATATTCTTTACTAAGAATGAAGTAAGAAATTAAGTAATAATTGTGAAATTACAAGGAACCGCGATAAGCAAATATTATGAAATTAAATTAACATAAGAAATTAAGTAAACAAAATTTAATGAAATTTAAAAATTTACATGTTATGATGCGCATAGTACACTCAATGTATGTTATCATAATAAGCTGCATATGACATTCAATTGATGCAGTTATCACTAAAAGTCTCTAATTGATCTGAAAACGATCTGATCCTTCTTGACACAAGGTACTTGAAACAAGTATTTTGTCACCATTTGATATCGAACAGAGGCCTCAATTGATATTCAAGGCCTCCCAATGGAGGCTCCTCAGTTTTACATTGGTACAGTTAAAATATGAAAATTAAATAAATCAAAGGCCTCAATTGAGGTAAGTGATAATGAATTATCTTGTTCTCCCTATCGGAAATCATGTTCAGGATCATATCTAAAGCAAGAAGAATAGGCCCGACTATGCAATTGCTGGCTAGAGACTTGATCAGCAAATGTTGAAGTACAAGCAAGATAGTATTGCTCCTAGTTGTATTTTTCATCTAGTACGTTGATCATGTCGTGAAGAAATGTGAGATACACGACCATCATAAGTCTCCAGTATTGTTAGGTAACATCACAAATCCAAACAAATCTAAGAAAAACGTCTGTTCATACCTATAAATAATTAAAATTTTACTATATTATTATAAAATTAAACTAAATTAATGCATAAATTATACCATAGACGGTCTCATCATAAGAGTTGGCAAACAATTATTGAAAATTATTCAGCAAGAACACAAGTCAGATACTTTAAGTTAAGATCGAGAGGTACTCGTTTTGTTTCTCCTTGTTCCTTATTTTGAAGGACCAAAAATTATCATTGATTTTCTCTTAGCTATATGGATCTCTAATCTTCATCAGCGATGTCGATTATTAGTTTTTCTATATTTTCATATTTCAAAATTATATTAGAAAACTATAAAAATAATAAATATCACATATAGTCAATCCCCATAAATAGCAAACATCCATCCAGTATCACCATCATCTCGCAAACTGGTAGATGAAACATCGACATCTCGAATCTCCACTTCTCAATAAGCATTGTTATCTGTGATTTATCCATTTGACAATCTCCCATTATTGACATCTGATATAGCCCGAGTTTGTGCATATATGGATCAAATTGTTCGTTGTATGGTATATTCGAATGGTGTGTATTCAAATGAAGAATATTATACGGATGTAAAATATAAAACATTAGATTAAATATATTAAAATTAATTATAAAATATATTCAATATCGCGTTTGATTGCGACATGTTGGACCTATGTTAATTTTGTGGATCGACAAATAATTGAGAATACTCCATTTGTATCTATAATCATTTTAACATATGCTATTTTTTTTAAATTAAACTATAATATTCTAAACTAAAACTATAATTGAATTAATTTAACTATTTTTTCTTAAGTAGTACTACAATTAAATAAATTTATAAATAATTTAACTAATTTACTACTATATTTTTCTAATTAAACTAAATTAAATATTTATAATTAAACTAAATTTTACTAATTAAAATAAATTACTACTAATTATGGTAAATTACTAATTAAATTAACACCTGATGAGCAGTACAATAAATCTAATTATAACCAACTACACTAAATTAACTAATTATAAATAAAAAAATAAAATAATAATAATTTTTGTGCTTTAAAAGTGAAAAATTATCTTTCAAATTTTGATCAAATGAACGGATTCTGAGGTTTTCTAATTTTTCTCTCAAGAATATGAAACTTGATGCAATTAATTTTGAATTTTGAGTCAAAATGAGTGAGTATAATTAAAAAATAAAAAAAATATTAATAGAGAAAGTTCAGATGTAAAATAGGCAATTAAAGCTGGGTCCAAAGAATTTGGACTGAATTTCAAATTCGACTGAGTAATACGTAAGATATTTTATAATATCCTGATTTTTATTATTTTAATTAAAAAAATGAAATATTCAACTAGGAAGCTCAGAAAAAAAAGGAAATGATAACCGAGCCTATAACTGGGTGCAATAATTATTAAGTTTGTGATTTCAGAGAGGGCAGATAGACGTCAGCAACTCAAAAGGAATGATGATGATGAGATGGCAATCTCGACTTATTTGACTACCGAGTCAAAGAAATGGGTTCTTGTATCTTTGATCAAACGGGTACCATCCTACATGAATGCGGCTCATCATTTGTTCTTCTCGGTACCATCCTTTTCTGACGCAGCATAAATCCCAATAATGCCATCTCCAGACTCCAGTTCAACCCTGTTAATTCACTCATTTTCGTCAGAGAGTACAATCTCAGAGATCTAGAAAAAACTCTGTATCAAGGTACTGTGTATTTTGGGGTCTGAATCAGGTATTATTTTGAACTAAAAGTTGGGTTTTATTTTTTCGATCCGACGAATTTGAATCTTTGATAGCTCGAATTTCAAAGCATTTTTGATAATTTAAATTTTAAAACATTTCTAACTCGAAATCCCCATCGTCGAGATGAGAATAAGAAGACCCTCCTTTTATCTGTGCCGTCTAGAACAGTTCAAAATAAAACAATGAAAACAACAGGAAGCTTGGAACACAGCTTTAGTGAATTGTTTAGGAGGAAAAAGAAAAACAATTCGAAGAATTAGATATATATTTTTCAATTTTAAATTTATCGGCTTAATATTAATAACTTTTTGCGGAGAAACTTCTAACAGTACATATACATTTCTGTGGAAAGCTCAAATTAGCGCGAATACATGAGATAACCTTTTTTATAGCACAATAAATTTGCATGCAGTCAGGTGCGGAGACAGAGCCCACCTTCAAAATCTCATAGAAATTATATATTGGAAGTAAAAAAATTCATATTTTTATTTTATGAAGTGTGCTAATTTTTAATATATCAATTTTAATGTCTAATGACATAAACTCACATCTCTATCACTTTATACTATTTTTTTTTATTTCGCCCTACATAAATAATTACTTTTGCTTTTTACTTGAAAAATATATTTTTTTTACTTGTTGAATAATTCAGAAATAAAATATATATGTTTGTTACCCTTGAGATCTAATTTAAATGAGATGAGCCTTCTTAACTTCAGATAAATGTCTGTTGACATTAATGAAAACAGCATATGTAAAATATCTAGTAGATAGGTTCAATTATTATTCTAACTGTGGATTGAATAATTCTTATTTTAGTCATAATTCTTTTTATTCTATTTTCGATGTGGATCCTTTTTCTTCAAAAAGTACATGGAAGTCAAATTGATCCATATAATATATTTTTCCTATTAGCAATAAAAATATTCGTAAGGAATCTCACAGTCCTATGTCGAATGATAATGAACAATTTCAGCAAAATTTGTCAAAATTTGAAAGAAAAAAAAATAGGATCAATTAATCCTCATAATTTTCCCCAGTTTTTATTTCCGATAGCTGGCATATATTCTGCACCTAACTATCTAATTACGCGCCTTGAAATAAGATAAATCTTGTTCATATATACATATTTAGTCTATAATAGTAATTAACAAAATTAGCACTCAAATAATCAACTTTTAAGTAGTATGGATTTTGCATCCTCCTGCAAAGCACCAAGTGAAAGCTTTGAACTCAACTATTACTGATGTTGATGCAGACGCTTCGATGGCTAATACGATTAATAATATGATAAAAATATTTTCATTTGTTGTTCTCACGAATGTTGACAGTGGAAATAATTTGGTACAAAATTGAAATATTAAAGTAACGTAATACGATTTTAGATTCAAATTAGAAACTACAGTCTACAGACAGGAAGACTGGAGATAGAAAGTTGAAAAAACCTAACATTTCAAAATTTACATCATAACATTTACTTTATCTGCTTATTTTTATGTATCATATCATGTGAGGTCATTGGTTTAGAAACTCGGACGCCGTCCTGTCAAATAGATCATACCGACCTAATGTAGACACTGCAATTATAACTGCTATTGAATATTTGCATATGAGAAAAACATGCCAGTGGATAAACATAATATAGCACATTAGCACCCTGTATTGCTCTTTTGTTCTTCTGTGGGACCCGATTGGCACATTAAACATGCAATATTCCTATTTCATGTAACTATAACGTTCGTTTTTTTTATGACAACTATAACTTATACAAACACACTCGCGAATTCTGCAAAAAATCTCTTTCTGAAAGATGGGGAAAGACCAAAATGGCCAACGGTCATTACCTGATCAAATGCCTGTTTTGGGAAAGGAGTAATGATATGCTTTGATTATTCTCTGATAAACCTCTCGGTCTCAGAAACGGCTACAAAATCCTATTTTGAAGGGTCAATTCTATTTTTTTATTGTTTCGTGAACAAAAAATATTCTTTTAGATTTTTTACCAGTAATTTAGATAAAAATCATAAAATAATCTACTAATATAACAAATCACTATTCAATAAATATGGTTTACTTTTCTTTTTCTAAAAAACCAAAATTTTATAAGACTTGAATGGCAAACGATATGTAAATCACATCAATGTTGTTTTTAAATGTGCAAGTATTTTGCAATAGTATGGATATCTTTAAGTTTTAGTTTGAAAACAAAATAATGCAACTCAAAAATTACATGATATATTTATGTTAAGTAATTTTGGGCTTCAAAATCAAATCCGTGGAAAACATTTAAGGAACCCAATATTGCTGCAAACAATTATTTTTCCCTACTAACCGGTTCCTCTTTCTCATCTGTGATCGAGATTAGAGAAGAATTAAGACCCTAGTCGGTTGGTTAGACCACAGCACAATGCAATCACTTTTTTTAACGTCTAGAAAGTTTAAAACGTAGAAAGAAAATAAATATAAACAAACTAATTATGTTTATGAGAGAATCTAGTATATAATCTTTCAGAAATTGGAAGGTAGGGTTACGGAAACCAATTTCAACCCCATTTTATTTCAGATTAATGCTTAAGCTAGCCTCATTATGAATCGATTTAACACCAATGGCATATAAATTGCTAGCTTTATTAGATGCAAAAATTTCATGACCGGCGATAACATAACCACTGATCGAACATATAGAAATTGACCTCGTATTACATTTTTAAAACTTGATTTCAAACTAGCAATTTCGCGGTTCTCTTTTTATATTTATATATTAATCCTATCCTAACAACCCCTCGGGTGAACATTGATTTCTGTCTATGGCAATTGCTCTGATATGGCAATTGCATTGCTATTTTCCTTTAATTTGAGCATTTTTTCCCCTTTCCGTCTAACAATATTCTGAAAGTATTAATCTTAAAACATTCACAAATATATATTGGCCAAAACATTTTGGACGATTCTACCAAACCAGAGTTCACCAACTAATTAATTGTTCGCTATACTATTAGTTGACCTCAACTTATAATTGTCCAACGAGAAATAATATTTTTTCTATATTATTTACTCTGATAATTTCTAAAGCAATTTATGTATGAATTAGCTATCACAGAAATATGACATAATTATTTCCTCGATTGGCAGCCCCTAATATTGAACCGCACTTGAAATGAATTTATGATATTTCATCTCTTTCATAAAACGTCTGACAAATTCTCGGCGAGTATCAATAATTGATATCATTTTTTTGAGGAAAATTAATTGATATCATTATATATATATATATATATATATATATCGAAAAGAAGAAAAAGTCTCATTATGACTGTAGCGGTTAGCTTGTTCTCCGGCCAAGTTGCAACTCATTTTGCTAAATTACTTTTGAAATTCTATAATTACTAACAGTTTAAATCAATAAATTAAGCTTTTGAAAATTTAAGAAGCAGGGCTAAAAGAAAATTTTGTGAACATCATTGCGTATCTTAGTGGCTAGAGCCCAGCGGCCACTCATTCATTATACGTACATATTTAACACAGAGACACAGCATAACAGTTGAATACCGAAAATACCCCTTTAGGAGAAAAAGCACAACCATAGCGTGATGCCACCGGCAAACCTCATCATTTGGAAGCATTAATCTCAGCCCCCCAATTTTTCTAGAGAGAGAAATACAAAGAGTGAGAGAGGATTTGGTTTTGCAGTTAATTTGCGGCTATAAATAGACCTTGAGACCCACCACTCCAGGCCCCATCACCAACATAACCTCAACTCGTTTCCTGTATATGCTATTCCCCGTTCTCTCTATTTTCAGTTGGTAGCAACCATCTATAGGGACCATCTCAGAGAAAGGTAGGTGATGAGATTGTGTATAGTACGCTGGAAACGGGGTACTGTTTTGGACTTGGCTTTGCTCAGAATGCATGCTCTGTTTTCCCTGTTTAATTAATTAGTATTTTGGTCTATTAATAAACATCAATAGTTTGCTCAATATATGTATCCAACTCGTTTCATTTTTTTGCCTATCAATCTGTATTCCGTGCCTCTTGTAATTGACAAAATGTCCTGATATGCTGCTAAAACATAGATTGCATTACTTTGTTTCTATATCAGGCTTGGAGGCAATGGAGAAAGCAAAGAAGCTGTACATGGAGAACTTCTACATCATGAAAGAAAACGAGAGGCTGAGGAAACAAGCACAGGTTTTAAATGAAGAAAACCAAGTTCTGCTAGCTCAGCTCAAACAGAGGCAACTTCACCTGAAACAGCAAGGTGGTTCCTCAAACCCTAACTTCAACACTCCTCTTTCTAATCTCAGTGGGTCCCAGGGAGACGGCAAGAATTAGAATACCTAGATATATGGGGCGTGCTGGTGGAGGTTAAAATGGACAGTGAAGAGCTTTTTTGGAACGTTTCTGTTGCTAGTTTATAGTTTACTGTAAGATGTAATGTAGGTTATATTTCTCTTTTGGACTTTGAGAGGTAGTAATGGACACAATGTGGTATGAAGTAATATAGTTTATTTTGCTTTCAAGTAATGGGTCCTTACACAGTACACAATTTGTTTTTCTCTTTCCAAATTTTCGTCTTTTTTTGGCTTGTTAAATTAAGACTTTATGCAAAGAGCTTTTTTGGAACGTTTCTGTTGCTAGTTTATAGTTTACTGTAAGATGTAATGTAGGTTATATTTCTCTTTTGGACTTTGAGAGGTAGTAATGGACACAATGTGGTATGAAGTAATATAGTTTATTTTGCTTTCAAGTAATGGGTCCTTACACAGTACACAATTTGTTTTTCTCTTTCCAAATTTTCGTCTTTTTTTGGCTTGTTAAATTAAGACTTTATGCAAAGAGCAGAATATGTCGCCTAATTTTGTGTATTTGCGTTAAGGGAACTACTTAAAACGTTGCCGTTCCATCACGGGAAGGTTGGTAAATAACAATAATGGATATTGGTAAATAACAATAATGGATAGTCACATGAATTGAATAATTTCACAACATGAGGACGAAGGAAGCTTGAGACATTAGAAATCATGAGTAACGTCAGAAATTATTAGGTGTTGTTGCGGAACAAAGTTTTATCAGCACTATAGTGATAAAATTGATAGCAATTAATTTAAGAGAGGGATCAGATGACAATGGTTATTTTGACAACTTGATAATAGATCTCTAAAAAAAATACAAAAAAAATTAAAATAAAAAAAAAGTTTATATTATATGTGTTTTTATATTTTTAGATTGATGGTCATTCAAATTTCTTGTAATTTCATTATCGTTTGATAGTCCATCAAAAATCATTATCGTTTGATAGTCCATCAAAAATCATTAAATTAAAACCGTTGTAAATTATATGAAAATTTGATGATCTTTGATGGACTATCAAACGATAATGAAATTATATAAAATTTGAATAATCAATAATCTAAAAAATCAATTAATCGAAAATTAAATCAAATTAATCCTGGATGAAATGTACACATTGTTACAAATTGTTTAAGGACATCTTCATTGTTGTTTAAGGAACATAGTTACAAATTGTTACAAATTACAGCTAAAACAGTTCAGAAGTATCAAACTCAAGGCAACTTGTGTAGTTTTACTCAAAATGGCAAGCCATTGCAACATTAAGATAACCTAGAAAGAAAAGGAATACATTTTCTTGGCTTTAGATAGAACGGTTCAAGGTCTTGTTCTTGTCTTTACTTCAAACATGAAGAGAATAAATTAGCAAGGACTTTATTCATGTCCCAAGAAAAACTTGTTTCTTAGCCTTAATATTTTGAATATAGCTTTTTTTCTGAAAGAAAACCGAAATTCGTCCGCTAACACAGTGATTTTGATTTCTTAAAAATTAAATTAATTTATTTAATATTTTCTGAGAATGCAAGTTAAAATATGAATAATTATGATACTAATAATGATGATGATAATAATAATAATAGTAAATTAATAATCATAATAGTAAGATAATAATAATAATAAAGTAATAAAAAATAATCATAATAAATAATAATATTATAATAGATAATATAATAAAAATATAAACATAATCATAATATAATAATATAATAATAAAAAATTATAATACAATCATAATTATAATAATATAATAATCATAAATAATCATAATTTTTATAATATAATCATAATCATAATAATAATAATTATAGTCATAATCATAATAATATAACCATAATCATAATCATAATAATATAATAATAAAAATATATTAATAACCATAAAAATAATTAAAAATAATTATAATTATAATAATATAATCATAAATTAATCATAAATATAATCAACATATAATAGCTAGCTAAATCTTCTTTTTATTGAATTTTTAGTATCACAAATATGAATTATTTAAAAAATCAATTAGTCGAAAATTAAATCAAATTAATCCTGGATGAAATGTACACATTGTTACAAATTGTTTAAGGACATATTCATTGTTGTTTAAGGAACATAGTTACAAATTACAGCTAAAACAGTTCAGAATTAATTCAAGGCAACTTGAATAGTTATTCTATTCCATTGATTACCAAACACTCCCTGTGAAAGAATATGTCGTAGATTAGAAATGATGCGAATTTTCAGATTATGTCAGCGGCTATAATGGGCTAAGACTCAATGGTCAAAGTTTCTCTTAAATGCATGCGGAAAGAAGTCTTTTCATTTCCTCTCCATATTCGAGTCTGGCATATAAGAAAATGCAATATCAATTGTTTCCACCTCTGTAACGAAATAAATGAATAACATGTACGTCATTAAGGAATTAATATATATGTTTTTCTGAATATTCTATATGGGAAAAAGAGTTAGCTTTTCAATTTTTTAACAATATAAAATCATCAATAATTTTCACCATTCATTTTCTCTCTTTTCATTTATCTTAATCAAATAATTCATATTATGAGATGATATCATGTCTCAAAAAAATGATTCATATTCTTTTTATTTCTTCATTTAAAGAGATGATATCATGCCTCTAAGGTATAATTTAAATACTAAAGCGATACAACCCTTTTGTATTTTTTAACTAATTATTATGTAGATAATTATGATATTTATCTTTAAATATATTTTAATATTTTTATATAATAAATATATATACGTGACGTGAAGTAACAAAAAACTCTTTATATAAAAATCTTGTGGGATGCAAAAATTTGGAGTGTTTTGAGCTTTTTAAGTCACCGTTTTTAATTTTTTAAAATGATGTTCAAGTATTGAATATATTATTATTATTTTTAGAGCTTGATTTTCAAAAATTAAAAACCACAACTTAAAAAGCTCAAAACGCTCCAAATTTTTGCATCCCATATTTTCATATAAAGAATTTAATGAGAATGATAAATAAAATTTCAAAATATTTGTTATATTTTTTGAGTTAAGCTCACGGAAGGCCTCCGTGAGAAATTTCTCCATATATATATATATATATATATATATGTTCAGAAATTTCCTCATTAACAAAATTTATTTTGTAAAAAATCATTTAAATATATGATTATTTATATATGTTATCTTTTTCGAGGCAAAACCCAATAAACAAACCTAGTTTATATAATGGGAAGGGATCCCTCGACAATGGATTATCTTGACAATATTTACAATGAATTTTCAAAAATATTAAAAATAAAAAATATTTATAGATATCATGTTTTACTTATAAATTAATAGAGATTTAAATTTCATGTAATTTCATTCTGTTTGTGTCACACCCCAGAAATAATAAAACGGATTAGGGGTGATTAATCCCGCCACGTACGCACGACGAGACGTGCGTACGAAAGGCTAAATGAATAAAATAAGAAAAATCTCAGAATAAACAAAACAATAATAAATATAAATACAAGACCATACAGTCCAGAATGAACAAAGAGTATACAACGCCTGCATAGGTGGGGCTAGCTCCATCGGAATGGGCAGCAAATCTCTCAAACAAAAACCCAAAAGAAAGAATTAAAATTCAAAACCCGATGGATCCTATACAACTACCTGGCTCACATGCAAATGCAGCGAAGCATCTCTATCATCGCAGGACTGTCCCTAGCACTCGCTCCAAGAAAAATCTCGAACCTGAAATACCCGGATCCCACAAGTGAGTAATTTTAAAAATTACTCAAGCATGATTTAGATCCAAACCTTGAGATTTGATCTTCTTTCCTGAGATCGGACCCAAATATCAATACTGGTGTTTTAATGCAATCAAATGACTATATATGAATATAAAAATAATTTTACGCACATTTAAGAAAAACACCTATATGTTATGACATGAAATTGTAAGGAAACCCGAAATAGAAAATTAGTAGAAATAAATAGTATAATATGAAATATGTAGTACGAAAGTCAACCACCCGAAATAAATACCCAGATAGTAAATCACCAGATCTATCCCAAGCGGACGCCACCAGCGTCCCAACTTACGAACTTGGGCCTTGCCTAAGCGGGCGCCACCAGCGACCCAACTTACGAACTTAGGACTTTATGTTTATAGCGCCAATGCCGCATAAACGGCAAGTCGGGCTCCCGAGGCGATAACGCCCTAGGAGAGTGAGCGTGCATAAGCACGTACTCTGGTCTGCTAAATCTGTAATTCACCTTACAAAATGAAAGCAAGTGCATAAGTATGTCTTCAGTTGCCATATCGCCAAAAGGAGATAACTACCCGTGAATTAATAAATCGAAATCAAATGGGAGCCTACACTGTACCAACTAAGGGCCAGAGGACCGCATCCCGTAGAAATATCAAAACGAAATATACGCAAATGGGAGCCTACACTGTACCCACTAAGACCAGCGGACCGCATCCCGACTTTCTCTGTACCAACTATGGGCCAAAGGAGAAAGCTTTTCGGACAATACCAGGATCCTAAATAAGCCGGATAAATATAATAATATAATATAACGAAGTAGATTCCAGTCTCCAATATGGCCGCCCACACTAAACACTGAAGAACATGGTATCCTAATCGCTCAAATTTGGATTAAAAATTTAATCATATCTAGAATAATAAAAATATAATATTAATCAAAGGAAAACACTCTGACACAGCCGAACCCGCCAAATGACGGGGTCGGTGCATAATCCGACCGGCAAAGATGCGCAGTGCATATATAGATCGGTGGATCCCACAGGCCTATGGGTCACCGTACGTAACCACAACAGTCTGGTTATGCAAGGCAACCTCAGACTGAGAATTACCCGGCCCGTCTCTCAGCACTCCCATGTATTTAATGCATGATTAACTACCTGACTTAATTAATAATTTGTGATAGTAATAATATTTTCCTAATAATTATAATCTACAACTTGAGTTATTTAATTCTATCTAATTCTATCTCGGGACTATTTTCTGAATCCTACTCCTATCATGTCTACATGCAATATGACATGATATGACATGCGAATGCGGGTATGTCTCGAATATGCTGGTCAATTTACTTGATGCATATGACAGGTCAGATTTTGGTCTTTAATCATTTTTTGTCAGAAAACACTGTAATTTAGATTTATTTTAAAAATATTTTTTATTTTCGGTTTGGATTCCTAATTCTGAAGAAAAGAAATTAAATCCCAGGAAATCATACCTGGGAGTGATGGTGAGGATCACGGAGTTGCTCTACTCCGGAGGTAGAACACCGGCTTCGGGGTCGGCGTCCGCGTACGTCGGGTCAGGAGTGACCTCGTACTCCGCGAGTGGATCCGAGTCGACTATATCACCTATAATTAATTTAAATTGAGTGTCCGTTAGTTTTTACATGATTTAGTTTAAAATTACCAATTAATTAAGACATATTTTATTTCACATCCGTTCGGTTATTATTGCTTTTTTTCGTTAAGAATTTTGACAACATTTTTGTTATATTTAGGGGTCTCAAAAATTTATTTAACGCATTTTATTTATTCTTACGGTGTTTGCTGCGTTAATCACTTTTATGCGTAACTTCTAAATTCTTCGGGACTTTGTTGATTTATTTACTTAATTGTGTTAATGTTATGTGATTGATCCCGTTTTTATTTAATTTGAGTCTTGTCTATAGGTACTGTCATTTTTACTCGTTTATTAATTGTACTGTGTTTCCTCATTTAGATTATATTGTTTGATAGTTGGAAATTAGAAATGACAGATATCGAAAATGAACGTTTACATGTAAATCGAGATAAGTATAAATCCTCGATTCATTTTATTTACACAAGCATGATTACATTTACGATTACATGGGGAATCAAATAAACAACGAACAATTAAAACCAAAGAAAGAAAAATAGAGAAATTGATTAATATATATTATATCCTATATATAATACTAAATTCTAATATTCTTTTGTTTATTCAAAAATAAAGGATTTAATTAATAAATATTATTATACATATATTCTTTATTTCTAATATTCTTTTAAATCTAAAAATAGAGAAATTGATTAATATATATATATATATTCTAATATACATTCATTATATCCTAATTATTATTCTTATTAATTTATTTTTATTTTTATGTATATATATATATATATTTAACATTATATTTTCATAAATTAGAAAAATTAGTTTAAAATAGATTAAAAAGGAAAATAAAAATAAAAATAAAATAAAAATAAAAATAAAATAAAAAGAAACTAAAATAATTTAAGAAAAAATATTATTATTTTATTAATGTGTCGGTGTTTTAATGTTCGGGATCATACGCTGACTACCGAATCGTTGGTGCCAATGCACCGATATCCCGAAAATGGGGGCAGTCAGGGAATGTAATCATTTCCCGATCTTTAAGTTTACGTGATTAGTCCATGGATACCGCCGAACCTTTCGGGGCAACTTCCAATTTAATTAGTCATCTTTTAACTTTTATCACTTTATTCTCTTAGGACTCTTAATTATTGGGCCTTAATTTCTATACTCTAATCCTAATTATTGTTTAGTTAATTAAGGTCAGATTATTGGCCCAATAGGTCTAGTTAAATCCTGATTATTAATTTGAACTTTATAGTTCATTTTTGTTTCCTTCTTATCCTTCTTTAACTACCCTAAAATCTCAACAACCAGATTAACTACTATCTTAGCCTATCCTGATAATTGAAGTCAACTAGTCACACAACACAGGCAACATCATTAGAGGCATTAAAATCTACAGAGATTTGAACCTTTGCATAGATCACAGAACAGAAAGGCAGGAAGGGGTCAAACCAGCCCAGATGAGATAATACTAGAGGGGTGCAGACAAACCCGTAAGGTAAGTTCAGGCTAGGATCAAATAGTATTAGTTCAACCACAATTAGAAAATCATAACCCATCACAAGGGCAGGAACCAAGCAAGACAGCGCAACCACAACCCAGCCAAGTTTTAGAATCAAAACAGATCACCGTTGAGGAATCCACCAACCAACAGTTACAAAGGCAACCCAGTAATTCAGTGGACAGAATCAGACAATCAATATAACTCACCAACCCAGCTAAGATAATTACATTACTAGTATAGGGTGGCATTTACTAGTATATAATCCAGAGAGACAACATTTACCAGTACCCACAATCAAGCCACGTAGCAGTATACCACAAGGGCCCTGGACCTCCCCGCATCACTGGTACTAGAGGTACCCGTGTACCAGGGTTCGTACCAGCACCGAACCAAGCTAATCCGCAAACAACAAGAAAACCAAATGAAACAAGCAAACAACCTTTACAACCCCGAAAATAACCCAAGGCCACAACATGCACCATCATTCAGACGAGCAAGGCGCAAGCACACGAGAAAGAAAATTCGGGCTAGGGTTAATTACCAGTACGAGAACCAGAGGGGGCAGCAAGCCAAAGAGCAACAGGAGGGGTAGAACTAGGGCTCCCGACCTCGCTTTCCCCTTCTTGCTAACGGTTGTCAAACAAAGCAAGGTAGGATATGTTCTTTTGCTTATCTATCTGTCTAAGCCTCAACACATGAGTGAAACCAAACCAGTCCAGGGGAAGAGGCCAAGGAACCCGTTTATAGGCAAGAGCGACGTAACGATCGCAATGAGGCGATAGGTCTAGGGATAGGGTGAGGGCGAAGTGACTGGCTAGGTGCCAAAGGGTGAGCGAGCGGGAAGAAAAATCGATGAATTTAAGTCTCGTAGGGGGAGATCGAGGCGAGTCAGAGAGAGGAAATGATGGCGAAAGGGGAAAACAAGGGAAGAAGGAGGGTTTGAGGTGGAAACCAGGGAAAAAGGGAAAGAGGAGGCGTCTGAGACGCGACAGAGAGAGAGTGAGAGAGAGGGATTTTAATGAGAGAGAGATGGGATAAAAATGAGATTTTCTTTGTCCAGGTGGTGTGGCAATTTATATTGCATTTGAGTTTTTTTTAATTAATAGTGTAGTGTCAAATTTATCTTTAGCATTGCATTGTTTAATTAAAAAGTTTATTTAATTTTGATGTTTCAATTAATTTCATTCGCTTTGTTCTTCTATTCGCTCATAATTTTATTATTTTTATGAGTTTTTAAGTTGGGTCATTTGATCCTTCACGCGGCTTTATTTCTTTGTTGATTGCCTGGATATTAGGTTATTTTGATTGGTTTGTTTATTATTTGGTTCTATTATGTCTAATTAAAATTCACGGTTTAACAGTTTGATAGTCTTTTAAGGATAGCTAAATTGAAATCATTACAAATTACATAAGATTTTGATAGTCTTTGATATACTATCAAATGATTATAAAATTACATTAAATTTAAATATCTATCAATCTATAAGTAAAACAATATAGCTATAAATATTTTTCTATTTTTAACAAACTTTTTTGTATATTTTCTAAACTTCATTGTCAATATTGTCAAGATAACCCATTGTGAAGGGATCCCTTCCCTTATATAATATATTAAGACCCTTATATAATATATTAAGGGCTAGATATAAGATATTACTTGATAATATATTTTGACCAATTTCACAACATTTTATAAACCTAATGAACTATTAAAATATGTTAAAAATGGAAAACCATATATACACATATTATTGTACTCATAAACCTATTATGTTTCAAAATTTCCGTAATTTAATTATCAGTTAATAGTTTATTGAAAGCAACTAGATTAGACCTATTCCAAATTATAGAAATTTATGTTGATTTTTCATGAGCTAACAAATAATACTCAAACTATATGAAATTTAAAATTCAAAAATGTATATGTAATCTTCAAAAAAAAAAAAATTAAAAAAAATTCCAATGGTTCTTAATGGTAAGGTGATAAGGTTCGTTTGATAAATCAAGAAATAATTTTGGAAGAGTGGTAATTTGGAAGAGTGACATAATAGTATCATTTTGAAAGAGTGATATACTTGACTATTTAGAAGAGCGAAAATATAATTTGATAGTTGTTAATCATAATAACTAAAATGCGGATAATTATGATACTAACAATAATGATGATGATCATGATGATATAACAATCATGATATAGTAATTGTAATAATAAAATAATAATCATAATCATATTATAATATCATAATTATAATATAATTATAAACATAATATAATACAACATAATCAAATAATATTAAAATAATAATCATGATAATAATAAATAATAATAATCATAGTTGTAATCATAATAATATAATAATAATATAACCAAAATCATATAAACGGAATTGAATGATTGTTAAATCTAAAAACTTGTACTCTGTAAAGCTTTTTTTTTCTTTTTTTTTGCATTTACAAATCATAAGTGATGGAATTACGTAATAAATAATTAAAAATAATGAAAATAAAAATAATATTTATATCAATAATTAAGTACTTAATGTCTTTAATACTGAAATGTTGTCATATCACAAAACTTTAAACAAATTTTTTTTTAAACAGGTTGAACATGACAAAATAAATTTTATTTTTTTCTGCCATAAAATTATTCAAACCTTTCATTTTGGATATTTGAAAATGGTCATAACATGTAACTTTTTGTTCTCAAATTTTGTTATATTTAATTGATTTTAAAAAATAAATCAAAATTTAAAATTTTACGGGAATAAAAATTATTTCATGGTCTAAAAATATGTTTTTGTCAAATAGTCAACATCGGAGGGTGGTATAAAAAACGGTTACACGATTTAAACTAAAATTCTATTTTAACATGTTTTATATCTTACTTGATGATGCTCTTACATAATTCCTTCTTCGTATGATAATGTGTTTTTCATCGTGTTTAATTCGATGAAGCGATTCATATAGTTTTTAGATAATGTCGCGAAGTGTATTCAAACTTTTGGATGTGATAAGTAGGCTCTCCGAATTTTTAATCTTGATAAACACTTTATCAAACTATTTAATTTGTGATAAATGACTCTCCAACTAGGGCCACACAGAAAAATCAATGCTCGTGGTTTGCTTGTGTTTGATTCGAAAAAAAAATCGCAATTAACTCACTTGATTTTAGCTCGAATTGGAAACAAACCAAACCAGCTCAATTCGGACCAAAATCAAACTGAAGTTTGCTCGCTAAATAGGTTCATGAGATATTTTAGTTCGGTTTTCTGTATGATAATTAATATATAAAAAATAGTTCTAACTTCCAACAGAAATGTGAAGTGTAGTGGTTTGGTACTGCGAACTTAATATGGGGGTCAGTGGGTTCGAATTCCGCCTCTTATTTTTTATTTTTATTTTTTTGGAATTTAGAACAAAAATTAACTTGTCACAACCCAAAATTTTGGGGGCAACATATCCGCGTATTTTTGTACTTCTATATTCATTTCAAATGTGACGCACTTCTATTTAGTATTTACCAATTATTTGTAAAAAGAATATTATTATTGCTCGTAAATAAGTTATCCTTGATAATACAAAATTTTGACGCTGATAACTCATAGTTTCCTATTGAAATGAAGATAAATTGTCTTAATCAAGAAATAACAACGTACATAACCCTAAGAAAAGTTTGAGTCTCGTGTCTCACTAGTTCGAATTCGGCTAGCTTGATTAGATTTCTTTTTGTCAGCTCGACACGAGCTTCAGTTCAAAGATTTTATTTTAATGGCTCGGCTCGTAATTGTCGAATATTTTTGACTGTATAATTAATATAAAGGGATTGACTAGTATGAATTTTTGTATTTTGACCGGAAAAATTCACATGACTCAAATTATATTGTAAATTTTTTTTAATTTTAATTTAGCATTCTCATTAAATTTTTCATACAAAAATATCGAGTGTTACAAAAAAATATATATAGAGTTTTTAAGTTTTATTTTGAATTTTAAAAATCAGCTCTAAAATAATAATAAATTATTAAATTTTTGTACATCATTTTCAAAATCTAAAACAAAAACTTAAAAAATTCTAAAAAGGAAAAAAATTGTCCCTTAATTTTTATGAAGAATTTAATTAGAATAATAAATTAATGTTTTGGATATGTTTGAGCTGTGTGCGCAATGGAGCAAAATGCAAATGTTTTCATCTTAGTCAACCTCTATAGATTAATTAATTTATGTAATAATAAGGAGACAAATATATTAATTTGGACTATAATTATGTATGATAATATGAAAATATTAGTTTTCTCCAAATTTCATTCTAAAAAATAAATAAATTATTTATGATTATATGAAATAAATATTATACTAGCACAAACTCGATTTGGCTCACCTCGGCTTAGCACTAATTTGATTTAGCTCGTCTTGTTTGAATCCCTAAACATATGCTACGACTGAGCAAATATATTTTTTCCAAAATTGTTATTTATGCATCTTCAAATCCCAATTTTGTATTTTTGGATATTTTATAGGGACGGGGATTTTTCGGTTTAAAATTTTGATATATTTTATTATTTATATGTGTTTCCAAATCCATCCAATGAAGTACTGCCTCTCTCCAAAAGTCAACACCCTCCCACCTATTTCCACAAATGTTGGTATCTCTCTTTTCTATCCAAACGATGTGGATACTCACTGTATCTAATAAGATTTTTGTATTGTGGAAGGTATGGAAAAACATCGTGTAATGTATTTAACCTGAAAATAGATCATGCTTCAGCTACTGTATCTACTCGTTAATCTCATATAGTTAAAAGTGCATGACGATATGGTATTTTCCAAAATAGTTTATTCTTTATAAATTACCTCATGGCTCATGTAGCAATTAGTTAATTAAATATATCCGAAGAGTAACAAAAGCATTTCAAAGTTTTAACTCACGTTGCGTCGGTGCAGCAGCATTCATGCCAGACAGGAGAGCTGGGGTCATTCAGGAAAGATAGTCGCGTTGTACAGAAATAATGGTTGACCATACATCCCTCTACGTCAGAGTTACTCGAGTTCAAATCCCAATCCCATCAAAAAAGCTTCATTTCTTAATTCGCAATCATTATTCAGTACGTTCTTAAATGCCTTATTTCAGTCGTTCAACCTTCAAAAAGATATTATAAAGCAAGCAAACTGACAGTTTTATATCTGTGCTCGCTGGGCCTTTCTCTGTGCAAACTATCAAGAGTGATTTGCATTGGTTCAGATCTCATTTATCTAGATGTCATTTATCTATCTAAAATTTGAAACTTTCACTTGATTAAATCTAAATGTGTTGTGTACTTGTGTGTATGAAAAAGACGAACAAAAGCTTTGTTCGTTTCCTGTCCAACTTCAACGATCCTGACCTAAATGGTTTCAATGGTGTTATTTTTTGTTTTCACAACTGTTTACCCATATCATGCTAGTCAGCAAGACCAAGTCCTTTAAACTAGTTGGTTGCTGCATCTACCAAGAGAAAATATATTAAACAATTCCATCTTTTCCATGGATGTATTTTTCTTTTTTTACCTTGTCACGAGGTTGTGTCATCTGGTCATCTATATACCACATAAACCCACAACTCCAGTCAAACATGTATCCCAGTTGTTACCCCAAACTCCAACCAACACACATGCCATTTCTTATAAACCCCTTCGGTTGGATACAAATAGCATACATCTGTACAGCACAACAAATTTTATTAAACCCAAAATGGCTTCATCAACTAAGAGTGACGATAGGTGTTCCTCCAAAAACCAAGATCATGATACAAGTTCTGATGAAGACGAAGAGTTATTCGAGCTCGATCTCGCTCTGATGGATGAGGTGCGCGCACATGGTGGTTACAGGGACAATGATTCCAAAAAGGAAGCACTTCTTTCTAACTGCTTGATGCCAGTGACATGCATAAGTAATGCCAAACCTATCAACGATCTTGCAAGGATTGATGTCAATGCTTCGATCGGGTTAAGTTTCTGGTCAACGACTGATAGATCACGCAGGTTAAGGTCATGTGAATTTTGGATCAGGCAACCAACAAAGGTTGCATCATCACGCCTAAAGAGTTTCATTGTAAACTTAGTTCTGGACAACTGAAAAACAGAGAATGTTGTTTCTGAAATTTTGGTCATCTTATTGCTGCCTTATCTTAATTCCAACTATGTATTGTTAATATTATAATTATATAAATGGTGTCTCAATATTTAAATTACGGTGTCATGATACCTTTCTTATATGTCACATTATTATGGTGTAATTTCACAGTAGCATAGCAATGGCAGAAGTTATTAATTATAAGCCGATTAAGAAGAGCAATAATGGTGTGAGATTTTTTTGGACATGTATACTGAGTTACCATACTTTCATCGGTTACAACGGGTGACACCAACACCTAATTAATGATATAATGATTCAATAAAATTATTCTCATTTTCTGATGGCGGTGCTTCTCTGCTTTATGCAGCACCATAATGAAGGATATGGGATGTAGAAAAGAATATAAAAATCCTTTTTCATAAGCATTACAAGACCATTATATCCAATATTGTTTTGCACACTCAGCATGTCAGTCTAAAATAACATTTAGCAATCTAAGAATGCTATCTAGCTAGATGCTTGATAGATTAATTTTCTCGCTTGGAAAAATATATTGAATATGTTTAATTACATTAGTTCAGGGTACATGCTCTCTTTTTTCCGGGAAGTTCTAAGACATGAATTCTTTGGACTTGTTAGAGATTACAAATAGAACATTCTTTCATGAATATATGGGGCTAATATATTTCTTATTTGCAACTTGATTAAGTATTTTTTTTTATCTAATATTTAACTTTGCACTGACAAAATTTGGGTTCAATTAATTTGTAATATAAAAAATAGACTACATTTTATTTAATAAAATTATATACCCGCCACTATTTTTTAATTAATTAATCTGGCTCTATTTTATCTTGGAAACAAAATATGTTTTTGGAGGTCTCGTGACCTTACGAAGTTCACTTCTATGAATTAGATTTGTGAAAGTTTGTTCAATTTTCTAGATAGTTAGCAATCTAATCACTCAGCCTAGAAGAAAGGATGATTGGCTAAGGCCTTTCTGATCACAATGATTAAACAAGTCAAAAGAACGAAAATGTGCTAAAGGGAACTACAAATGAAGCCTGAAATAGTCTAATGAAGATGATTACAATTAAGCCCCTAATGGACATGTGGGTCAAGCATAGACCAGAATGAACTAGATTAGGGAGAGAAGAGCTGTGAGAATTATAGACGTGTGGGTTGCCGGAGAGGTGAGATATGAGATAAATAGCAGCGTGACTGCGTGACTGCGGGGGAGAGTTGGGAGAGACAAGGCTGGAATAGAGAGAGAAAGGGTCAGATCTGTGACCGCACTCTTCTCGACTTTTAGACATCCATGCGGACCATGCAGTGACTCCATCTCCATGTACCAAACATGGAACAAAACTGAATAAGCACTCTGGCACCCTCGCCATCATTGCAGTGACATAGAAAATCTTCTATAAAAAATAGACTACATTGAACAATATATTGCTAGCTTTGGTACTCATGTTAGTTCTCTTGTTCCAACAATATAATGCCTCTTAAATCTGTCATCTCTTAGCAAGGATCGTATTTGCTGATCAATCCTGGCACTTGTTTCTTCTCTTTGCATTTTGTCGTCAATATACACATCAAATTTGGTGCAATTGTGAAGTATTCACCTGGCATTAAAAGAAAATGGTAGATATCATATTTTGAAATAAGAAATGAGATGATAAAATAATTTTTTTTTCTATTAAATTTTTTTATATCTTTTTACATATCAAACAACAGATTACAACTCTATTTATAGGCTAAGACAACATAAATATATAGAAAATTCATATTAAAAACGGAATACTAAACAACAGCTATTTCAGCTCATTTCTGTCCACTAAAACAGTCATAACTCTCTGTAGGAACTCAAACGACTTGATATTTGAACCATTGGAAACTAGACTTCAAGGGCTTTCCATCCATAAGTCATACAGCCAAAATGAACGTCGTTTGATATTTCATATCCCTTCATCAATCAGCCTAAAAATTATATAATTGCTGAATTATAAGAGTCTCCTTTATTTTCCACAATACTTAAAACTCATTATAAATAACATTTAATATTTATTCAACAAAACTCCCCCATAAACTTAAATGCTTCTACCATCCGTCATTCCAATCATCATTGCACTTCTTCATAACTCAAAGCGAATAGCGACGCCATCCATTGACGGCTTCTCGATTCATTCAGCTAGGAAATCCGAAAAATCAGTCGTGGTTTCATCTCATATGTCATCCAATTGCTTGACTCTTCAGATCATGTATATGTGAGATTCACACCCATACCGCGGCTCCACACCGCATTTTTCAAGTGGCTCCATATCACATTTTCTCATGGTTTTCACACACTTCCAGCAAAACATCTCATGATTTTGCTAGTTCTCTTATCCTGACACTCATTGCACATACTATCATGAGTCATTACTCACGTCGACTTCACTCACCGATTCTTCAAATATCACTAGCAAAGACTTCATTGCGCTTTTGTAACATTCGTTGCTTGAGACATAGCTCTCATCATTAACAAGTTTTCCTTTTTTTTTCCTTACAATATCTTTAAAATCATCTTCACGAAAATGAACACCACAAAAAAAGACACTCTTTTCTTTTTTTTCTCTTCTTTTTTTTTAACAAAAAATCAACAAATGATATTTTTTTTATTATCCCAACACTTTTTCTTTTCTCACAAAAAAAAAACAAAATAAGGGGATTCAATTTTTTTCAATACTCCTAACAATAACACAGAAAAACTCATATACTAAAATAAATTTAGAAAACACTCTTAACACTTAACTTTCTTTAAAACAAATATCGAGTCTCATCATATTTTTTTCTTTTTTTAGACATCTTTTTTTCTTTTTTTTTCGCCCTGACAGATCTCTCTTGATCGTCTGAACAAATCTCTGATATCACTTTGTTAAAAGAGAATGGTGGATATCACACTTTGAGATAAGAGAAGAGATGGATAAAATAAGTTTTTCTTTCTATTAGAAACTCTTATATATTTCTTACATATCAAACAACGGATTATAACTCTATTTATAGGTTAAGACAACATAAATATCTAGAAAATTAGTAATAAAAACGGAATACTAAACAACAGTTATTTCAACTGATCTTTGTCCACTAAAACAGTCATAACTCTCTGTAGCGAACTCTAAACGACTTGATATTTAAACCATTGGAAACTAAACTTCAATAGCTTTCCATTCATAGGTCATACAGCCAAAATGAACATCATTTGATCTTTTATATCCCTCATCGATCAGCTCAAAAATTCTATAACTGCTAAATTCTAAGAGTCTCCTTTATTTTCAACAGTCTGGCACCTACTATTTCAACAAATCCATCAATCAACTATCAAAATCTATGAGCAAATATGGGATTTTAATTAAATTACAGGCTTTTAATCTGTCAAATCAATCTAGTTACAGTTACCACTTAAACTCTCATAACCCTGCATCCAGAAATAACCCGTTATCATTTCTAGCTCGTACAAATCTACAATCATTCTAACTGTTAAAGAACTCTCAAATTTGCTTCTCTTCATTCCCTTATCACTATTAGAATCATCAATTTCCAGCTCCTCCATGACTGGTGCCTTTCCAGTATATTACCTCTGCAGCTGATAAGCTTAGCACCCAAACTGGCACACTGAGACGTGATTTTCAAATTCATGCCTAAAACAATCTTCATTTTTGTGTTTTCTCTGTATGCCAATGTCTCTGCTGAGTCTGTTCAAATCCAGATTCGGCTGCATCCACATGTTTTTCTGCTTCAGGTCAATTGTGCATTCTCACGATTGTTACAAGCTGATAAACGATGATGAGATTTAATTATTTGAGTCAGATTAGCAATCTAATACCTAAATGGAACCAGCCAAAGATGCTAGCAAATAAAAGGAATTTTGAATTTTGGACTGAGTTCAATTATTGTTGGAAAGTGTTGATACTTTAGCAGTTCGGGTCTTAATCAAGAGGTTTATTGCGAAATTTGAACAATTAAGATTTCAGGAAAGAGAGACTAGAGTGGACAACAACATAATTAAAAAAAGGTAGAAATGAAATGGATTCAAGTCATTTATAGCTCCTATATTCTCATACAACTTATATTTACAGCCTTGAGAAAGCTTATTTACACGTATGCGAGATGAGATTTTCGTTTGAACAAAAATAAGAATTATTTATGGTAGAAAAGAAGAAGAACAAGTGTTACTAAATTTTGCTAAATGTTGTAAGGACGAAAACCATAAAAATAAAGAATATGATAAGGAGCTTTGTATTACTTTCTGGTGCGTTCATTGAACTACCAACCAAATATATTACATAGCCACTAGTTAGGCCTACTTTCAAATATCATTCTAGGCCCACTGGATAAGACACCTTTTGTTCGATTGCAAGCCCGGTTCCTAGTATCTTTATCCAAACTCTTTTCAGTTCGAATCTATGAAATTAATAATATGAAAACATGACAGGTGCTCTAGTCTCTAGATTGACTTTTCTGGCAAAATTGTAATAAAAAAAACAAAAACGTGATGTGTATCCTTTAAATAAATTAACTAGCAAAATTTATAAAATCATTTGATATTCCGTTAAATAATTTAAAAAAGTCAACCATTTGAAAAGCCGTTTAGGGAGAGTTACATATAGAGCTATCAACGGGTAGGGTAGGGCAACAAAAATATATCACCCATATTTTTATTTGATAAGTTAATAAAAAAATTTATTCATATTCATATCTGATAATTTAAAGAAAATAAATATTATCCATATCCGTCTTATTGGATATGATAGATTGGTAAACGGCTAAACGGTTTTCAAAATGAAAAAATTGTAATATAATTAGCAATGGAAAATATTGTAATATAATTAGCAATGAAAAAATTATAATATAATTAGAAATGAAAAAGATTATAATATAATTAGTGATCAAAAGGATTATAATATAATTTGCAATGAAATAAATTATAATATAATTAGTAATGAAATAGATAACGGATAAAAAATAGTTCTTATCTATATTTTTATCCGATAAGTTAATGAAAAAAATTTCTTATCCATACTTATATACAATAACTTGAAAAATAAAATCTTATCCATACTCATTTTATCGAATACGATATTAATCAGATAAATGATCTTTTGATCATTCACAGCCCTAGCTACATAACACATCTGAAATTATATCGCAAATCGAATTTAACCTATAACATATTTTAATGTAAAAACATCTGAATTTTGCACAATATTTAAAAGATGTCAAATGATATACAATAGGATAGTTTATTTAATTAGCGAAGGTAAAGATATTCTGTTTGATTTATGGACCCCGGATTTCAAAGAGGAGGAAAGAAAAACAATCAGAAGCATTTTTTTCTCGGTTTCCACACCAAAATCCGTACTCTATCAATATCGGTATCATAAAAATCTGAATTCTTCCAAACAAACATATATGACAAAATTAGTAATTTCCTACAGATCCATTTTGCAGAGTCGAAGCAAATATATGCATGTGGCGGTGCAGTAAATGAAAAACACTAGCTAACAACATTTCCATTCAGCAAATAAAATGGTACTGGCAAGTCATATCGTCTCATTCTATTGTTATCTAGTGAGGATGGTTTAAAATTCCTCGACCAATCATATCAAAATTAAAATGGTTCTGGCAAGTCCCTGCTTCAGTCTCAAATATTAGAACTTTTTCTGTTCTGTAGATCTGACTGCGATGGGTTCGGATTGGAGAATCCGCATTATGTATAAACTATATATACAAACAGTAGTATGTGGTGGACAGCAAAATACATCCAGATTCCAGACCATGGGATGCATAAGGTCGGGTATTACAGTGTCTATTTAGATTTAGATTTAGATTTAGATTTAAGGAATCTAGTTATCAGTGGCCGAGCTTGAAAGATAATTAAGAAGAGCTCAATAAATTTAATTAACTATATCAAGTAGGAGGGATCATTATGTACCTCAAATAAATTCTGACTTAAAAAATAATAATATTTGAAGTATCTTTAGAATAATAGGGGGGTCATGACTCCTTTTGGCCGCAGCTAAGCTCCGCCAGTGTTATTTACTTTGTGCTGTGAATTTGAACTGGGAGAAGTGGAGAGTTTTATACAAGCTTTCCATAGCATATGGATGTATGAATTTATTGTAATTAAGATGTACTGCACAGGATGCTTAGGTTGCTGTTTCCAATCATACAATTGCTTGTTGCAACTGGATACAGATATGTCCGGCGGCTCAGCCTTTTTATTTTTCTTAATATAAATTAGTTAAGATTTATTAGTAACAGATCCAAGTATTTATGCAGTGACGGATTTAGCATATGGATGTATGACTTTATTGCTATTATTAAGGATTGTTTAATTTGTGTATTATGGATAGTATCCTACACAATTGCTATAATATCAATGGAGTGCTATATTATTGCATCATCAATAATATTGTCCTCAACTGCCAATTGCCATATCAGGGCAATCAAGTGCTAATTAATATAAACGGTTGGTGCTGAAATTTTGTATGGAAAGTTATTTAACGAGAGAGAAAATTTTAAAGACTTAATTGAAACAAAGATGAGAAACCAGCAAACTATCAATTGATCAAATCTATTCTTCATATTTTGTCCGAATATTTAGTCACTGGGGATCAAGCTAATACAGAAAAACATAAGAATATTCAGTCACTTAAATAAGTATTCGGATTTTTTCTTCACCTACTTTGAGTTTACACTTGTCAAATATATGTTAGGATTTATGGCATTAAGGTCGTGAATTTCAAATACATGTATCATTCACTACCATAAAAAAATGTTTTAGAACCGGTTATACAACCGGTTCTAAAACTATGCGGTACTAAATGTTTTAAAAATCGGCGCTAAGAGGAAGTGCTAAATGGGGCATTTAAAGCCAATTATTTTAAATAACCGATTCTAAATTCTAACCTTTAGAACCGGTTATTTCAAAATAACCGGTTCTAAACTCTAACCTTTAGAATCGGTTATTTCAAATAACCGGTTCTAAACTCCTTCAGTGGATTTGCCCAGTGAGTTGAAGGGTTCTTAATATTTTGTGATGGTACTATTTACTAAAAAATAGTGTTTTTTTCTTAATATTCTCTAGTTCTGATTTCTTTAAATTTTGATTAAATAATTTAATTTCATCATTAACTAATAAAGTATATTTCATTAACAAAATAATTATATATAATTTACATATTAAAGAAAATCTGAGAAATTTAATTTTTTATAAAACCGGTTTTTATATGAATTGGATTAATATGAATTAGAACCGCTTTTTATAAAACCGGTTTTAATTAATATGAATTGGATTAATATGAAGTACTCTAAAATTTAATTTTTAATCTAATTCTCTGACGTTAATTAATATGAATTTTTAATATTAATATGAATTAGATTTTTAATCAAAGAATTTTTATATTAATATGATGTCAGAGAATTTTATATATTATCATAAATTTTAATCACATAGAGTTAGTTTAGAACCGGTTTTATTAATAATCAGATTGAATTTTCTTAGAATTTAGAACATGTTTTTGCTAAAACTGGTTTTAAAATAAAAATTTAAGAACCGGTTATTTATAACCGATTTTAATCCATTCAATTGGAACCGGTTTTCATATAACTGGTTATAATAAAAAAATTTGTGGCCGATTATTTTATAAAACCGGTTTTAATAATTTTAATAAAATTTACAACCCTGTCACTCTAATCTTTTAGCAGCTATTTTTTTAAAAAACCGATTCTAAATAGACGGTTCTAAATTCAATTTTTCTGGTAGTGATTAAAATCAAATCAAAATTATTCCAAATAGAGTGGTGCTTCGCAAAATATAAAATCTTTCGTGTTTCGCATCTGTATCTTAGATTTGAAAGTCTAAATGGCTGATACAAACCGTTGGATATGATTTTCATATTGAAATATCTCTGGAGATCAAATTATATTTTTTTTTTATTTTTGTGCTATTTTTAGATAGATATAAAATTTGTTAATCGAACTATTTTTGCACCATCCAATGGTGATTTTTCACCCTTTTAAAAAATAATAAAATTTTAAAAAATATATATATAATTTGAACTTCAAAAATATTTCAATGTAAATATCATGTTCAATAATTTTGATCGATCATTTGAACTTTTTATTTTGAGATACGGACAGAAAATAAAGAAATTTATACTTCTTCACTCTTCCAAATAATAAATAATACTTTAAAGCGTGAATAACATGTAATCTTAATCTTCAGGAGACTTGATGTAGCAACCGGATCCGAGGACATGGATGGCGTTGTTGCAAAAAGAATAGTTTTGAAGTGATCTTAAACAAACTATAATGTGAAGTTGTAGAAGTTTGATAAGTAAGTTATTTTTAATTGATTTGGATAAGTTTTACGAAGTCAAACGGTTTGGATTGACAGATCATAAATTTTGCATAGATTCAGCATATGTAGTTATAAAACTTTATTCTTTTTTTCTATAATATTTTCTAATTTCAATTGATGATGGTATATCCTATAAAATTTTGTTTTATTTTTTAGCATATGATGCAACGTTTAGTTTTAACATGTAGAAGACGCGCTAATTGTAATATTTTGATCCGTATGGTTTTGATATCTTCGGTGCCTACTCAAATTTTAATTTTTTTTTCGCACATTCGAGTATGATTTTGGTAAAAATCTCATTAGAGAATTCAGAAAAAGAAAAGAACTGAGAAATAAGAAGAAAATATGTAGTCCGTATTAATTAAATTATAATCAAATATATTGTTCGAATTAGCATGTAACTAAAACGTATTCATTCTGCGGATTTTACTGAAGTTTGTATATTTTAAAATATCATATACTATTAAAAGTAGGAAGCTATATTATTTATTAGGTCATTAACATTTTTATGACGCACCAAAATATATTATCAAAGTTGCGTGCGGGTAACGCGCGAGTTTTTTTGGTATGCTCACATATAAACTTTTTGTCTTTACCACCGACTATCTTATTTTAACAATTTTATTTAATGACTAGGTTAATCAGATCCATATGACCATATTATTTGAAAAATCAAATTAATGAGAATATCATTGGAGATTTGAATCTCACGGATAATAGTTAAAAACAAAATAAATAGTTTGAACTTTGAAGATTCAAATTCGACCCAATTCGAATTGAAATGTAAAAAAAAAATCTGATTATTCGAAATTATCTAAAACTAAATAATTTCAAACCCAATTCGACTTGAATCTGAAGCTGTGAACCACCCAAAATCAGAAATAACTAAAACAATTCAAAATCTCAATCTAGCCGATTCAATCAAATCCGAAAAAAAAAACGACTTTAAATAATCCAAAATCCAATTGATAATTGATAAATCTTGACGATCAAACTAAAGGACATCATCCCATGGAAATCGGATCCTCTACATTGCAGCACGCGACCAATCAGCATGTCCGTCCCTAAATTCACATTGAAATATTGATGAAGGATCGAAGAGTTTGCAATACGCAGCATAGAGATAAAATTCGCGAATTATTTGTGAATAATTTATTTTTCATCTATAATCGGATGTTTCATAAATAATTCGTCAGTTTAATATACAGTGCGTTTTTGGTAAAAAAATATTTTATATATTATTTTAAATGAAATTTTATATTTTTTAATATTTTTCAAATATTCTAACATTATAATATATATTTTATTTATATTATATACAATGAACTATTTCCGAATTATACTCTTATTATACCTGAACGTCGATATTTTCACCTAGGGTAATGATAAACGTGTCAGACACGTGTACACGCACTTATAAACACGGACATGAATACGTGTTCGTGTCTAAACATGTCTGCACGTGACGTATTCATGTGTCACACGCGTCGTGTTGTTAAACGTGTGTGATCAATATATATAATTTTGACACTGCTAAACACGCACGTCTAACACGAACACGCACGTCTAACACGTGTAGCACGTGCAGCACGTTTAACACGTCCATTAACATCCTCAATTTTTATCGATATAACTAAAACTGTCACGAGTGGATCCCTGGTACAAGGATGGTTCAGCCGACGGGACACCGCACGACACAATTAAAGAAAAGAAGCAATCTTGAGTAACAATCTTTGTAATATCTTATACAAATTCAAGGGTTTTTAATAAAATGGAGCAAACCAGAAGACGTGAAGACGTGTTTAAATGATTTGATGTTATTCTAAAAAAAAATTATTTGACCTGATTGACCACTACCTAAATTAAATATTAAATATGATATTTAAATTTAAATATTTTAAATGCGATATGCCGATATTAATTTGGTATAAAAAATAATTTAATTTAATGATATTTATAATTTTTTGCCACTGCATTAAACTGGTAAATATATATTTCTATATTATTTTTTTTCCTACATTTATAATTTTTTTTCCTACTGGCTTTTTGCCTCAAGATGATAATGAAAATGAAGATTAAATACCCAAATATAAAAAGATAATAACAAAAAAGTATGCATTTTGTATTGTTCATATTACTTCATTTCTTAAAATATTTTCAAATATTATACTAATAAATTTTTAAGTTTTTAACTTTGCCTATGTTTTCAAAATGTAGTCGGTCCCAAGTCTGAAAAAAAGTAGGAAAAAAATGAAAATTTGTTCTTTAATTATTTTTTTTTAATTTAAATTAAGATTACCAATTTTTTTATCATTTTATAATTTTTCATGATTTTTCTTATATATTTATCTTATTTGAATTTTATTAAATTTATACGTACTACAAGTGTTGACACGTATCAAACACGTATAAATAAACACGTCTAACACGACGTGCTAGACGTGTCTCGCGTCTTAAACGTGCGTGTTCGGATTTTTAAGTTTTTAATACGTTAAAATACGTTCATTCAAAATAAATATGTATCAAATACGTCACGTACTTATATATGACACGCAATACACACGCACGTTTGTAAATACAAAAATTCGAGCCGGTCGTCCCCTCACGACCCGGTGTTTCCAGCTCTTGGACAGCATGGCATATTGGCATCCCACAACCACAAATTGACACGCAGTAGCCTTTCACGTGCATTTGCAAACCATCTTAGTACTGGGCCTACTGGCCAGTGGCCACTAGCCGCACTAGGTCTAGGTGCAGGATCACGTCGTACCTTTTGTGTAAGAGAGAGATAAGAAGAGATGGTCTGTAAAGCGAGCAGGTACGTGTGGGAGTTGCGAGAATCTAACTTAGCTCCGCTGGGCCCGAACCCCGAAGCAAATATTTGCTGGACTTGGTATGCAATCTTTTTTGTGTTCAATCCGGATATTTCAAAAATAATAGTAATAATAAATAAAGAAAAATGTTTGGCTCTTGAATGAACCAATTATTGCAATTTTTTATTTCTAAAATTTTATAAATTCGAGTGTAATTCTTTTCGACTGACTAGAAAGGGCGAAATTTTTATCTGTCTTTTTATTTTTTTTATTAACAGACTAAAAAAAGAAAAATAATAATTTATGTTTAGTGGTCATATTATTTTATCTCGGCCCACTAATTTATAAACAAGAAAATATTATTTAAATCTGTTATATATAAAAATTATTATGAAAAATTATTATTTAATTTTTAACTTTGTACTATTATACATTGGTTTATAAAAATATATTATATAATCATTAACATTTTAATTAAGTATATCTTTGAAAATTTCTGTTATATTTCACGGGATTAACTTAGTAATTGAACAAAAAAAAAAATATATATCAAAAAATAAAAGTAAATGCTAAAAAAGTAAAAAAAAAATAAACGTTTCAAATTTTTATTTTTATTTTTCTAATTATAAAAAATGGTGGATTTGAAACATTTTAAAACTATTTATTTTTCCTTTTCAATTTTTATTGATTTAAAAATATGAAGGACAAAATATATATATTTTTTCAACTATTTATTTTTCTTCTTCAATTTCTAAATTAATCCAGTGAAATATGAAATAAAAATAAATTAAATATATAATTAATTAAAGTATTAATGTATATATAATATATTTTTTATGAACCAATGTATAATAGTACAAAGTTAAAAATTGAACAATTGGTCCCAAAGTGAAAAAAAAAATTCTTTTTTTGTTGCATTTATTAAAAAAAAATTGGAGGGACCAAGATAAAATGGACCATATCCATTCTAGATTTCAAAAAAATTGCACACCTACGGGATCTCTAGAAAAAAATCTTTTTCTAAAAATAAAAAGTTGCAATCATCGTTGAAGAATTTGATTTTAATAAAAATTACATAAAATGCACAAGCCCGTTCGTAACGCTGATTGGAACTCTTTAATTGAAAGGTTCCTGTTCAAATTACATGTTGCTGCCAGACGATCAGAATCTTGCCTTGAAAATAAAAAGTCAAAATGCACAAATTAAATTAGTATCTTGTCGGTGCGTAACTACGGGAAGTCTTTTAAAAATATAACAATTAATATCTTCATGTGAAAAAAAAAAGAAAATCATCAACATCAACAAAGCCTTTAATCCCAAATAAATTGAGATAGGCTAGAAATGAAATCCAATCGGAAAGCATAAGATCAAAGATCTCAAATATCAGTGATCATAATGAATATGATGAAAAAAATGAAAATAAATAATAATAATAATAATAATAATAATAATAATAATAATAATAAATAAAAAAATAAAGATGATAATGATGATGATAATATGCTAATAGTAATAGCAATAATAATAATAATAATAATAATAATACAATAAACCTCTATTATAAAACCTATTACTAAATCCTAAAATCCTATTTTAAAAGTTAATTCTAAATTCTAAATCCTAAAATCCTATTTCTAAATTCTAAATACTAAAATCCTAAAAAATCTAAAAACATGAAATCTATAACTCTACTATTAGACTCTAACTCCTAAATCATGGTTCAGGTACATGAATCGCCATCTTCCAAGCACTCCTATCCAAAGCAAGTTCTTTGGATATATTTTATTCTTTCAAATATCTTTTTATTGCTTCCTACCATGTCAGTCTCGGTCGACCTCTTTCTCTTCTTGTATTTTCAGGACGACTTAGAATACCGCTGCGTACTTGTGCTTCAGGAGGCCATCGTTGGATATGACCAAACCATCACAAACGATGTTGGACTAGCTTCTCTTGAATTGGTGCTACCCCAAGTTTGTCCCTAATATTATCATTTCTGATTCGATCTTTCCTTGTGTGGCCACATATCCAACGCAACATCCGCATTTCAGCTACACTCATCTTTTGGACGTGTTGTCCTTTTGTAGCCCAACATTCTGCGCCATACATCATCGTGGGTCTAATCACCGTCCTATAAAACTTGTCTTTTAGTTTGTTTGCGACCTTCTTGTCACAAAGAACACCAGATGCTTGTCTCCATTTTACTCATTCAGCTCTTATTCTATGACTAACATCTTCATCGATCTCTCCTTCATTCTACGATATCAATCATAAATATCGATATGTGTCATTCATGGGTACTACTCGTCCATCCAAACTAACATCTCCGTCATCTGAGTTTTCCCCGCTGAACTGACACCTCATATATTCAGTTTTGGTCATACTAAGTCTAAAACCTTTCGATTCTAAATTTTGTCTCCACAACTCTAATTTCTGATTGACTCCAATTCTGCTTTTGTCAATCAGCACCACATCATCAGCAAATAGCATACACCAAGAAAAATATCTCTTTGTATGACATTTGTGATCTCGTCCATCACTAAGGTGAAAATATATGGACTCAATGCTGACCCTTGATGTAATCCTATCTTAATAGAAAATGTATTGGACTCGCTGTCACATGCTATGACATAAGTCATAACATTTGTGTACATATCCTTAATAAGGGTAACGTACTTTGTTGGGACTAGTTTCCTTTTGAGCGCCCACCACATGATATTTCTCGGTATTTTATCATACGCTTTCTCTAAATCAATAAATATCATATGTAGGCCCTTCTTCTGTTCTCGATGTCTCTCCATAAGTTGTCTTATCAAGAAAACCTTGTTTTCTCCTCTCAACTAATCCCAGATTTCAATTGTAGCTCAGTGTCTCTGCCAAATAGAATTTCCCTACAGAAACCATCATAATTAAATAACAATTAGACTTATATTGATGTTTATTAGGGTTTTGATTTGATCAACAGTTGATGACATGTCAACAATTGATTCAAATCCTGACTTGATCAGATGTTTGCAACATTGGCACCTGATCAGTCTTATGAAATTGACTTTCAATCCATGTTCATGAAAGCAAAATCACATTGAAATTTCTTGTGATTGGCTATATCAAAATACTGACTTGACATTGACATAGTTTTTGTGCAGGGATTGGATTACTTCAGCTCTTAGGGTTTGATCTGAGGGTAGGTTTCTTAGGGTTTAATCTTGACTCTCCTTGATATCTGTCACTGAGGCGTGGGGTCCATCTGTCAGTGAAAAATAATTAGATGGATGTCCCCTCAGGAGATCTCTCTCTCATGAATCTCCTGAGGGTCATCCACCCCGAATGAACAGGAGGTAGCAGTGCTTTTATATCTTTGACCTTTATTTAGGATTTTCTTATAGGATTAATGCTTAATCCTTGTTCCGGTTGTTTACCCTTAAAAAATCTCAAAGATAAGCAGCTGAGTAAATGAAAATAAATATCAATTATTGATAATAAAACATAAGAAAAGGGGAAAGAAAAGGGGCAAGAGAAATGGCCCACTGACCAGAAAAGTCGCTAATGAACCCCGGAACAAGTTCATTTGTCCCACAAGGAAATATTGGGGTGAGAGACAAAGGTATAAATACCTCACCATTCATCATCCACTCGACGTGAGTGACAGCCAAGAGACTCAAGAGAGAGAATGGAGATCTCTTGGGTGTCACCCATGTGATCACATTTTCTCTGATAAGTGGGACCCACGAGGTGGATCTCGAAAGGGAAATAAAATACTATAACTAAATGATAGTCAAGTGGTCGAGTGGTCGAGTATTCAAGTGATCAGGGTCACTATGAAACACTCTAGACTTACAACCAAATCAGTCAAGTGAGTCAGGATGGCAGGAGGTGAACTTACCAACAGATCAGTTCTATATTTAGTGTACAGTGTAAATTGAATTTACCAACATATCAATTCAACTTATGTGGAGTGTTGACAGATGAACTTACTAACAGATCAGTTGGGTGTTTGAGAAATAGTGAAAATAAACTTATAGACAGATCAGTTCATATTCAAAAGGTAGTAAAGAAATAAATTTACAAACAGATTAGTTAAATTCAATTCAGATGTAGTAGTAAAGGATGAACTTACACACAGATTAGTTCATTCAATTAGGATAGTAGAGTGACAGATGAACTTACACACAGATCAGTTCATTCAATTCAGATAACAAGTGATGAATTTACATACAAATCAGTTCATATTGTATAGAGTAGTGAGAAATAAACTTACAAACAGATCAGTTCATTTTAGTCTGGACAGTAAGAGTATGTTGGTAGAAGATGAACTTACAAACAGATTAGTTCATTTAAAGTGATAGTGAAAGATAAACTTACAAACAGATCAATTTAATCTTTATGGCTCCGAGAGATGATTTTACAAACATACCAGATCGATCTCTATGGAGAGATAGAAGATGAGTTTACAAATAGATCAACTCAATCTTAATTGATCTAGAAGATGAATTTACAAACAAATTAGTTTATTCTTACTAGTCAATGACCAAACACACAAAATATAACTTGAAGCGCTAAGCCGATTGATCTTAAGGTCGATAAATCAGAAGATTAATGGATATGGCCCACATGCACATCTTACTGATCTTCTAGATCATGAATTTCAGGCACTGAGCGAATTTATAAACCTAGAAATACTTCTACACACAAAGTCAAATATGAAGCGCTAAGCCAGTTCAACATTGAGGCATGTGTTAGTAAATGAACTTACAAACATATCAGTTCAATTTCACTGTTTAAAAGATGAACTTACAAACAGATCAGTTCAATCTTGTGATTTAGGAGATAAATTTACAAACAAGTCAGTTTGATCTCATAGACTAGAAGACAAACTTATAAACATGTCAATTTTGTCTTACTAGCATGTTTGGCCATGAACAGTTGTTCAAGACACAAAATCAGTAGATAATGGACGGAGTCCCTACAGTTGTCTTACTTGATCTTCTAAATCATGAATTCTAAACACTTGACAAATTCATGGATTTAGGGTTATCTTGTACACAAAATAGGACTCAAATCACATAGCTGGTCTAATATTAAGACAAGTCTATTAGAGGATGAGCTTTTAAAGAAATCAGTTTAGAAGCTGCTATGTTGTAACGATTCACCAATCGTCATAACAATTCGAAGCATCCTAAGTTTTATGTGGACAAAGGTGATCCAAACTCAACAAAGTGTATCACCACTTTATCAAATGTTCAATACTTCAGGAAATGTATAGCGATTCAATGAATCGTTATAATGTTTCTAGAGGATAACAGATTTACTAGAAGACTGGTCAAGCAGTCAAAATGTTGATGACGTTCTGTAAAGCGTTTAACACTTTAGGAAACGTATAATGATTCAATGAATCATTATAACGTTTCTGCGAGATTGTAGACTTGTCAGAAGGTTGGTCAAACGGTCAAAACGTTGCCGACGTTATGTAAAGCGTTCAACACTTTAATAAAATATATAATAATTTAGTAAATCGTTATAACGTTTCTGAGGGATTATAGACTTGTCAGAAGGTTGATCAAACAGTCAAAACGTTACCGACGTTCTGTAAAGCATTCGATGTTTCCCTTTATCGTCATAACGGCTTATCATATTCATTTCTAAACTGTCATAATGATGTTTTAGAAATCCTAAGAAGGGTATTCTTTTGAAACTCATGATTCATTACTCAGAAATGTTATAATGATTTGAGAATCGTTATAACGATTCTTTGTGCAAAAACATTAATGTTCTCTGTAAGGAACACTTATTATCTCATATTTGTACACTACCAACCTTAGGAGGCAGCTAATGTCTTAAGGATCATTATTCTCAACATCACAATGTCACTTCTCCAGACATCATTATGTTATCTTCACTGACATTAGCATATTCACTGTGTTGATGTTGTTGTTGTCACAATTGTTAGAATGTTCTTGTTCTAACTGTTGTTAATTGACTGTTTTCAGTGTTATATTATTTGTGCAAAAATACTCTGTTGCTCTAACACCCCTTGTGTGAGCTTATTTAATCACCACTAAAATGTAAAAGAATTATTGCATTTATTATCGACTTTATTAATAAGATAATACTTTTTATTATTATCTCAATTATAAAGGTGATTTTATTTTTATTTTTAACTCCCTTTATTTTTATAGAAATTTATTTATAAAAATAATAGAAAATAGATTGATTATTACTCATAATTTTGTACAAATTTTTATTATTTTTATAATAGCGAAAATAGAAAGTCAAAGCTTGGTCAAATAGGAAAAGCAAATAAAGTTATTTTTCTTTTAAATTATTTCAGTATAGTAAAATTCTTAAAACTGAAATATTTTTACATAGAAAAATATTATGAAAAATAAATAATTTTTAGAAATAAATTTGAGTCAATTTGGAGTTTGGAAAGGCCTCCAAATGATTTATTTATTCTTTATTTTTAATTTTCTGTTATTTATTTTGAATTGGGCTTCAACAGTTGGGCCAACTTTATTTTTTTTCCCTTTCTTCTTTTCCTGACGAATTGGGTCCAAACCCTGTGCTGGGTCGGCTTCTTCTTCAGCTTAGAATTGATTTACTTGGACCGTTAGATCTGCTTTGAGATCAGTCATTAATAGATGGACGGTTTAGATGCATTCTTTATTACTCATCTAAGTGATAATTCATCAGAGTCGTTAGATCTCTTTGAGATTCACTCAATCATGCCAAGATTCGTGTTTGTGCATCAAATATCATGCAGATTCTTCCCTCTATCTCCTCTGTCGATTATTTCACAAAGATTTGTGCTTTTGCACTTTCCAGTTATCGGAGCCCCTGATCGACGATCAGCCACCACCGCTAGCATCGTCTTACTTGAAGGAGTGTGATCCTAGCTTCTGATCTAAGATCCATCGGTTGGATGATGAGGTAGTTCAGTACCACTTTGGTATAATTGTGCGATTTGGTACCAATGACTTCAATCGTCGATTTCAGCTCAATTGTCGATTGATTCTTGCAATTTCCTTCAGACTATTCTTCGTTGATTGACTTTTTACTAAGCTATCACTTTAATTTCCCTTTAATCTCAGTTCTTCCTTGTCAATTGACCTCGATACTGACTGGTACCATGTGATTCAATTCAATCAATTGAATTCACTTTGAATTACGCTTGATTTTGAAAATGTCTCTTCACCTATATATACAATACCGCTGCATTGCCATATTCAAGTCATAAATTCAATCTCAATACAATGGTATTGATTTGAATTTCAATGATTACCAGATCGACAGAATTGGGATGATGAACTCCTTCTACTAGTTGCCTAATTCGTCAATCAGATAAAGAATGAGAGGTTTTCAAGAGACCTACCACCAATCTTGTGTCCTTAGGTCCTTTAAGCAATGAGAAGCAAAGGAGGAAGATTGAAGAATCGATTTAAAGTTAAAATTTGAATGTTTAAACTCAGTTTCTGATATTATTCAAGTGCTCACAGTGTTTATATTAGAAATTAAACTTGCAATTGATAATATTGAAAATCACAGAGCAAGAATCAAGGAAGAGATCAAAAGAAATTGAATTCAAATGAAAAAACTCTAATAGCAACAAGAAACTCGGTTTACACAATTACAATAATTCAAGAACTTACACTTTGCACCTATCTTGCTAAACTGAGAATGCACAAGAACTGCTCAATTTCAATATAATTGAGAGAACTAAACTTGAGAAGCTAGCTCTACTATCAATTGATTAGATTTCGACCTTGGACTTGATTTGCACTATTGAACTCTTCTATCTCTCTCTTTGTAACTGCTAGGGTAGCTCTCTCTATCTCTATGAATTGCTCGATTTCCAGTCCATTCTTATTTAATCTTGAGGGCTTATATAGGCTAGGGGTGTAGATTTGCTAAAT
Organism: Schoenoplectus tabernaemontani; assembly: GCA_037127355.1. Classification (NCBI taxonomy): domain Eukaryota; kingdom Viridiplantae; phylum Streptophyta; class Magnoliopsida; order Poales; family Cyperaceae; genus Schoenoplectus; species Schoenoplectus tabernaemontani. Next base: position 18,848,992 of record CM073739.1, read on the forward strand.
GATGATTTGTTGAGTGATTAGTGTTTGGATCACGGTTTGGATTCAATCACAACCCTTGCTTCATTCTAAACCAATGGCCATAATGCATTTGTGCTTTCTAATAACTCAATTGAGTCAACTCTTGACTGTTAAACTGTTTTGAGTTAGTTACACATATTTTCCTATTTACTCCTTTGCCACCCTCTCGAGTTAACTGGTCTTCACTCACTTCTAAATAGTTCTAGAACATTCTCAACACTTGGCAACACTTGGCATTGTACTTTCTTTATAATAGATATATGTAAAAGATTGTCTGAATATACATGAATTTATCTAACAAATAGAAATACATTAAAATGTTAGTTTTACTCTAATCTTTTATTTTAATTATTAAAGTTGAATATAGAATATTTATTTGATTAAATTGATTTATAACATTATGTTTATTATAAGTTGCGTCATAAAATAATCGGTTACTGAGCTTTATAAGCTGACTTTGTTTTGTTTCTGTCTATTTTTTTATATTAGCGACATAGGTTGGCTGGCCGTTAGATAAATGCAGAAGATACTGGTTCTATAGCACCCAGTCAGAGGGTGTTACAATTGTGGACTTATATGAACTCCTAAAATTCAATTATGCCTAAATAATATGTTTAATTTAGGGATTTAAGTATTTTTTTAATAATAAGTATAGCCCCAATTAAACTTTCCCTTAATATATGGCTATTTAGAATTCAGGGAATTGACATATAAGTCTCTACTCTTTTGATTTATTTATAGTTTTAATTCATTTATATTATGTTAAATTTATTTTTATTTATTTATTATTTTATTTTATTTATAGTTTTAATTCATTTGTATTTACTTTTATTGTTAGAATATTAGAATATTAAATTCAATTTTATTTATTTATAGTTTTATATTATTTATAGTTTTAATTTATTTATATTTACTTAAATTTATTTTTATTTATTTGTAGTTTCAATTCAGTTATAATATATTAAAATTGTTTTTTTATTTATTATTTTATTTTATTTATAGGTTAATTAATGTAAATTTACATTATGTTAAATTTATTTTTTATTTTTTTGTTCATAAAATTTGATTTTTTTTTATTCTCTTTTATAGAAATGGTAAATTCTCCCATTGATGATTTTCTTCATCGGCTTTAGTATGGAGATTTTTGATGATGTTTATTATCCAGATCCTAATGCAAATACTTCTGAACCGGTCTATCATTGACATGATAACTTCTCACTCCATCCTCAAGTAACTTACCTACCATAAGATCTTAACCATCAACCTCAACCTCAACAAATATTTACTCAACATGAAATAATTGAAGAACCTCCATCACATGTTCCGACTTTGCCCTCTTTAGTGGCAGAAACTCCAACAAAAACTCCAAACCCAAGTGTACTGCATTCACCAATGGAAGCTCAACCCGTAAAAAAAGGAAGAGACCCGCTGTCCTAACCTATGACGCACTTTGATGGTATTTTTATGAAATTAATAAAGATACGAGCAGTGTCTTAATCAGCGCGAAGTGTAAAGTTAATTGTATGTTTTTTTATTGATATATTAAGTCAAAAGGTCTAAGTAGTTTTAAAAAACATATTGATAAACACTTGACCAAAAATGAGAAACCACAAGAACATGCAGACAATCATTTCGTCCAAAATGTAATAAAATCGGATGATAGTAGAACCCACAAAAAAAAATGATGAAAAAGATATTAAGTGAGTTTACCCGGTATATTGCACATAAAGAACAACCGATAAATATGAGTAATTGTTTAAGTTTTGCTCGATTGATTATATGGGGGTGTGCCCAACCATTTATAAAAGATTCTATCATAGAAAAATGGTTAATAAGATCAAAAAATATTATGAACGTAAGAATGAATTATTAGCAATATTTGTATATGCCAACTATAAACTTTTTATTACATATAATATTTGAAATGTTGGTAAATATGATCTTGGTTATTTTTGTATTACTTCTCATTATATTGATGATAATTAATTATTACAAAAAAGAGTCATAAGTTTTCGTACAATGAATTTTTCTCATACTGCACAAATCATTTACCAATCTATTATAAATGTTTTACAAGAGTACAACTTAAAAAGGAATTTAGAAAATAATATTTTTTCAATTTCATTTGATAATGGGAGTAATAATATAAAATCAATTGACTATTTTACTCGTTCACTAAATCCTATTATGGATGAAAAAATATTTCATCAAAAATATGTTTTTCATATTCTTGACCTTACCATTAAGGTGATTATTAAAACACCTGGTGTTGATCAATTAATTATGAAATTCAAAGATAGTATTAACCATATTTGTTCAAATAATATAATAAAATAATAATTTCATGTTTTTTGTGAGCGGTTAAACTTGAGCAAGTTAAGAGTACTATGGGATGTAGACACCCGATATAATTCAACATATTGGATGTTCTATCGTTGTTTTTCATACAAGTGTACCATAACTGAGATCATAAATAATTCAACCGGGGGCCCTCAATTGTTACTCTTCAAGGGAGAATGGAGCTAACTTGAGTTACTAAAAAAGTTCCTACATGCTTTTTTTTAAAGCAACCGTAAAACTTTCTTACTCATATACTATGTTCACACATGAGTTGCTTCAGCATCTATATATAATTTTCAAGTAAATTATCTCTTTTAAATTTGGTTAATTTTGTAATTTATTTTTTTATTTTTTCTATCTCGTATTTTTCTATTTTTTTCCTCTACAAGGTTTATCATGAGATGGAAGATGTGTAAAATCTCGACCCTTCCCTTGTTCCAATCATACAAGTAATGAAAGAGAAATTCCTCAAATATTGAAAATAAGTATTCATCGTGACCATTATTGTAAGTTATCTCCATCCGTTATTCAAGAAAAAGTATACTGTACTGATACTTTAAAGATACAAGAATAATATACGTCTACCTTACACTGAGGAGGAAGCTCGCATGACTAGCCTATTGGACGATGTGCTCAATATTTACAACTCCCGATGAAATATCAATCAAGCTTTTTTATCCGATCAAAACACTAGGTATGCATAGAAAAATTAATTTGTTTACATTATTTATTACATAGTTTATCACTCGTATTATATATTTTTTTATCCTAATAGAAATAATAGTGTGTCCGGATTGCTAAGTGAGTTACGGACGAATGAAAGTTTTGTAAATCAATAAATTAATAATAATGAATTACTAAGTTATTATTTGGGAAGCATGAAAGATGATGAAATTAACATTCTCAATTACTGAAAGAGAAATGCAATTGCCTATCTAACATTACCGATGATAGCTCGTGATATTTTTGAAGTGCCTGTTTCAACAGTTCCTTTCGAATCGTATTTTAGTTCGATGAATAGAATTTTGACTCATAAACGCACCAAATTGGGTGCAAATCTTTTCGAGAAACTTATGTGCTTGAAAGACTGGATAGATGTCAAAGATCACATTCAATATGATACCACACTTGAGGTAACAATCCGCGCAATCCCAACTCAAGAAAGTGTACTAATATGTTTATTAGTGATTGTGATATAAACGTTGAAAATAGTGATTTATGGTACTTAAATGACGATTACTAGATGTTCGATATATTTTTCTAAACTCTTTTAATCTTATCATTTTTTTTTTAACTTTTTAATTATTCGTTAAGTTATTTTTTAAAGAATATTACTAACAAAAAGAAGTTAAAACTCCACCTATATTCTTTTTACATAGTCGGTCCCAAACTTAAAATTAAGGAGTGTAACTTTTAACTTTTATAAATATTAATGTTCAAAATATTATACAAAATATATTTTATAACTTACAATTTGTATAAATTTGAATATTTTTCAAATTTTTAATATTATTCTATTTTTTAACAATTAAATATATAAAATTAATATGTTACAATGATATACAATTAATATGTTAAAAATTATGATATAAAATTTTCAGCTTTGATTAATTTTTTTACATTTTTCTGGATTTTTTAAAGAATTATTTGTAAGTTTTCAAAATTTATTCAATTTTTACACAATTAGAATTAATAAAACTAATTAGTTAAAAAATTTATGAAATATTATAATTAAAAAATTTATAACTTGAATTAATTTTTTGGAAATTTTCTAATTTTTTTGAATTTTTTTTTGGAAATTTCTGAAACTTTGGAGTTTTTGGCGGTTTATTTATTTTTTTATGAAATTAATAAAAACGAACCCGTCGCCACCCCCCTTGGCCCACCCTACCAGCCCTTGGCCAACCTGTCCCGACCCGTGAGGGTCCTATCCGCGGGGGTCTAACAAGGGTCGGGTCGGGATTTTCTAGTTTTGGACCGCTCAAACCCATCCCACCCCACCCGTCCTCACCCGTGGCTCCGGGGGGTTTCATACGGACCGGACCGTCCCGTCCGATCTTCAAACCTATAAACCCTAACGAGATTATCTGTTGTAACAAATGTGAAATGGATGCAAGAATGACGTGCTCTGTAGCTTTTTGGATAAAATTTTATACGCAAATGATTTATTGCGTTACAACGGTTATAGGGATCCATTATAATAGTTGTGGCTTAATTTCCACATAATTTTATCTCTATGTCATCCGTTGCAATGGTTAATGATCCGTTGTAAGAGTTAGAGATTGATTATGCTTTGGAGCTTTTCAGACAACATTTGTATAGAGATGAATTAATATGTTACAATGATTACTGTAACCGTTGCAATGATTAGAGTATATTATCTCTATTGTTATTGATTTAATCTCAAAATTATTTTGGTTATCTTTGTTTCTTATAATTATAATCTAATCTAAGTCCTTCTTGATATTTTCATATATATTTTTCTGTTGGTGTTTTATATCTGTATTTCATAAACTTAAGAAACTACTAAATTTTTATGTGATTATTTTATAAATTGATAAATATAATTCTATATATTTTTAAAAATTATTTACAATAATAATAATATTATATTTAGCCTAATTTACATTCTTACCTTGTATTAAGATTTGAATAGAAATTTATTTGTTTACTTTTTTTCTTGTTCTTCGACGAGAAGCATTTGGAAAAGATGTATAAAGAATGAAGTGATATATATATTTTAATCATTTCTCTCTCCTCATTTTTTCTCTCACTGAACTAATTATATGGTTTAGCATAATTGCGCTAATCCGTAACCGTTCTCAATCATATAATTGGTATTTTTGGATCACATCTAACTCAGAGTAGTAACGCTGTTTTGAGAATAAGGCTATTTTCATTTGATCCAAATGAAATTAGTATTTGTAAGGATTAGCTTTTATTAGTAGGGTTAATTGTCTAACTTATGGTACCGATTTTGCGCTAGCAATCTCTGTTTCAATTAAAACTGATGGGGTATCCGTTTCTGTTAAAAAAAAATTTCAATTTTGTGTTTTAAAAATAAAGATTAATTCTGATTAAATAAAAGTTCAGCACTAATTTTTTGAAAGAAAAAAAATAAGGACCACAACTTAAAAGTTCAGCACTAATTTAATGATTCAGACAGTCTCTAATCACTTAGGCGATGTTGTAAGTGAAGAAGAAAATAACAATTAAGTATTGAATTGAAGCAATTGAGATAAGGTGATGAAATCGGACAAATGGAGAAAAGTTGAAACATTGTGTTATAAACTCGAATTGGCAGTGCTTGTAGCTTCTATGTACTCACACGATACTGCTTAGGTGATCAAGGTTGGCAATTGAACACGAGAGATGTGGTTTGAGTCAAGGATTGAAATCGAGTGATTAAGTTTTAAGCTTGAGAGGTGAGCTGCAATAGCAGAGAGTAAAGGAGTGGTCTTGGTGCTATGAAGTGAGTATATATATCATGTAAGAGGGTCTAGAAGTTTCTGCTAATTGAAGGAAAGTGAAGAGGGAGTCAAACTTGGTCAACAGTCAAAAAACTCATTTTGGATTCATTCAAATAGGGCCCACACTATAACAGAATGACTAACAAAATGTGAGAACCATGTTCATAGACCAGGGAAGCTTAATTGTTAGTGTATAGCTGGTGTATGGCCTAATCTCTTGTGTGCACCCTTAATTGCTTATATAAATCCCCCCAATTAATTCAATAAAAGAGGAGGAGAGAAAAAGAAACACAGAGACAACACTCAGAGATTGAATATAGAGCTCAGAAAGAGAGAGATAGCAATTGAGAAGCAAGAAACATGAAGAGAAGTTGGTATAATCGATTGATCTCAGTGTTTCACTTGAGAACTCGATTCATTTATCTCAATTACCTGATTAGAGGTGAGTTCTAAGCCCTAGCCTATGTCAATTTGAGGTTCACAAGTTCAATTCTTGAGAAATCGGAGCTTAGAAGTGTTATTGTAATTGAATTTTTGAATAACAGCATATCAGTGTTATCGTTTCGAATTTCATCGATTTTCTTTGATTCTTTTTATTTTCTTTCCTTTATTTCAAGATTCAGAAGCTTAGATTGTGTGAGTCTGTTGATTTCTTTGTTGAATTTTATTCGAAAAGCGGCAATTGAGACTGTTGTATCGATTGATCTCAGGATATACTTGAGAACTCGATATCAGTCGATTTCTTTTAGTCATTCTTTCATTTAAGTGCATAAATTGCATTAGTTCTAGTTCATATTGTACACATTGAGATCTTAGTAATGTTTAGAGTCGATTGATCTCAGCTGGAAGCTTGAGAACTCGACTGGTTTGGTGTGATAGTGTCATTATCGCGTCGTATCAGTTAAATCCAGTTTTAAACTAAGATTAAAGCAGAATTGCATGCATAATTGAGTATATTTTAGCTGTAATTATTGTCATAGAGTTTGTTGAGTGCATAAGTAGCATTGAAAGAGAGTAAATAGTCAGAATTTTGAACGAATCGTGATCGATATTGAATGATACCGCACTTTATCAGTTCTTATCGAGCTATAATGTGATTATCAGTCAAATTGGATATATAGTGTTGACTTGATTCATTCAAGCATGTGGGGCGATGCATTATAAGCTTAAACTGTCAAAAGTATCGTTAGGATTAGCTGTAATACGCGATTATACCTTTGGTACCGAACTGTACCATTGTGTTTCGAATAACATTTGATACAGTGATGTTGTGAGTCAATTTGAATTGCAATAATCATACTAATTCGTATTAGCATACATAAGCGATGCGAATTGAGCAGTTAATTGTCAAAAACATCGATTAATTTCATTGAATTTACAAGAATTGAGATTCGGTACTGAATAGTACCAATCTGTCACATTTTATACTAGTGCATAGTATGGTTCATCGTATAGATCGTCGATCAGATACCGTAGAGCAACTCTCCGAGGGGAGACGATGCTAGAGCACTTGTTTGATCGAAAAATAGTGGCCCCGAATTTTGCCCAAGAAAATTTCATCACTCCCCACTTTCTCTCTCCCTTTTCTTTCGGTCTTTTCTGTCTTTCCCCGTCTCTTTCTCCTCTCGCCCCCGTTTCCCTCTTTTTCTCCGCTTACCGTCACCCTTAACTCTCCGCACGAATCTCGATGAGTCTATTAACCGGAGAGTCAATGAAATACAGTAGCACGAGTATTGATGCACAAACACGAATATTAATGCGCATGGATGAATCTCAGAGAGGATCGGACGTTTGAAATAAATTATGGTTTAAAAGAAAATAGCAAACGCATCTAGGCAATCTATCGCATAATGGGTTAATCTCAGAGTAAATCCAATGACCTACATTAAATAACAGAATTAAAACAGGAAAGGCCGGCCTAGTTACCATATTGGGCCCATTCACCGGAAAAAAAAAAAATAAATAAACTTGGCCCATTTCATTTAAAGCCCAAATAAGTTAATAACAGAAAAAAAGAAATTTAGTTAGTAAATAAATCATTTGAAAATGTTTCCAAACTCTAAATTGATTCAAATTTATTTTTAAAAATTCTTTATTTTCCATAGTATTTTTCTATATAAAAATATTTTAATTGTAAGAATTTTACTATACAGAAACAATTTAAAAGAAAAATGACATTGCATTTTGCTTAGGAAAAAGATAAAATCTTTTCCATTGCTTTGTCTTACTTCATTCTTTGGGTTTTATTTGAGAGATTTTTTCCTATTGACCAAAATTGCTTGCTTTTTCCTATTGACCAAACTTTGACTTGTTACTTTGGCTATTATAAAATCCTAAAAATTCAAATAAAATCCTAAATAATATCCAATTTATTTTTTATTATTTTTGTAAGTAATTTTATATAAAAATAAATAGAGTTTAAAAATAATAAAAATAAAATTCTATTACTTTGGCTATTATAAAAATCCTAAAAATTCAAAGAAAATCCTAAATAATAGCCAATTCATTTTTTTTATTATTTTTGTAAGTAATTTTTTACAAAAATAAATAGAGTTTAAAAATAAAAATAAATTCACTTTTATAATTGAGATAATAATAAAAGGTATTATCTCAATAATAATAAAAAAATCAATAAAAATGTAATAGTCATTTTACATTTTGGAGGTGATTAAATATGCTCGCACAAGGGGTGTAGAGCAACAAAGTGATTTTACACAAGTAAAGCAATATTTTGGATAGTCAGTTATTAGAAGTCATAACAAGAACATTCCGACACTCGTCAAAAAGATAACTGAAACTACAATATCAGCACAAGCGAGAGTGTTGATTTCAAGAAGGAAAAACATCACGATGTCTAAGGAGGTGACATCATGACGATTCTATATCATGAACAATAAACCCACAAAAGGGCGTGGAACAACACAGTGATTTTGCACAAGTAATGCAATATTCATAATGGTCAGTCGGGACAAGAACATCCTGACGCCCGCCAAGAAGATGACTAAGACTGCAACATCAGCACGAGTGAGTGTGCTGATTTCAAGAGAGAAGAACATCACGATGTCCAAAGAGGTGACATCATGATGACTCTGTGTCATGAACAAGTAATTAATGACCAATCATACTAGTAATACTAAACTAATTCATTGATAAGTTTGTTTTCTAGTTCATGAGATTGAACTGATGTATTAGTAAGTTCATCTCTTGAGATTGTAGGATTGAATCAATCTGTAGTAGATTCATCCTCAAAATAGTGAATCTGAACCGATCTGTAGTAGGTTCTTTCACTAACACACGCCTCAATGTCAAACTGGCTCAGTGCTTCAGGTTTGACTTTGTGTGCAGTTGTGTTCCTAGGTTTATGAATCTGCTGAGTGCCTGAAATTCATGATCTAGAATATCAGTGAGATGAAACAAGTGGGCCAAATCCACCCGTCTCCTGATTTACCAACCTCAAAATCAACCGGCTAAGTGTTTCGAGTTATATTTTGTGTGATTGGTCGTTGACTAGTAAAGATTGAACCGATCAGTAGTAGGTTATCTTCTAGATCAATTAAGGTCGAGTCGATCTGTTAGCAGACTCACCTTTCATCCCTCAGTAGAGGTTGACCTGATCTGTTAGTAAGATCATCTCTCGGAGCGGTAGAGATTGAACTGATCTGTAGTAAGTTCATCTTTTCACCACCCTATCTCACTGGACTGACCTGTTAGTAAGTCCAGGGTGCTTCAATGATCCTAATCACCAAAGCACGTGACCACTTGACTATCATTTAGCTATAATTATTTGCTTCCCCTTTCGAGATCCAGAGATGCCTTGAAGTTAATAGCCCAGAGTAATTAACGGTGGGGGCTTGCGCCCATCGGAGTTTACAAAAACCCACAATCACTGAAAAACTCCTAAATATGCATCCCAACGGGTCTGAACGATCGAATTAACCGACGTTAAACAAATACATGCTTATGAGGGATCTCCGTGTCTTTCTTCCGCATCTCATCGCCCCGCAGCGGTGAGGAGTGCGTGAAAAAGGGTCGCACAATCGTTTATAAGCTCATCTCAGTACATGAAATCATTAAATTCACAAAGTTATTTTTAAGAAAAAATTAGTTTCATTCCACTCTAAAATTTTAAAATTAGTAAAATATCCCCCCCCCCAAAGTTTTTCTTTTGTTTAATGCCACTCTAAAATCTATTTAATCAGTTAATTATCATACTTACACAATTATTATATATTTTTAATATAAAAAATAAAATATACTAAAAAAATTAGATATATTTTCATATTCTCCAATATACCCTTTAATCTTTACCCGTCTCCACACTTCTCTGCTTTTTTCTTTCTATTTCGCTCTCTTCCTCATCACACACTCCACCTCACTTTGGCACAATTAGCTCTCACCTCTCCTCTTCGACTCCATCATAAGAGGTTTGCTTAGAGAAATACGAAATCACCTAGGTTAGCGATGCTCATACTCTTTTGTTCTTTTGCGGCCAAACACAGTGTACCCGATTTTGATGCTAACCCCTCCACCTCCTCTCAAAGATGAAGATTGTCATTCCGCAACTATAATTCTCATCCCAAATGGAACCATATAGAATTCTCTGTGCTGAAAATTTTCGACACTATAGGAACTCATTGTTCCGGTTTGTTAGCTATTCTCAATTTCATGCTTTATCAATCAAACAATCACAAAAAAGAAGAGCTTTGACATGACAAACAATAAACCAATCGAGGAAAGCTCGAGCACACCTCACCTCAATTTCCTCCCACCACAGTCGATTTCCTCCCACCTCCCAGTTAGGGGTGTGCAAATGGTCAATTCGGTTCAAACCAAAATAATTATATGCATCCAAAGTTTTTTCGGTTTGTCAAATTATGAATCGAACCAAACTTCTAAAAATATCAACCGAAAAAATCGAAAATCGAATAATCGGTTTTTTTCTGGTTTATTCGGTTAAACCGAATAAACCAATTTTTTTAATTTATTCGGTTAAACCAAAATTATATTATTTAAAGAGGAATAAAAATATTAAAAATTATTAAAAGTAATAGAAGAAACAAATAGTTTAAAAGATAAAAGAAATAACTAAATAAAATTTATAAACAATAAATATATTCGGATTATTTTTTATATAATTCTTATTTATATTAAGTAAAATAAAATTATTTGATAAATTTTGGACTATTTGGTTTATTTGGTTTATCCAATTTAGAAAAATTAAAACCGAACTAAAGAACAAAAACCAAATTAGTTAAAAATTTTAACCGAACTGAAATTTTTAAACCGAAAAATCAAACCAAATAGTCTAAAATTTAAGGATTCAGTTCAAAATCAATTAAACTGATCCGTTTGCACACCCCTACTCCCAGTCGAGGCAAGCTCAAGGTCTCAGAAGAAGGCACCATTAAAGCCACTGATTTCAAGAAGGTTTTCTGATTTTCTCAATCTTGTTGAATTTCGATTATTTTGTCGTTCAAAGAAGATTCATGTCGAATAGGATATTTGGATGTCAAAGATTCTTGTTGGTTTCGATTCTCCTTTAAGTAACAGAAAACTTATCCTCTGGTATTCTAAGGTCTCAATCATTCAATTCATTGCTTCTTTAACAGTTGCGCTAATGGATAATCGATCAAGATCCCATGTCGATTTCAATGCATTGTGTTGGTGTTGTTGATTTCTCGATCAAATATTATGGCTCAAATTTAGAGGGGTTGTCTCATCTGCACACAGGTCATGTTCATCTGGAAAGGATTTTCGAACTTCTGAGGAAGGTGGTAGAGGGGATGAGGGGATGAGGAGATGAAGGGTATTTTTTAGATTATAGAAATACATCTTAAAGTACGGTGATTTTTTTTTAATTAGAATGTATAAAAATTATACAGATATGGCGAATAACTAATTAGATTTGTTTTGAAATGATATTTGACTAAGATTAAAGTTTGGAGTGACATTTTGTTAATTTTAAAGTTTTGGGCTAACACAAAACTAATTTCCCTGATTTTTAATGTTGTCCTCAATTATTTTATATTATAACCACTATGAACTCAAAACTTTATGATGCGAGTTATGCACAAAGATGAGTATAATATAATTATAATTATATTTTTTTCTGTTAGTCAATTTGAGTTTTATTTCATTTGTCGTCTCATCTCAACAAATAAAATCATCAAAATAAACAAAAATATTTTAAATAATATTTTTTATTAATTTATATTATAATCACTATGATATAAAGGGTTTATGACACATTTTTGCGCATAAAAATAAATATAAATTTATTAAAATAATATTTTTCTTTTTAGTCTATTCAAATTTTATATCATTTATTGTCTCATTTTAATAAATAAAATTATTAAAATACATAATTAATTTGAATGACATCTTCTATTGATTTGTAATGGTTATGTGCTTGAATATTTGTAAGATGAATTGTATAAAAAGATTAACACAAATGCATTAAAAATAATATTTCTCCTCTTAGTTTATTTAATTTTTTTATCATTTGTAATCTCATTGTAAAACATAAATCATAAAAATATATACTATTATTTTAAATATTTTTTCTATTAGTTTTTATTATGATCACTATGAGCTTAAATTTTTATGATACTGAGTTACGCATAAAAATGAATATAAATGCATTAAAATGATAGTTTTGTTAGTTTATTTAAGTTTTTATTTCATTTGTTGTCTCAGTTCAACAAAAAAAATTACTAAAACATAAATTATTTTAAATAATATTTTCTATTAGTTTATATTATAATTATTATAGGCTTAAAATTTTATAATATGAGTTTGTGTACAAAATGAATATAAGTGCTTGAAAAATATTTTTCTGTTAATCTATTCGAGTTTTGTTCTTATTTTATCACGCGGTGCAAATCACTTTAAAAATTTCTCTCCATATTTTAAAATATGATGAACCACTCACTCTTTTTTTTAATAAAAAACCACCAAATTATGTTACCATAATTTGTTAGTCTCGATTGTGATTAGGGCTGCAAATAAATGAAACTTGAGTGAGCTAGCCATGGTTTGACTTTCGTTCATTAGTTAATCGAATCAAACCAGTTTGAAATTGAACAACAATTTCAATATGAAAGAAGAGCTCCGATGCGTGTTGATTCAAACTAGTTTGATTTGATTCGTGAATAATTCGAATAGATTAAAAATTATATATTAAAAGAATAATAAAGTTTTATAGTTTGATTAGTCCATGCTACTCATGCTTCTCGCATATTAATAGAATATCATATATCTAGCATGCACACGCATTGTCTATAGAGTACAATATACAAATTAAAAGTTCAAGGTAGAATTTAACTTGTACATGTCAGTATCAACCTGTACAATTAATAAATTTGACTTTGGGCGCTAATTATATTTGGATTTCTCAAATTCACATTATACATCATTAACCGTACGAGTCGTAACAGACCGAAAACCGACAATTTTAATATGAACGAGATAAAGTTGACAAATTTTGTGTCCAAATTAAATGAATCATTTTTAGGACATTAATTTTCTCAAAATCAGATAGTCAATCAGGAATCCTTGGTCCTACTCAGAAATAACTTGGAAGTGGGGAAGGTTTAAAGTTTTTTGAACTAAAAAATAAGTTCAAAGCTTTCTAAAGTCGTTGATTTTGTATTGAGATTCGTAATGATTATTGAAAATATGAATTTTGAACTTAATATTTATTAAAAATACGAATCTCAATGTAAAATTAACGACTCTAAAAAATTTTAAACTCATTTTTTAATTAAAAGACTTTGAATTTCCCCACTCCCAAATAACTTTAGGTCGGTGAGATTGGGGCCTGCCATTACTGTGAAATTGGGGCCTGCCTCAGTTTTCTCCTCTCTTTTTTCTTCTTACCTTTTATAGGTTCAATAGTTAATTATGGTCCGTCGGCAAGGCCACCCCTCGATGCCTGTAGCGAGGAACTCCAGTTTTTCTATTGAAACGTAGAAACTACTGTACCAGTATTATTCTGTGGGGACTGGCAACCCAAACAAAAAGACCCCATTCAAAGACTAAAATTTAATGGTTATTCCTGCGATTAAAAATAAGTTATGCATTCCACAATATATTTAATAATACGTTGCATTAATACTGGCATGCATACAACATTAATTGGTGATAACAACATCGAGACAATTTCAATCATGGACACTCTTATTTCCAAGAGAAATACAGAAAATTATGCGCCTTATAAACTCCAATCGTCTGCTAATGATGCAGGTGGAGTTGCAGAATTGTGAGTTACCGTCTCCGTGCAGCCGTCTCCCTCTGTGCGTTAAAATAAACAGCTGCCACAGGTAATCCTAAGTCATTGTCTTTGGCAAACTGGCGGGTGTTAAAGTGAGACCGAGACAAAGGCGGGCCCACAGACTGACGCCTCTTCTGCTTGAATAGCACAAAAATGAACCTGTGTATGCCGATGCTTGGTTTTGGGTTTTCATAGCTTACTATCTCCGTCCCTGCTTTGAGAGTTTAAACATATGTAACTAAAAGGTCTTACTTTGATTAGTAACTAATAGAAGAGTATATTAATTATGAATGTAAGCGTAAAATTTTTATTTTTCTCTTTTATATACTTTTATGGCAGACAATTTGCCTGCCAATTTCAAAAAAGTATTGAGAAAAATGAGAGAGCAAATAGTTAAATGTGCCAGAAAAAGAGTGGCTGTAAGTAGCAAGTAGAGAGTGGAGAATGAAACCCACCAAAAGAGGTATCAGTTGTGCCGGGAATGTTTGTCACAATCCTGTGACAAGGTCAAGTTCGAACTGTTAGCCACATTGTATTGCTTATCAGTATCTAATATCCATACATTGAAAAATTCTTCTGGTATATTAAATTGGGTATTTCTTATATTATTGATGATATTGGCATGATATGCACGTGCTAGGTTCACCACTAACTTTATCCACAATAACAATTTACTAAGATACAACTTTTTTCTAGAAAAAGAAAATAGCCTCCTTTTGTTAAGTTTGTGTTTACCAATGGAGGTGCTCCCTGAGATACGGGTCACTAGGGCCTGGCACATCCGGGTCTGTCATAACCTATTATAAATTAAGCAAACTTTAATAATAGATATTAGATAAGTCAAAGAAATAAACAAGCAAATTGCAATTAATAATCTGAATCAAACAAGCCAGTAAACAGAAAGTAATAAGACGACATGTAACTAGGATCAGACTAAGAACCGCATCTAACTTATTGACTAAGATATCTCTTCCGAATAAGGTAGTCAGTTCAAAATTTAATGTTTATATATTGTAAGTAATTTGTGAGCTTTTATATATCCTCATTTCATGCAAAGAAAAAACAGAGTAGGATAAGACGGAGCAACATGTCAATTGAGTTCTGTTAATACTGTTTTTCTTCTTCCCACGAGCAAGGTACTTAAGATAGAAAAAGGAACAGAAGTTTACACATACAAGTGTAAAGAAAGATCTCAAGTCTCCGCCTTGAACCTCGACACGGGGCTTAGAGACGGTGACTGATGGATAGAGTTCGTGACCGTTGAAGACTAACTTGTTGGAGTTGTAAGTGACAATCATCTTCACACAAGGGCTGAAGAAATCTAAAACCTCTCCTATTACTCTCCCGACAACAAGTGGCTCCGATGCTCCAGACATCGTTAAGTATGATACAACAATTACTGGCAGATGTGTGTGCTAATTTGTGAGTTGCTTCGTGAAAAAAATGCAAGTACAATGGTTCTATTTATAGAGCTGTCGGGCTAGGCTTGTTGGAGCCTTGGGGAGTTTCTGTTCAAAGGAGAAAATAATTTAGAATGGCAAAAGCATCAATTTTTTGGTGCTGTTGGAAGCCAGCAATATATTTTCCCCTTTACCAATTAAATTAAGTACATTCAAGAGATGTGCAAGATTTTTAATGGATGAAACAATATTCTCCTCTGTCGGATGATCTCAATTTGTGGGGTATTGGAGATGGTCTTCAGTGACGTGGCATCGTATAGAGCTGGTCGGGTCAGATTGGAGGAATCCACAGAGGCAAGTTGTCAGATTTTGAACTAATAGTTTGAATTCAACATAATAATACGAAATAAAGAGTAAGGTTACCTTCGGTTAAGAAACAAGTGTCCTTAGTTCTCATTTATGAAATTAAATATATATAATTTAAAGAGTCATAAATGAGGATCAATGAAAATTATGGCTTCGTACTTACAAAGGCTTTAAACTTAAGGAGGCTTCGTAAGTGGTATAAAATGTTTCTCAAGTTATGAAGCTATGAAACCCATAATTTATTTATTACTGTAATCATCATCATTATTTTTATTATTTTTCATTAATATTGTGGTTATATATAATATTATAATTATTTGATCATTGCGCTTCAAATATTATTATTTTGATTGCTATCGTTATATTACAGGTAATTTTAATTATAAAACTTATAATGGTTGCTATTGACATTCATTAGTATCATCATTTTAAATATTTAATGGTAATTATTTTATTATAATAATTAAATTGAATATTTATGATAATTTTAATTATTAATTTTCATCTTGATTGTGGTTACTAATTAATAACATTATAATAATATTATCATTATGATTATTTCTATACTATTATATTTTATTATAATTGATAGCCCTTGAAAGCCCTAGGATGGTGGTATTGAAAGGTCAAAATAGTGCAAGAATGTAAAAACCTAAGGTAAAAATGTATAAACCGATTTGAGGCTTAATGTTCAAGTGTAATAGCAGTGAAATATAATTTAAATCAATTCAATTCTCACAAGAATATAGCAATCAAAAAAATATGAGAAAAGAAAAAAAAGATCAATCAAGAACACAAGATGTAACGGAGTTCGATTTTAACAATGCATACGTCTCCGGGACCCTCAACCTCCAACAATTGAGGTTGAGCCGATATATTAAAAAAAGTTTTTACACTTGTAGAACTTGATCCCTTATACAAAAATGGGCTGCCAAGCCTATCGGTAACACAAGTGACAACACACTCAAAAATATGAGTGACAACACACTTAAAATAAGAAGTGAGCGCTATAGCTCAAAAAGAAGTTGGGAGAATAAAGCACAACAACTCAAGTAAAAATATTTTAAAAGAAGATTATGAAAGATCAAGTTGGGAGAATAAAGAGAAGCTAGAATGAGCTTGAACAAATATTTGACTAATTGAGTGTATCAATATCTTGAGTTATCTCTCTCTCAAATATGGCTAGTAAGCTCTCTGAAGTAATGATTTTGCTAGATGGATCAGCTCTATTTTAGTGAGAGAGATGATACTTTTAAAATAGTTCTTCTGAAACAACTGAAGAAACTATTTTTCGGCCTGAACCGTTATAACAATTTACGAATCGTTATAACGGTTTAGAAAGAATAGTCGTTGGATCAACTGAGCTAAAATGTTATAACGATTCATCAAATCGTTATACGTTTCATGAATCGTTGTAACGATTACAGAATCGTTACATAACGATACACTCTGGTTTCTATGCATATTTTTTGCCTTAGAATTTTTTGAGTATTGAGATGAACCGTTATAACGATTCCTGAATCGTTATAATGATTCACTCGGCAGAAGTATTTTACTCTGTTGTTTAAGCACAATTTATCTTGACCAATTTCAACCCAGTTTAAGTCTAACTAAACTTAAGCCTAATGCAGTCTTGATTTAGTTCTTATGTTATATCATTAGTCTTGATTCTTGTGTACTAATCCATTTACATGTTAATCCCTGCATAAAACTCAAACAAGACAAATTATAAAATTCAAGATTGTTTTGCAAATCGACAAATCAAAGAAGATGTTAAGTATAACAATAATCATTATAATTACATTGCTTCTTTTGAATTATAAATAATTAATAGTTAGTTAGTTATAATTAACTATTTAAATAATTTATGTTATTTATATTTTAATTAGATTAATTCCACTTCATGATGATGATGATGATGATGATATTATTATTATTATTATTATTGTCACCAAAGAATAATTGTATTCATGATGTTATTATCGTTATTTATCCTTTAATATAATAGTACAAACATTAATTTTTCTTATTCCTCTACTTGCTTAATCTAATAAAAATAATTTATGATGACACAACTTTATATAAAAATTGTCTCTATAACTATACTCTAATCAAACATGGATAAGAAAATGTTAAGGAGAATATGTATAATTTGCTCACGCAAGCTGCCACAATTTTGTAAATTTTCACTTGTGTTTAACAAAAATACGGTACTGTCCCTGCCTACTTTTACAAAAGACAAGCGGCCACAATTTTAACTCCGCATTTAGTTTAGGGAAGGGATTTGGTTATCTTGACAATTTTGATAATGAATTTTCAAATAATATAAAAAAATATCTTATAAATATATTTTTCTACTTATAGATTGATGATGATTCAAATTTTATATAATTTCATTATTGTTTGCTAGTTCATCAAAGACTATCAAAATAGTATACATTTTGTAATGATTCTAATTTAACAGTTTTTGATAGAGTATCAAACGATAATGAAATTGTATAAAATTTGAATCACCATCAATCTATAAGTAGAAGAACATATTTATAATTTTTTTATTTTAAAGATTTTGTTCATATTTATTTAAAGATTCATTGTCAAGATTATTAAGATAACCATTGTCAAGTGATCCCTTCCCTTTAGTTTAATTTTTTTTGAAAATTGATATTTAAACAATGGATTCCTTGATTCTACTCTATTTTATGAAAAATATGTGAATGTCTAAATTTTCAAAGTTTTAAGTTCAACTCTCTCTCTTTCACCATATATATATATATATATTAGAAGGACAATTGCTTGAATGTACTGAATGTACACGTCGAATTTAATTGTACTTAATAAATTGAGCAAAGATTGGAGCGTGCATTGGGATCTATATCTGCTATTATTTCAAATGAAAAAGTATGACTTTATTATTCTAGTTCTGATCGTTAGATCATAATGGATAGATTATTTGTTTATTATTAAATAAATTTTTTTTATATTTCATTCTGAATTAAAAGATGTATCAATCCAGTAGTCCATCCTCATTTTTAAAATAAAATAATTTTGCTTTACCCTATACTATATTATAAAGCTTTTATTATAGGGTTAGTTTGAATATAAATATTTTCAGTATATATATTTTTTTATGATTAGATTTTAGAAAAGTATATATATGTTATTTTAGAAAATTAGTTGGTAAAAAATACAATACATTGCTCTTTAAAAAAAACATCAATTAATTACTTCTCTATGAATTCTTTATATTTTATTATTAAATAAAATAATTTTTATATTTTATTTTGAATTAGAAGATGTATTAATCCGGTACACATCATCATTTTTTTAAAATAAAAAAGTTTCGCATAGCGGGCATGTTTCTTCTAGTATATTATGAAGCATGTAAGGTGTGACATCCCAAATATTTGAAATAGATGGATGTAATTTCTTTACACTATTTCATAAATTAAATAGTCTATTAACTAATTCACAAATTTGAATGACCTGAGGGTCCAATTTGTAAAATGGTTAAACTAAAAAAATAAATGAAGAGCCACGTTACCTCTTACTTGGACAACACGTGGTCCATGGCCATGCGTGATGGTCACCCTTAAATTCCCCTGGCTCTCTCTCTCGACAACATAGAAAAACGAAAGAAAGTAAAATGGAAAAAGAAAATGTGAAAACCGAAGACAGATAGAGAGAATAAAAGAAATTATATTAATAAATATTGTTATGTGTTCGATAGATGTCACGGTTTGGATTAGAAATCGAAAGAGTCGTGGTGGGTTCAAGTATCATAACGGATTGAGTCATCAATTAAAATCATATTTGTATAAGATAATAGGACTTTTTAATAATTTGTATTTAATTTTTGTTGTTGTTTGAATTGTTGACATATGACATAAAGTGCGGATCGATGATCTGATTGTTTGGATTTTGATAATTTAATTGTGATGCATAGTGCATGTTGATCCTGGATTATGATGCATGTTTGATTGGATATCGTTTGGATACAAAGGATCATTAAATTGCAAGTTTTTACGAAATAAAAAGGATTTGAATTTTTTTATGCATGTTTGGTTCGTGCTAGTAGTGTTACGATGCACATGATAATACATGCTGTGTACGTGCGTACGGAGCATGCATGTATTTTAAACTGATATGTTTTATGTTGATGCATGAATATACGGTGGGACTGAATTTAAAAAATATTGCATGTGATATGATTTTACCGGATTTAAAAGGATATTGATATCTCATGAATTTAAAAAGAAAACTTACTTGATATTGAATGTTATTAGTATCATTATTTTAAATATTCGATGGTAATTAGTTTATTATAATAATTAAATTAAAATAGTTTATGATAATTTTAGTTATTATTACTATTGTTATTAATTTTTATCTTGATTCTGGTTACTAATAGCCTTATAATTATTTTATCATTATGATTATTTCATTGCTACCACAGATTCACGCATGATTGGTTTAGATTTCAGTTTGATTGTAGCATGAATTTATATGAGTATTTTAATTTGAGCATTTACTTAATAAATGAAATTGCATACAAACTATTTGTTTCGTTAAACTTATTATAAATTGGTCATAGATACATAGATTTATTTATAAACATGTGAAGAAACTATGTTATAAAATAAGATTATGAAGTTTTATAGCTGATTCTATTTTGTTCTGTGCTGGTGATGTAGATCGCTAGCTGGTCAGTATATGGATTTGGGGGGGGGGGGGGGGGTCACATAAGGAATGGATGTGTCCGGTATTTTGTGTCGGATATTTTATTTAATCTTAACTCCTCCAAATTTGTGGTGCTATTAAGACATGTTACCTACAGAAATTTAGTTATTTTAACCTCTTATTCTAGAGTTATATTGGATTTAACTATTTTCAGAAATATATATATTGATGATCAGGATTTCAGGAAACTAATTGATACTATTTTGAGAGAGAAGTGAGAGTAAATTTAGAAATTAGTGGGAAACTGAAATTAATTCAAAATATATAACTACATTACTCTTAAAAAATACACCAATTAGTCTTTTGAAATTTATTTACTTTCAAAGTGCAATTATGCAAATACTTGTTGCATCCTAATTTGATGTGAATTTTTATTAATTGGAGATTTGATATAGATTTTGCTTTTGCATAATGTTTGGGTTTCTTAAAGCCAAATTATAAAAACGCGAGATCTTTGCATAGTATCAAGTTGCGTTAGAGAGAAATTCTGTGAATTTAACGTCATTATTGACGAGGATAATACTGTTTAAATGCATAAAAATAATATATTTTAAAGAAAAAAAATCGATAATAAAATAAAAGGAACTTCCGTTACACCGTGGTTTTGGGAAATTCAATAATGAGCAAGTTTGATTTTTTTAATTTGGTAATTTAGAATGATTTTAATTTATGCATTGACTTCATTTGAAAATTTAAGTCTTTATAATTACTTTTATCTTAGTAAAATATATCACTTGGTTACAATAAATTACTGTCATTTATAATTATTTTGAAAATAAAGATTTCCACACAACGGTCCAATTTCTTTCTAGTTGTTATTAAGAGTACTTTATCGTTGAAGATTTTAAGTTGTTTGATGAAAGAATAAATGTTATTCAAATGATCCAAAAATCAATACACATACATGCTATTTCAGAAATGAAAAACACATCTACAATTCAATTAAATTTTAATTTGATATTATATATAAAGACACGCACACACAAAATTAAAGACTGTTGTACGCCATACAGTTTTCCTCAATAATTTCAAAATATGTTTTTGAGGATTTATATATAACAGAGAGAAAAGATGATGAATTGTTTCATTATTGTAAGTTTACAAATATAAGAACTAATATAATTTTTAAAGAAAAAAATGAAAAGACTGTTTAGTGTTATGTTGGCAGGATACCTAAGCTTCTTGTGTCAAAGCTCGTTTCACTTGATCTTGATTCTTGAGGTAGCATACAAATTTTGATTTCGAGTTTTTCAAACAAATATATGGTCTATTTTCTATAAATTATTTACTAATTATCTTCCCATTTTCCAGCCCAATTTTTTTTTGAGAAAAGTTGCACTTTTAGTTTTTTTTTGTGAATTCTTTTACTGAAATTAAATTGGTAGCAACACGGCTTACACACAAGACATTTTTTTATTTCTTAAGAATAAAATATTGCAAACTCCTAAAGTGTAAAGTTCAGCCATCATAATTTATATTATGGCGCCATCAAATCATATGTATTAATTTTCTAGCTCATGATGCCGTAATTGAAGATTAATTGTTAACTCTGCTAATTTCCCCCGTACCAGCTCATATAAAACGTGGCCGGAATTTCCACCCTTTTTCAAATCATATTCTTAATGCATATGATTCACTGAATGTGTACAACAAGGGATTCGGTTCTCGCCAAGTGGAATTGTGGTGGTGGTAGTGGTACTACTCACAAATCTTTCAGATTTTTTTTTGTCCAGATACCTGTATTGCCGCCAATTAGAACAATGTTTTTTTTAATATATGTATCAAATTGCACTCCAATGTATTCACTAATGTAGGGGTTCCAATGGATACGATATGAATCAGCTGGAATTATTTTCATTATCGTATTCATTTAAAATAATTTTTATTCATACCATATATTTATCCATTAAAATTAGACTTATAAATACTCTATCTTTTCCGTTAAAATAAATGAGTAACGAAACAGTAATTGATGCTAATAAATAGTGCTAATATATTAATTAGTTTATCATCATTTATAAAAAAATAACTGAACTTGTTCCTTTCCTATAAATACATCTCTATTTTATTAGTAAGAAAATAAAATATGATTATGTAGTCAATTCCAATCTCGAGTCATTTAAAAAAAAAATTGTCAAATTTTTTAATTAGAAAATAAAATATATTAAAATCAAAAATAACATCTTGACTAAAATAAAATTTTATATTATCTTATTCTATCATTTTAATAAGTATGTTGTAGTAATTTTTTTTATTTATTTATCGAAGCTTATTCACTCAAGTAGTTCAACAATCAACCAAATACTAAAACAGATTATTTTTTTCTGAGATAAAATATAGGGATTTTAATTTTGAATGTGCGAGCACTACATCTGTCTTTGTCAATAAATAAAAAAAATCAATTCTCGCACAAAAATCAGAATTAATTCAAATTTTAATTTGACATGTCATTTGAGCTAACTTGAACTCCCTAGATCCAACATCCACCTCTTTGATATGGTCAGATGGGTAACCAACTTAATTGTATCTGTATCCAATTCCAATATCACTTTATGCAGCAGGCCCAAACCTGATCTTTGGTGTCGTGTGGTGTTATGGTTTTCTGTTTCTTTACTTCTTTTCTATTGTTGCTTTATTCTTCAATTTTCTTTTTACTTCGCTTTTTTTCCTTTCTTTAAACATATTTATTATGTATTCTTTCTACTCAAATAATGAAAATTTGTAGGCAGAAACCTACTACTTCGAATAAACATATTCGGTTTTTGTGTTCAAATCTTCAAGAAAAAAATAGGATAATTTGACTGTTTTTTCTTTATCCCTCTCATATATATTTTTTTTTTCAAAATTTGTATCCACACAATGAAATATAGTATTGAAATAAAAGTTGGCACATTGTGTACTCCCTATTTCCCCTTAGATTTGTGTTGAATGCATAAATTTATTGTAATAATATTCCTGTCTATATTTGTAACAAAGAGAGTTCTGATCGATGTTGCAAGATTTGATGCAACAAAAGAAAATACAATAATTCCTTTTTAATTATATGAATCAAAAGTTAAGAATTTAAAATATCAACCATGACCAATGTAAAATTTTATGATTTCTCCGAGTTGATTTTATACTTGAAATAATGGACATAAGGATAAAAATGGAGCAAATTGGAAATTAATAGTGTTAAAATCATATTCATATTCATTTCTTATTAGGGTGTTCCTAGAAGCACATAATCCATCTATACTTTTAACTCAAAAAAATATATCTAATCATCTTCAATTATTTGTTTATCCCTCTCAATAAATTCTCTATCAAAATCTTATGAGACACAAATTTTTTTAGAGTATCATAACTATCTGTTACACTAAACATCTTCTTTGATTTGTCGATTTGTAAAATAATCTTGCATTTTATAATTTGTCTTGTTTGGGTTTTGTGCAGGGATTGAAATACAAAATGAATTAGTACACAAGATCCAAGACTAATGATGGGATGCAAGAGCTTAATCAAGATTGCATTAGATTTATGTTTAGTTAGACTCAAACTTGGTTGAATTGGTTAAGTTAAATTGAGTTTAAACTGTAAG
The DNA here is from genome assembly GCA_037127355.1 of Schoenoplectus tabernaemontani. Lineage (NCBI taxonomy): Eukaryota > Viridiplantae > Streptophyta > Magnoliopsida > Poales > Cyperaceae > Schoenoplectus > Schoenoplectus tabernaemontani. The sequence continues at coordinate 18,873,175 of CM073739.1, forward strand.
AAAATAAGAAAAATAGACCAAATAGTTATAACAGTTCATGAACAAGTTATAATGATTCATGAAGAGTTATAACGATTCATATTGTTTAGCCAAAAATTTAGAAGTTCTTTTTATCTATAAAATTCCAGAGCGTAACGTTGTGTAACGATTCATGAAGAGTTATAACGTTTCATGAATAGTTATAACGGTTCATGAAGAGTTATAACGGTTCATTGAAGAGTTATAACGGTTCATCAAGAGTTATAATGATTCATGAAGAGTTATAACAGTTCATCAAGAGTTATAATGGTTCATTGAAGAGTTACAATGGTTCATCAAGAGTTATAACAATTCATGAAGAGTTATAATGGTTCATCAAGAGTTATAACGGTTCATTGAATAATTATAACGATTCGTGAATCATTATAATGATTCAGACCGAAAGTTGATTCTGATTAGATTCAGGAGGTCTATATAAAGAGGTTACTCTCTCACTTTAAAATTAATATGATCCATATACCTAAATCATTACTCCAAAGAGTTTACTAGCCATATACAAAGTGAGAGAGATAATCCAAGAAATAGAAACATTCAATTAGCCAAATTCTTATTTAAGTTCAATCTAGTTTATCTCCATTCTCCCAACTTGATCCTTCGTGATATTTCTTGAGTGTGTTGTCACTCACTTCTTATTTTTTAGTGTGTTGTCACTCATTTCTTGTTTTTGAGTGAGTTGTCACTCTTGTTACCGATAGGCATGGCAGCCCATTTTTGTGTAAGGGACCAAGTTCTACAAGTATAAAACTATTTTTTTAGTGTTTCGGCTCAACCTCAATTGTTGGAGGTTGAGAGTCCTGGAGAGGCATGCATTTTTAAGTCGAACTCCGTTATATCTTGTGTTCTTGTTTGATCTTTTCTTTTCTTTTCTCATATTTCATTGATTGCTATATTCTTGTGAGAATTAAATCGAATTGAATTGTATTCCGCTGCCATTACACTTGAACACTAAGCCACAAATCGGTTTATACATTTCTACTTTAGATTCTTTACAATCTTGCACTCTTTTAACCTTTAAATTCCACCATCCTAAGGATAACACTATCTATTTCATATTTTTTAAGATGGATCTAAAATAATATTAAAGTAATTAATCTTTACATATAAAAATAAATCACTTTAAAAAATCAAAATAAGTACTTATGAAAATCTAAAAATAATTTTATATTCTATAAGATTTTGATATAAAAAACTTAAAAAAAAAACAGATATAACCATCTGCCGGTTTCCATTTCTTTTCGGAAACTACATCCGAAGAGTCATAAAAATGAAAATGTTTTAATAAATAACAGGAAATCAAAATACCCCTACTAACCTAACCCCCCCCCCCCCCCCCCCCCCCCCAACCGTAACAACAAAACAGTCAAGCACAACTACCATAATGCAACATAGAAATAGAACAAGTCATAACAAAGAAACATTATAAATAACGAAAATGAAAATATTCTAAGGCAGTAGATCTTGGCAGCACTCCCTGGATATCAGCCACATCAACCAAAACCTCTGCTGACTGATATAAGTAGCCTAAATCACTAGATAAATCTGTATAAAAAGTAATTGTGACAAAACTGTAAAATAAAATGAGCGTGTCAAATGAAAAGTGACTTCTTAAAAAATAATTGAGTTACGAAACTTTCAAAAATATAAAGACATAATAGATTGCCTCATTGCCATAATATACAAAAATATAAGAGATTGTGCAAAAAAAAAAAAACTATTATCAGGAGATAAAGACATAATAGATTGCCTCTTAAAAGGATCTAAGCATTAAAAATATACTCTTAGAATTATGTCTATTGAAATCTATCAAAAATTTAAAACTAACAGGGGCAAAGAATAAAAAGATGATCAATGGTTTCAAGATGACTACAAAAATCACAAGTAGCGGAACCTTGCCATCCTCTTCTCAACAACACATCTTTAGTAAGTATCTTGCCTCGTAAGGCCAACCATATAAACCATTTAAGAGGAACCGTAATTTCCATACGGTACCAGCTAAAGCCACCCTAACCCCTAAAAATTTTGTAGCATATATAAATAGTGAACTGTAAATAAATCAGAGGGATGCAATCCCCACAATACTGAATCTGATACAACATATTGAAAATTTAAATTATTTAAAATGTAAAAAATAACTAATTTTTCCTGCCTTAAAACAAGGCTAGCCCCTCCATATAAAGGAATATGTGGAGAATCCTAATTCCAAACTTATGCAACTGTAATGACATTATCATATTTTTGCTTTAAGAAAAATATTTAGAAATTGAGAAGCAAGAGAAGTATTCAAATGCCAAATATTTTGCCAAAATAGAGTATTTTCCCATTGCCAACTATTTTAGTCATAAAAATCTGCATAAGTGTTAAAAAAGAACAAACATGAATAATGGTCTTCTATAAACTTGTATGTCCATCATAAAATAGTTGCAAACCTATTTGGATGAAAGTGCAATATTCATTTGCGAAGGATAAAAAACACTCAAATCCCCATGTTCTTTGTGTAAACAAACCGTCCCCCATCCTATCAAAGCATATTTTCTAGTATGTATATATGTATGTACCACATCAACAACAGTCCAAACGAAACGACGTCGAAAATAATTAATTCTCTTTAAAACTCATTTTGATACCCGATAAACAGATAAATAATATAATGATAAAGCTGAAAAAACTACATTTAAAAGAATAATACGACCTCAATTGAGAGAAACTTGCCTTTCCAATAATCTAATCCATTTTGAATTTTATTGCTTAATCCTAACCAAGCATCCCGAGAAAGTTATTTCTAATGTAACCAAACATCCATATATTTAAGAGGAAATGTGTCTAACTTACAACCTAAAATAGTACAAAGAAAAATGTCAAATCCAAACTAATATTTGAAGGAAACAATTCAGTTTTAGAAAAATTAATTTGTAAACCCAATAACCCCTGAAATGTTAAGAAAATCCATTTAATCTTTTCAACCATTAACTTATCAGCCTGCAAAAAGATAATAGTAAATTAATAATTTTATGTCATGATGCTAAAATTGGACCCAAACCCCTTATATGATTAGCCAACATAGCCTTTGAAATGAGTTTATGTAAACCTTCAGCAGTCAAAATAAAAGAGATATGGAGACCAATAATCTTAGAAAACACCTTTTGTAATCTAATAGCCAAAATCTTAAAAAATTCTTATAACTATAATTTAACAAACTGATCGGTCTATATTCAGAAAAAAAAATGTAGGGTTAGGAACTTTAGGAATAAGACAAACAAAGGTCCGATTCAATTTAGAGATATCTAATGTTCCATAAAAAAATCAGCAAACAATAATATTAAATCAGATTTATTTAAAGGCCAAAAATATTGATAAAACCTGATGGAAAATCCATCAGGACGTGTCGTCTTATACGGAGTCAAATTAAAAATAGCCTGATAAATTTCACTATCAGAAAATGGAGCAACTAACAAGTTATTATACTCAGAAAATTTGTCACATTCATCCCATATATCCTCCGAAAAGGAACCCCAAGTAATTCAACCCTTATCAAATAAATCTTTATAATAATTAACAATATGAGACATAATAGTACTAAAATCAGAAGTATCATTACCATCAATAACCAAATGAGATATAAGGTGTTTATTAAAATTATATTAACATCTGATTGTGCATAAAATCAAGATCAAACTCCCGATTTTATGTTTTATTTCACTATATTTTCATATTTATTTTGTTAAATTTGATTATGTCTTAGTTCATCCCTCTACAAAAGACGTCTTCCAGCAGTCTTAGAGACTCTTCTTGGTTCCTCCCTCTTTCACCTCCATACAAACCCTAACCGCCGCCACCATTTTGAAGGCAAATCGAGAGATCGAGAAGCTGTAACATTCGAGAGAAGGCGGAGACCGGAGCGAAAGACTAGCACATGAGCATCACCTAGTGCTTGATTTATCTTTTATTGCACTTCTATTATTTTTGATTACTTTCACTATTATATCTTTTATCATTACTCTTTGTATCTTTATTATTTATATTGTTTATGTCATGAGCGGTTAGATCTTTTAGTTCTTAGGGTTGGTGATGTTAAAACTTAGATTATGATGGTTTATTAAAGGTTTTCTTATTCTATGGTTATGATTTGCATATGTTGAATAGTATCTTTATGCTTATTTGATTGTTGATAAACTGCTAGGGTAGGTCCCAAGCCGAGACTCTAGGTTTGACCATCTAAGATTCGAGTAGTTTATCAAAGTTATTCTAAGTATAATGGACAGTCTGAGACCCGAGAAGTTAGATCAGGTTGTGTCTGAGAGGTTGAACCCCGCTCAAATCGAGAGATCGAGCGTGCCTACAGAAAGCTAGCACTCAAACTAAGAGATATAAACTAATATATGAGAGTTGAGATTTATGTGGACTTTGAAATCCTAAACTGATCACCAACTAAACAAACAAACCAACATATGAGAGTTGAGGTATGTTTTTTAGGTACTATTCATTTATGATTCACACAACCAGTGAAGAAGTGATCTTTGAGTAGCCGTTGTAACTCATCTGCACTCTATACGGGGTAAGCACCTAGCTTACGGGGTGTAGGAGTCAGATCTAAGTAGAAACTGAATCAAACCCTAGGAGCATTATTTAATTTATACAAAATTCCATAAAAATACTTTTAGATTTTTATTTACTTATAAATATCCCAAAAAACCAACTACTTGAATCCCCCCATTTTTCTATTTTTGTACCTCTAGAGACCTAAAATAGATCAAGTCTGATGACACCCAAACTATACGAATATAAATTATGTACTTGTGGCCAGACTGAAGTACTGTTAGGGATTATAAAATTTAAAGGTCAAGCGCGTGATTTTTTACGTGCATCAATAGCCTCACGACAACATAAACCAGGGAGATTTAGAATTTTAACCCAAGCTCGCACAGAAAGTTGACCGATATCCAGATTTGACGCATAACACTGAACACCCATCTGTAACTCCCCTAAATGTACAAATCCCCTTCCCAAAACATGATCTCGCCATTGGGAAGGTGCCAGAACTAGAAACTTATTGCCCCCGTAGTCCTTACTACCTAGTGGTGACCTTTGGACGAAAAACATATCCGCAAAGCCGATAAAAGATCTTCGACATTAACCTGAGACGCAAAGGTTAGAATGATCCCATTTGCAACCTCCACCTCCAATCCAGCAGATATGTCATTTTCTATAAAACGAACCACCTTTCAAGAAGCCATGGAACCAAGAATTGATAAAGAACTAGAAATAGAAGCACCAATTGGAGTGGAAACACCGATCGAAGGTGGAATAGGCGGAGGAGATGGAATCAGAGGAGTAATAGACTGAGAAGAAGATGCGATCAATGCTGAGATCGATGATGTTGTTGTAAATGGTAAGGAAGAAGAAGGAGATGGAGTGATCGGCTTAGAAAGTGTTGATCGAGAGAGAGGGAAACATTGATTTATAAAAAGGTCTAATCTACCACATTTAAAATACACCCTCGCATTCCTACATTTCACCACACGATAGCCCTTCATTACACATTGCAAGCATCGATATGTCTTAGCCCGATAATCAAAATTATAATTTTGTCGCCTCTACAAAATACCAGATAGAGTCTAAGGAGGCCGAGATGCAATCTCAACAAATGTAGAAGGTCGGGAAGACCAAAAAATAACAACGTAGGAGGAAATATGTTGTTGCAGTCCCAATCTTGAACCACCAGTCGGCCCAACTCACAAATCTTTAAAGTCCGACATTAAATCTTGGAGAGTTTTTGTCACACCCCAAAATAATTAAATCGGATCAGGGGTGCTTAATCCCGCCACGCACGCACGACGAGACGTGCGTACGAAAGGCTAAATGAATAAAATAAGATAAACCACAAAATAAACTAAATAATAATAATAATACAAAACAATAACGGTCCAGAGTAACAAGAATAGAATACAACGCCGACATTGGCGGGGCTAGCTCCCTCGGAATGGGCAGCAAAATCTCTCAAAGAAAAACCCAAAAGAAGAAATAAAACTCAAAACCCGATGGATCCTAATCCACTACCCTGCTCACATGCGGATGCGGCGAAGCATCTCTGTCACCACGCAGGACTGCACCTAACACTCTCTCATCAAAATACATCTCGCACCTGTGTACCTGGATCCCACAACCACCGTGGAAACGTGAGTAATTTAAAAATTACTCAGTACGGATTTAGATCCAGCCTTAAGATTTGATCTTCTTTCCTAGACTGGACCCAAATACCGATACTAACTTTCTAAATACAGTAATTATCTATTTATAAGTAAAATTTTAGTTTAATGCATCTCTTTAACAATTCGCTGTGATGCAATGACAAATAAACCCAAAACATAAAAATATGTGGATAATAATATAATATATAACAAATATATATATATATATATATATATAAGGTACGAGATTTAAAACACCCGTATATCTATAACTCAGTTGTAGATCATCAGTCCATCCACAAGCGAGCACGTGGTCGGGCCCTAGACTTGTGACTTACCTAAGCGGGCACGTATTCGGGCCCAACTTACAAACTTAGGATTTTTTAGTAAGCGGGCGCCAATACCCTGAATACCCTGGGAAAATTCGGCCTCCCGGAGCGATAACGCTCTAGGAGAGTGACGGCTAAAAGCACGTACTCGGTATTCTAAATCTGATGATCCACCTCACAGAATAATAATAATATAATATAATAAAATGGATTAAGAAGTTATGCTTTCAGTTGCCATATCGTCAAAAGGAGATAACTACCCAGGAAATAACAAATCGGAAACTAATACAAATGGGAGCCTACACTATACCAACCAGGGGCCAGAGGACCGCATCCCAAAAAATGACAAAATGAAATATAATACAGATAGGAGCCTACACTGTACCAACCTGGGGTCAGAGGACCGCATCCCAAAGGGGAGCCTAGACTGTACTAACCAGGGGCCAGAGGACCGCATCCCGAGAAATGACAAAATGACATATGATTCAAATGGGAGCCTACACTGTACCCACTAGGGGCCAGAGGACCGCATCCCGAGAAAGAACAAAATAGATTAGAATTCAGACTCGGATATGGCCGCCCACACTAAACACTGAAAGACATGGTATCCTAATCGCTCAAATTTGGATTAAAAATCTTAATCATATTAAGGATAGTAAAAAAATATAATATTGATCAAGAAAAAAACACTCTAGCACGGCCGAACCTGCCAAATGATGGGGTCGGTGGATAACCGACAAGCAAAGGTGCGCAGTGTATATACAGACCAAGAGGAATGTAACCCGTTGGTCTGGTTATACAAGACAACCTCAGACTAAGATCACTCGGCCCGCCTCTCAGCACTTCCATGCATTTTGCATGATTAATTGCCTAACTTAATTAATAATCAATGATATTAATAATATTAATCTACTAATTATAATCTATAACTTTATTTATTTAATTCTAACCTAATCCAATCTCGGGACTATTTCCTGAGTCCTACTCCTATCATGTCTACATGCAGCATGATATGATATGACATGCGAATACGAGTAGGTCTCGAATATGCTGTTCAATTTACCGGATGCATATGACAGGTCAGATTAAGTCTCTAAATAGTGGTTGGTCAGGAAAAAAATACCGCAGTTCAATTATTTGAAAAATAATTTTATTTTCGGTTTGGGTTCCTATCTCTGAAGAAAGGAAATCAAATCCTATGATACCATACCTGAGAATAATTCGATCAGGTCGGTAGCGTCAAATTGCTTAGTCTCCGGTGACGCTCACGATCTCATCAGCCGTCTCATCCTGAGTGTACTCGTTTGTCGGCTCATCAAGATAAATTTCGAGAACCTAGGAAGTCAAAATAAGATAATTTACGAGTATCCTAATAACATTGGGTCTAGTTAGGTCATGGTACACCGGACTTGGAAACGTAAGCGTTATTATTTAAAGTTTATAATTAACTAAATTTTTATTTAGATTTATTAACTAAATTTTTATTTAGATTTATTAAGTTATCTTAACATTATCACTTAATTATTTTAATTATAATTAGCAAATTCAATTATTTAGAAATAGAAAATTTAATTAATATATGTTTATAGTATTTATTATTATCATTATTGTTTCTATTTGTATTCTTAATATTAGAGAAATTGATTAATATATATTGTATAATATATTTTTTATTATATTTTAATTATTGTTTTGTAAACCTTAATTATTTAAATTATATTCCTTAATTATATTTTATTTTACATACTAATATTATTTTTATAATTTATAAGTTTGTTATATGAAAAAAAAAATAGATGTGACGGAAATTAATGAAACTCGATTAACTTAATTTAATTAAATTAAATATTATTATTTTATTAAGTGTGTTGGTATTTTGAGATTTTCTTTATTTCGATTAATGTAACTAACTTAATTTATTTAGATTAATTAAGTTAGCTTAATGTTATTCCTTAATTAATTTAATTATAATTAGGATAATTAATTATTTAGAATTAGAGAAATTAATTAATATTGTTCTTATTAAAAATAGAGAAATTGATTAATATATATATATATATATATATATATATATATAGAGAGAGAGAGAGTGGAGATAGCGTGAGCTTAAGCTCACGGAGGCTTTCGTGAGCTTAACTCAAAAAAATATATTGATATTATTCCATTATTAAATAGAAAAATTGATTAATAGGTATTTATATATATTAATTAATGTTATTCAATTATTAAAATAGAGAAATTAATTAATATATATTTTATATTATAAATTATTATTATACTTTATTTATTTTTTTATAACCCTTAATTAGTTATATCATATTCTTTAATTATATCTCATTTTCATATATTAATAGTATTTTCATTAATTAGATTTCAAAGCAAAGTCCGGTATCGCACCATCATTCTAGGAAGCTTAATACTCTGTTCAAAATTATTAACCACCCGTGACCTCATCTTCAAAGAACTGATGTGAGAGAGTTTGAGGCACAAGTCTGTTAATATATTATATAAAACTAGAATTAAAAATAAAAATAAAAATGAAAGAAAAGAAATTCAATTAAACTTAAATTTAATTAATATTTTTTTATTTAATTTAAATTTGTTGGTGTTTTAATGTGTTTGGGATCATAGGCTGCCTCTGAAACCACTGTATCTGTTCGAATTTTTATTATTGAGGCAGATCATGTAATCATCTCCCATATTTCATTGTAAGTATAAATCAATTTATTAGTTGCGCACGTTTTTAAGTTACTGCACTTGTCAATTAGTCAATTCATACTTTCAAGCCGCTTATACTTTTCGGCCCATTTAACTTGATCAATTTATTTTTTGACTATTCTTATAGTTTCAATTATACTTACGGGTTAAATTTTGCGCATATAACCCTAGAAAAGGTGTTATTACCATAAAAGTTCACAACATAAGGTACTGGTACTCAACAACCTCTAAAGATAATTAGAATTACTAGCTAGAACCAGCAAGCCATATAATAAGGCTCTATCAAGATTAACAAAACCACATGAGCAACAAGGCAGCAAAAGGGGCAAGGATGGCACAAGCCAGACCCACAAACAAGGCCAAGAATAAGACATACATGACAGAGAAAACAAGAGTTCAGGGCAGAGACCTCGCTTCACTGGTACCGAGTGGTACCAGTGTACCAAGGCACCATAATAGACCAAGTTATAACATGTTGCACAATGTATTACTCAAATCAGGAATCAAACCAAGCCAGCCTAACAATTTCAAACACCAGCATCTGAATCGAAAACCATCTGAGAAATGTACCGGAAATAAACAGATTGGTGCTACCAGAGATAGCAACAGAACCAGTAACAGCGATCAAAAATCTGACACGTCCGACCAAAGAAACAAAATCAGGACATGCACAACAGCCGGTACCAGTAAAGCAATAAGGGGGTCTAGATGGCAACAGTCGTAAAGGGGTGTCGGTACCACTGGTACGAACTGGTACTGAGCCCAAACAACAAGCAAGCAGCCTTATAATGAAATTCTTATACAATAACCATAACTCAGCGCAACAGTACGGATCAGAGGAATGTACAGAGATAAAAATCAAAGGAACCAGCAAACATGCATGTCACCAACAACAACCAGCATAAGGGAAAGATCAACACTAGCAAAATATGCTGCCATAACAGACAAGCAAAAGCACGGGCTCATCCCGGCATGGCCAACACGGCCGGGAAATAGAAAGAGGTTACCAGAATGATAGAGGTGGCAGTTGCTGCAGACTGAGGGCCTCGGCCAAGGTTAGCCAGTTTGAGAGTGGAGCAGTGGTGAGAGGTGAGGGGTGGCCGTTGGTACCAGTGTGAGGGAGTTGGAGGGATGCGCACCGGAGTTCGAGCGGGGCATAGCTCAGGTCTAACAAAACCCCCAAGTGGGTCAGTTGGAGGAGAGTTGGGTGCTCGATTTGGAAGAGTAAGTGCAGTAGGGAGTTGAGGAGGAGGTCGGCCAACGACGAGTAGGGAGAGGCGGTTCCAATCGAGACCAGATCGTTTGAGCCATTTGGGGCGGGTGACATGGGGAATCGCCAGAGGGAGTGCAGGAGATTGCCTCCTGGTTGTGCTGATCGACGATCTAGGTTGGAAGAGAGACGGAGCACAGCCCAGGTTCGGTAGAGTCGTCGAGGGGAGGGCTTAGCGTGAGTAAGTCAGATAGAGGGTTTTGACGAGTGAGGAGGCGATTCAACAGTGAGAAAAATAGAGAGGGAGTGCGACAGGGGCAAAGGGGGGGAGTTCAGAGCGAGAATAGGATAAGGGGCTCAGTGGTGGTGATAGGTGGGAGAGTGGAGAGGGGGAGTAAGAGGAGAGGTGAGGCGTTTTAGGTGTCGCAGGGAAGAAAGGCAAAAAGAGAGAAATGGTTGGGTCTGCGCAGAAGAGAGAAGGAGAGGGTTTTTCAGTGGGTGTCGTTAGGGGAAAGAGAAAGAAAGAGAGAGAAAAAAATGGAAAAGAAAGGAAAAGACGGAAATGAAAGGAAAGAAAGGGTGAGAGATAAACAATTTGACTTTGGCATCAATTCGGATTTTTTATGATCGGACTCGTATGGTTATTTGCGTGTCAATCAGAATCTCAATTTAATTTAGTAGTTTACTTATTTTAATAATGATTCATTTATCAGAGTTGTCGAAACAAATCGATTTGTATTCTTTAAATTAAACCGTTAATTTATATTCCATTAATTCATAAGTTTTTTCTTTTTAAGTAATTAATATTATTACTGTTATTATCATCGTTATATTTATTATTAGTGTTGTTAATTATTTCATCAAATTTCAATACATTACATTGTTATTATTATTTTTATTATTATTATTTTTTTATTTTGTTTTAAGATATGAGTTTGACTTTAATATTTTAGATTTCGTTATAAATATTATTCCTTTAATTTTAATTAGATCAAAATATTTTGTGTTAGTTATTAAATTTAATATTACTGAATTTATATATTTATAGCTTTTTAATTTGACCTTTGGGTTTTGTTATTCGATATCTAATCTCATTTATCTTTATTTATCCACTTATCTATTTATTTCATTAATTATGTGTATTTCCTTGATTGTTAAGTTAAATCATTCATCAATTTATTTTAATTTTAATTATTATTTAATTAAATTTCATGGTTTAACAGTTTTAATCGTGGTTGGAGATCAAGGTGTTAGATATTGATCCGCTAATTCTAAGGATTTGTTCGATGAACTGGTGATTCCTTATCAATTAATGGGCAGTCAACGATCTTGAGCACTAAAGGCTATAAGTTATATTTTTTAAGAAAAACACTTAATAATCACTCTAATGATCTAATTCCAATTTATTAGAATATTGGTAAAACTTGTTTGAGACTAAAATAAGATATAAAAACTTTTAGCTTTTGGTTTAATGAAGGCTAGATTTTCTGCGGCCGGAGGGTTTAATTTTCATAGGTGGAGCAAAAGAATCTGCTACAAAACCTACCACATATATTGGAAACAAATTTATGAACTAAATCATCATCAACCATTGCAGTGGTTAAGCCAAGTGTTACAATATTTAGCCAATGTCAAATAATGAAAAGTGCGATATATTTGACTTGATTCTCATGATCTAATCTAATTTATTAGAAAATTGGTGAAATTTGCTTGAGGCTTAAAGCGAGATATAAAAACTTTTAGCTTTTGGTTCAATGAAGACTAGGTTTTGAGCAGTCAGAGGATTCGATTTTCGTAGGTGGAGAAAAAGTATGAATTTATGAACTAAATCATCATCAACCATTGCAGTGATTAGGCCAACTGTTACAATGTATAATTAGCCAATGTCAAATAACGAAAAATGTGATGTATTTGGCTTAATTCTCACCCGTTTGACACAATTGTTATAAACGGTTACATATGCTTCATAAAGAATAGTTTGAACACAGAGTAATTAATTAGTCAATCATTACATGCAACTTACAATGCATGTTATAACCATTATAACGTTTATCGCATATATGCTGCTGTTATGTATTGTGATACAACCATTAAACGATTAGAACAATTGTAGCAATGGATGATGCATTGTTTGCTTATTTTAGCCACAAATTTTACTTAATCAATTTATTGGTATAATTTTGTTAATTCTAATAATTTCTTCCTTGACATGATTAGACATTTGTTCATTGCATATATTGTTCATTCATGAACTCGTATACTTGCAATATTTATACAAAACAAATATGTAAAATTCATGTTTTTTTGTTTTGTAAAATCATCAAATCTGAAATTATTGACAACATGGTAATATCTACTTTTATTTCATACACAGATAGCTCAAAGATAGGAGTGTCAATGGGTCGGGTCGGGTCGGGTCAGGTCGGGTCGGGTCGGGTTCAGGTCGGGTTCAGGTCGGGTCATATTATTTTATTATTATTTTTGACCCGATCCGAACCCGACCCGATTAAATTCGGGTCAAAAAATCTTGACCCATAACCGACCCGACGGGTCACGGGTCGACTCGACCCAACCCGTGTAAAATAATTAAATATTTATTAATTATTTTTATATAATTTTAAGCAATAAAATATTAATTAATTTATAATTAATCTTAATTAGTATATGATTATTATATATATAAGTTTTAATTAGTACTAAATCACAAAATTACTTCAAAAAATATAATTAATCGGGTCGGGTCGGGTTAACCCGAACCCAACCCGACCCGACTCGGGTAAAAAAAATGAACCCATACCCGACCCATTTATTTTCGGGTCGGGCCGGATTCGGATCGGATTAGATTAACCCGTCGGGTCGGATCAAAAATTGACACCCCTACTCAAAGAGAAGGGCTCAAATGCTTCCGTTTATGTACTCTCTATCATGCCTCCATTTTTAATTTCTATTTTTATAATAACTCAAAAGTTAAAATTAAAATATCAAAATAAAATCATTAAAATATCAGTATTATTTTGTATTTCTATTATCAGTATTATTTGTGTCCGTACTCTAGTCCAAGTATCACTATTATTTTGTTGTCTAACGTAAATCTGCTTCTATATTGACAATACTTTTATGAATACAGAATGGATGCGAATATAGATAAATAATACACGAATTACAGATGGTATTTGACAGACAATATTTTTAAAGCATAATGAAACTGACATATCTGCTCCGTTTTTACTCCTAAGTCGTCAAAATATTCTCTCAACTAGTTAACATTTGATAAATTAATTTTAATGCTTTCATCTTCTTTTTTTCAACATGATCAAGTACAAAATGATATCGAAAAATCAGAAAATTTACGTAAGTACATATCTTATATAAAAGGAAAAAGTAAACGATCCAGTATTCGATATCTTAATTTAAAATATAAAATGTGAAAAAAAAATAATGTCGCGATAATTTGGTACGATTCTCGTCAATGATATTGCTTCACCTATACACATTTTGTAATACGCGTAATTTGGTACGATTCAATAGGTATAAATAGTACGTGGTAAAGAGGGAAATAATTTTTGTTTTTTAATAATGATACAGAGGTATTTTAATTTGCACCAACAAAGTTATTGCCATTGTGATCAGTGGCAGAGGGCATCTTAGGTATGTTTGTACTGCGGTCGCATAAATTCTTTATTCCAATTTCAAATTTGGAAAAGTTGTCTGCAATTTGGGAAAAAGGGTCTCTTCCTCTTTAACAACTTGCTAAAAGCAAGATTGTTTCAGATTGGACTTGACCTCATGTTAAGTCAGAATATATACAATTAATGATAATAAAGACAATGACTGAAATCTGTGCTGTGTACCACCACTAGAAAAATTGGTGTGGCAAATCTTTAGGGGTTGCTATGATCACATTTCCACTTCAAGTGCATAATTTGTATTAGTCGTTCTTCTTATATCAAATCTGGAGATTTGATACTAGATGCTCTAATTATATTGCTTCTAGCTATAGCTACCGCTACCGCTACCATCATCATTGCTAACTATTTGATTAGTTAAATTTTATTAAAACTAGTCATTAGTTTAAACAATTTACTTTTCTAGGTCACGTAATTGATGACAGATTTTGGCGAGAATCAGAGTGCAATGATGAGACCGTTATCTAAAATAATATAATATGATACACAGTAGCGAAGCATTAGACCCGTCTTACCTTAGGCATACGGTACCGCATACATAATTTATATTCTGGAAGGTACAACTTACAAGGGAAGGTCTGATCACAGCAATTAAGTGATACAAGGACTGTCTAAAATCGACATCTTATAAGAAAATATATTTTGAGTCATTTATATCGGTCAATATGCAACATTAGAAAGATGACTTTTCTATATGCAAATATTTTATTTAATCATATTCTAAAACTCTGAACAAATAATTAAGAAATCTAAAAAAATTAAATTTAAAATCTTGTGGATATTAAATTTCATGATTTTTTTTAGCATTCTAAACTATTTTTTAAATTATTTTTAAAATCATCCTTGTTTAACATGAGAAAATAGTTTATTTCAAGGTTATTTTTAAAAATAATTTAAAGATAGTTAAAAATCTCAAAAAAATATAAAATTTTATATCTCATAAAATTTTAACATAAAAAATTATTAAGTAACTTAGATTTATCGTTTGAGACATTGTATATGAAATTTCATACCAAAATAAAAATATTTTTTACTTTGTAAAGCATCATAAACAATTTCTCTGTCTATATATATATAGAGAGAGAGAGATTCTGCTTTCATAGAGAATTGGTTTGCAGCGTAGTGGTTCTTGACCAAAGCCTACCTTTGCCTAGCTACTCTATTTTGATAGCTTGAAAGCAAATAATTTTAGGCTGTTCAATTATCAGTTAAGATAATTTTTTTGATGTGAATAGAGAAGGACAATTTATGAATGAAAATTATTATTGTTGAGAACTTGATGTCTAATTTGGATGGTCAGTGACAATGTGACGCGGTTTGTATTGAAGACATGTCCGATTCAGATTCAGATATGAACGATGGCCACAACAAATTCATACCAATTAAGGAATTGAATGTACAACTTGAAATATAAACCATATAAATTGCATGAGGGATATTTTCAATTGATTCTCAGTTTATTTTGACTGGATAATGGAATCAAGAGTCATTTGGGCGGACTACAAGACAATTAAAATCTTTGACTGCATGTATGGCAAATTTCCAAGAAAATTAAGGCTGATAACAACATATTTTTGACTGGTCATCTGAACCTTGTTCTGAGAGTATGAGATATGAATTTAAAGCTCTTGAAGTATAGTTTTCAATGATTTAAATTTTAAGTCATTTAAAGTTTTTTTAGGGAAAGTTTTGACTATCTTAGTGAAGAGGGGTTAGATTTGACTGCCTAGCTTTTCTATTTTTTATTTATTTATTACGAATTCTAAAATTTTCTTTTGTTTTAGCTATAAAAGGGAGTAGTATTCTGTTATTTAGGGGCAGATTATGAGTTTTATTGAATAAAAAAGTTTTCTCTTTTTTGTCTCTTTGTGTCTCTTTACTCTTCTCTTTTACTATAAAATTGAGTGCTCGAGCTTAACGGACAAGATAGTCTCGGGACCACCTTGCATCACAATGTTACTACCACTAAGGTTATGAGTTTAAATTTCAACATACATTGGAGATGAAATATTAACACCTTAAAAGAATTGGGTGTCGGACCCGATTTCTAATATAAAGAGGGTCTTCAAAAAAATATTATTATTGATTAATAAACTAATAATACTTCTTTCCGATTCATAATAGACTTTTTTAGAGTAAAATTAATGTACTCTTAGGAGCACAGAGCCATTTCGTGCTTATAATTCAAAATGTACATCAAATCATCTCAAAATTTTGATTTATTATGCTCATTAAGTTCTTCATATGAAAATCTTATGGGATACAAAAATTTAAAGTATTTTGAGTTTTTCAAGTCACTATTATTAATTTTTAAAATGACGTACAAATATTGAATATTTATTATTATATTTAGGCATGATTTTTAAAAAATTGAAAATGTGACTTAAAAAACTAGAAACATCATTCAAAAAATGAATGGTAGCACAACTGGTTAGGAAAAAATCCTAGGATTGTTGTCTACCCAAAAGTTGAGAGTTCAATATCTTTCCACAAACTTTGCAATCACTGCAAAGATTTCAAAAAAAAATTCAAAACAATCTAAATTTTTTATCCCACAAATTTCTTATATGAAGAATTTAATGATAAGTTAAAATTTCTAGATGATTTAATATATTTTTTGAGTTAGAAATATGGACTTTGTGTTCTGAAAAAATATGTTAGTTTTACTCTCTCGTCTCTCTCTCTATAAAGATGGCTTAGTGCTTCACGAAGCAAATGACTTTTGCTTTGATGTCCTCATCCCGTGGACTTTGTGTTCTGAAAAAATATGTCAGTTTTACTCTCTCCTCTCTCTCTATAAAGATGGCTTAGTGCTTCACGAAGCAAACGACTTTTGCTTTGATGTCCTCATCCCGTCCGATATGCTTTTAGATCCGTGCTCATCAGATTGTGTTACAGCGAAAAAATTAAAATCGCCAAGCCTCCTGATTAGGAGATCGGTTCAAGATTAGGGTTATTTGGACAATGGATTCTTTCGGAACACTTGTCAACGGTGATATACCATATATTATTTTATCAAACACTTGTACCCAGATCAGAAAGACTATTATTAAAAAAAATACGCCAACACAAAATATACAATGAAATATACTAAAATATTTGGAAAAAAATTTTAAGGAATTTTTTTTTTTTTGATATAGAGGCGACAAGAAAGGAGATATTCAAAGTTGTACTAATTATAGAGGAATTAAGCTCATGAGTCATACCATGAAATTTTAGAAGAGAGTAATCGAGAATCGTTTCAGAAAACTGACAACTGTCTCTAAAAATTAGTTTTGTTTTATACCTAGGAGGTCCACTCTGGAGGCGATTTTCTTGATAAGACAACTTATGGAGAGACATCGAAAACAGAAGAAGGACCTACATATGATATTTATTGATTTAGAGAAAGCGTATGATAAAATACCGAGAAATATCAAGTGGTGGGCGCTCAAAAGGAAACTAGTCCCAACAAAGTATGTTACCCTTATTAAGGATATGTACACAAATATTGTGACTTGTGTCAGTGCATGTGACAGCGTGTCCGATACATTTCCTATTAAGATAAGATTACATCAAGGGTCGGCATTGAGTCCATATATTTTTACCTTAGTGATGGACGAGAACACAAAGGACATACAAGGAGATATTCTTTGGTTTAAGCTCTTTGCTGATGATGTGGTGCTGATTTACGAGAGCAAAATTGAAATCAATCAGAAACTAGAGTTGTGGAGATAAACTTTAGAATCGAAAGGTTTTAGACTTAGTAGGACCAAAACTGAATATATGAGGTGTCAGTTCAGTGGGAAAAACTCAGATGACGGAGATGTTAGTTTGGATGAACGAGTAGTACCCATGAACGACACATTTCGGTATTTTGGATCAATGTTGCAGAGTGAAGAAGAGATCGATGAAGATATTAGTCATAGAACAAGCGCTGGATGGGTAAACTGAAGACAAACATCTGGTGTTATTTGTGACAAGAAGGTCCCAAACAAACTAAAAGGTAAGTTCTACAGGACGATGATTAGACCCGCGATGATGTATAGCGCAGAATATTAGGTTACAAAAGGACAACACATCCAGAAGATGAGTGTAGCTGAAATGCGGATGTTGCGTTGGATATGTGGCCACACAAGGAAAGATCGAATCAGAAATGATGATATTAGGGACAAACTTGGGGTAGCACCAATTCAAGAGAAGTTAGTCCAACATCGTTTGCGATGGTTTGGTCATATCTAACGAATTCCTCCTGAAGCACCAGTACGCAGCGGTATTCTAAGTCGTCCTGAAAATACAAGAAGAGGAAGAGATCGACCGAGACTGACATGGGAGGAAACAATAAAAAGAGATTTGAAATAATAGAATATATTCAAAAAGCTTGTTTTGGAAAGGAGTGCTTGAAAGATGACGATTTATGTACCTGAACCATGATTTAGGAGTTAGAGTCTAATAGTAAAGTTATAGACTTCATGTTCTTAAATTTTTAGAATTTTAGGATTTAGAATTTAGAAATAGGTTTTAGAAATAGAGGTTTAGATAGGATTTTAGGATTTAGAATTTAGAATTAAGTTTTAAAATAGAATTTTAGGATTTAGAAATAGATTTTATAATAGAGGTTTATTGTATTATTATTATTATTGTTATTATTGTTATTATTGTTATTACTATTAGCATATTATCATCATCAATATCATTATCATCTTTATTTATTATTATTATTATTATTATTTTATTTATTTATTTTCTTTTTCTTTCATTATACTAATTATTATCACTGATATTTAAGATATTTGATCTTCTATTTTTCAATTGTATTTTATTTTTAATCTATCCTAATTTATTTGGGATGAAAGACTTTGTTGTTGTTGTATAGAGGCGACGTGAAGAAATGATAGATGAAGTGAGTTATGAAATGCTATTCAAAGTAGTACAATGTGTACTACTTTGTCATGCCCAGTACGTCGTCTACAATGGAAAGAAGACATGTACTTAGTTATGAAATGTACTTAATTATGTACTGCTTCTGTGGCCATCTGATTAAGTAAAAATGAAGAGGGCGAGAGGCTCGGTCGATTAAGATGGTGCGCAAGTTATCAAAAAAAAAAAAAAAATGCCCCCAAAAGATGCTGCTACCTTTACTGTGTAACTTCTAGCACGCATAACAAATTAGAGGTCCTAGCTTTCACGCAATTGTTTCCTTTGCAAAGCGACAAAATAATCTCCACAAGTGAACAAAGGGGTGATAATACTTTAAAATACATTAAAAAAGGAATCTTTTCATGATTTTAACTTTTTCCTCCAAATGTATGTATGCATGCATTATATGTTAATCACTTAATCGGATATTAAATCAGACAAAATTTCGCTTGTCAATTAGTTTTTCTCCTTGGAGCTAACAAAAGCAACATATATCTATTGGGAAGTGATCCCTTGACAATGGATTGTCTTGATAATGGATCTTCATAAAAAATTTAAAAATTTTTTTTATGGATATGTTTTCTATTTATATATTGATGATGATTAAAATTTTATATATTTTCATTATTATTTGTTAGTCCATCAAAGGCTATTGAAATATTATGCATTTTACAATGGTTCCAATTTAACGGTCTTTGATGGACTATCAAACGATAATGAAATTGTATGAAATTTTAATCATCATGAATCTCTAAGTAGAAGAACATATCTATAAAAAAAATATTTATTTTTAAGATGTTTTTTGTATTTTTATTTGAAAATTCATTATCAAGATTGTCAAGATAGCCATTATCAAGTGATCCCTTCCCATATCTAATCATCTATATTTTTTTGTTTTGGTCAATAATTTTTTATACATAAATATTTGTATAATATAAAAATATATCTTTTGATTTTTTTTTATGTATTTATTTCAAAAATTTGAAAGTAATTCATTTTCATATGGAAATATTTAGTAAATCTATCGTGAGCAAGTTCACGGATACCTCAATGAACTTAACTAAAAAAATATCAAATTAACTCTAATTTTTATCTATCTCACTTGATAAATTATTATATCAAAATTTTACAGATACAAAAAAAATATTATATGAACTTTTTAAGTATTTATTTTAAATTTTCTTAAATGACTATAAGAGACTTGTAAAATAATCATTATTTTATATGAAAGTTGTCACTTTTAAAAAGTCGGAAACAGATACTTAAAAACTAATTTTTTTATTCCGTAAGATATTAGTTAAAAAAATTATTAAGCCACATATATTAAAATTTAAAATTAATTTAATATATTTTTGAGTTAAGCTCATCAACGTAAGCTTAAATTTATGATAGATTTACCGTAATGAGTATTTTAAATTTATGATAGCTTTACCGCAACGAGTATTGGTCCATTCTATATTTCTATTTGATAATATTTCGATATCGTCCCAAGTTCTCGCCATTAGGACTTAGGGTGGATGGATAACCGCTGATCCAAACTCAGATGCTAGGGTGTTTGGTTGCTTATTTATATGGGTATATGGGTATATGGGCTAAGATTCTATTTTCTTTTTTCCGGGACATAAATGGGCTCAGAACGGAATTATGCAGACTGGGTTTTATTAGGCGGTCTGCAATGACATTTTATTCTGTCACACAATGTGATATGACCTCAAAGCACGTAATCCAACAAATTTGGTAATTTGAAGTATCTTGTAGTCGGATAGGTATCGCCTGCCGCGCGATACGAAGGCCGCACGCTCGACAGCATTTAAATACACGGGGTTCTTTGAGATTGGTGAAGCACGAATTTTGATGCCGATCGGACGAATTTCAAATCTTGTTGCACGGTACAACACTGCACACGATACAAATTCCTTTATTCATTCCAATTCGGACGACCTTTTAGGCTTTTACCATATTGAGTTGTGAACTCGTGATTTTTGAAAGTACACGACCTTTTATCATTTATTTTTCTTCAATAATGCGATATAAATTATTGTTAAATCGCAAACATGCATCATTTGTGTGATGGTGTCTACTAGTTATTAAAGTGATGTGTGCTAAATTTAAGTTCGGTTATCGTTTTATTTTAAAGCGTTAATTTTTTGGGCAGATATTGCGGGGCAATCTCGACGATATTTTTTAAATATATTCGGAAAAGTTATAAAATTAAATAAGTTATATACATATTATTCAAGATTGTTTATATTTCAAATTTTATAAAACTTAAGTATCATCTCAAATTAGAAATGCTAGATGTAAAATTATTTTTTTGTAGAGTAAATGGTATTAACATTGCCGTTTTTTGGGGCATGGTAAGCTTTAGTCGAGTGTTTTTTTTTGAAGTAGTTGCATACTAATTTGTATTTAAACAAACAAAAGTTTTTACACATCATTCCGGACGTATGATTATAGTAACAAGTTTATGATTCGAAAAACGTTCGGCGAAATTAAAAATTTGACGTTCAAGTATAATACAGATATAATTCAAAAATAGTTCGTTTTATATAATATAAATAAAATATATATTATAATGATAGAATATTAAAAAAATATAAAATTTCATTTAAAATAATATATAATGTGTTTTTTACCGAATAATTCATGAATAAAACGTTTTTTTTTCAAAAAACATATTGTATATTAAATTGACAAATTATTCGTAAAATATCCGGTTATAAATAAAAATTAAATTATTCACGAATAATTCACTAATTATTCGTAAAATATCCGGTTATAAATAAAAATTAAATTATTCACACGTATGACCCTTCCTACACATCAATTATGAAATATGAAATGTTACATCATATTGTCTTGAAGTTGATCCATTCCATCCTCTTCGAGATAAAAACACATTGCACTTACTGTAAAACGTAGTTAATCAGGGTTTCTACCAACCCCCTTTGAAAATGAAATCATAACCTGAAATTATTCAGAATTTGTATGATTCGTTGTTCTGGACTCCTGTCTCGGTACCTACTATCAACAAACACCTAGAAAGAACCATTAAGAAGAAAAAATAAAGCAAAGCGTGCTAACTTCACCACAACTACTGCTGGAAAATGAACCTTGTAGTTCATTAGTGCGGCTTGAAAGCCCCACCTTCTCTTTCTCTGATATTCCCACTTCCATTGGGAACTCCAGATCTAAAAGCCCCAACGAAGATAACCAAAAAAAGATTCAAAGACCATTATAGGTCGCTAGATCTAGAAAAAAAAAACCCAAGCAGTTTAATTGAGCATGAATTCAAGGGGGGTAGCCATTGTGGTGATCATCGCAGCACTCGGTTGGTTATACAAAGCAATTCAGCCTCCCCCTCCCAAGATATGCGGCTCCCCAAATGGACCCCCAGTGACATCTCCAAGGATCCAGCTGAGTGACGGCCGTTTCCTTGCGTACAAAGAGTGGGGAGTGCCAAAGGAAAATGCCAGATATAAGCTCATTCTTTGCCACGCTTTTGATTCCACAAAGGATGTCCCTTTACCAGTCTCGAGAGTAAAGTTCTATACATTATCTTCGTATAATTTATTACTTCTGATATTTATTAGTGTTTCTTAACAATGAAGCTAAAATTATATTACTAATTTTTGTTCTTAGTTACGTCTGTTTTCCGTATAAAACCCTGGAGCGTCCAATTCTGTAAGTAACAATTGCCATGGTCCTCTGATTATATTAGAATATGTTGGATTTAATAAATGGTATGTCTGTTATGAGAAATCCGAATCCAAAACCCAGTATGTTATAAAGATACACATTTCTGCACGCTGGACAGATGCATTAGTGGATAGGTGCGTTGGACAGATACCTTGGCGAATAGGTGCATAGGTGTTTATATAAATGCCAGTCTTCTTTCTCTCATCTTATCAGGCTTGGTTGTTCTAGTTAAATGATCCTATCCAAGTTAATGTAGCTTTCAAACTTGGTTGTTCTAAATTTTTAATCTGAACTGGTACGGCTATCTCCAGATCCCTGATTGTCCATCTGAACCATTAGACTGGAAATAACTGGATGAGGCCTTCATCCACACTAATTAGATGTCAAAAAGATCAAACTAGTGCTTATATCATTTTAGATAAGGGGAACATGGGTGCTCTTATAAGTAACGATCATAAATACTTTGGCTTTGCTTGAACATAGCTTACTCCAGGGACTGAGTAATATCAAACTCGTGCTTATACCATCACTGAGCCTCAGCATAGTAAATCCAATAAGTTGTACTGATAAAGGTCAATGCTACAAAACTAAGTTTACTGGCATTTTTACATACCAATTCACTGTGCTATGCAATGATCAATGGCAAACATTAAATTTCTACTAAGTATAATATTATTTTTTTTGCAACTTCATAAAATTTCTATTGTCAACTCTGGCTGCAATACTTAATGAGAATAAAACATGAGATTGTCATATTGCTGTGCTTGTATTTTATCACGATAATACACTTCTATTTCCATGGGGCATCTTGGAGCCCTAATGGTATTAAAAAAATAATCATCAGTAGTTAACTAAAAAAAAGTATGCAATTTAATATTATTTCTCTCTTACACTTTTCATTGAGTTCTCTAGGAGCTTGTTGAGGAGTTGGGCATATATATGTTGTCATATGACCGGGCAGGGTATGGAGAGAGCGACCCAAATCCAAAGCGAACTGTTAAAAGTGAGGCTCTGGATATAGAGGAGCTGGCTGACAACTTACATTTGGGACCCAAATTTTATGTTATTGGTGCCTCCATGGGTGGCTACTCTGTTTGGGGCTGCCTCAAATACATACCTCACAGGTATGTTGCTTCAGGAGTCTATTTTATCTTTCTTCCCTTTTGTAATGACTCGGTTTTGTAGTATTTCCAGGTTCTTCCAAGCAGCATGTTTTTAGATATTCTCAAATACTAACAAACCATGTAATTAATTGAAACTGTGCATACTGTATATCATTGACATTTGCACCCCTAACTTGACTGAACTCCTGTTTCTGAGACGTGATTTGGAGCAAAATTAATATATGAAACCCAAGATATGGGGCCGGACTCCTTTGTTGCCTGGTTCATTTGATGTTCTAGAGTTGTTTTTTTAAAAGAACTTCACAATATGTTCGGTGCATGCTGTAAAATGGAAAAATGTTTTGCAGTCCTTTTCTAATAGAGTAACGGCACTGAATATTGGGAAAAACATTTTTGACGCTGAACTTGTAACTCTTGTGGCTATTGACACTTTGAACATATTGAGAACGTGCAATGGCACACCCTCCTCCAATGGGAACATACAAAAACAATTGGACTTTAGTAGTTAATGCCCGGCAAGGTTCGGAAAGGATGAAAGAGAGTGGAATTGAGTAGAAAGGGGTGGAGTTCTGAACATATTGAAATTGAGTGGAATAGGTATAATTTTGAGTGGCTAGGAAAACGACAGAATAAAGAAGAAAATTTGCAATTAAACTTCTCTCTATACAAACTGGATGGAATATTATGATATTATATATGCCCTGCAACCCTATGACATGAAATGGTAGCAGTATCTTCCTTCATCATTTGCTTCATAATATGGCCACATTAGCACTCATTTTTCATCTCTTTATAAAAACAAAGGAGTTTCTCTATGAGTGAGTCTCCAGCACACTAAAAAAAATATTGGAGGGTTCATATGACTGTAATCCGATGTCTGGAACTTAATTAAGAATATTAATCTAGAAGGGATGCAGGGTCATTAGGGTAATTGCAAAGGAATAAATCTCGAGACATTGAATACACAGGATTAACAGAATTGACTATATCTAGTTTGCCTTTCTTGCCCCAATTCTTTTTTCCTTTTTTGCTTCTTGCGGAGACAAAAACATTACATGCTGAAAATCATTGAAAATTTCAGAGTAAAATAAGGGACAATCCATTCAAGCTTTGTAATGTTACATGCCAAGACATTGTAATCCTAGATTGATACTTTGATTGATCCTTCTTAATTTGTATAAGAATATATCCTTTCATTATATGTTTGATCTTTAACATAATAGTTGCAAAGATTTGGTACTGAAATACTGATACAAACTAAGTACAGCTCAGAAAAACGGATTTGGTTAATACCACCATGCTAGGATTTGAGGAAGAGAATGGACATGTAAGAGACGTGAGATTTTCCAGCTTCCTCACATCATTTGAATAACTTAAAAATAATGCATTTCTAAAAAAAAAAAGATTCCAAGGATATCTTAATTACCTCATTTCAATTAACAGAATTGTTACCAAAAAAAACACAGTTGTCTATATTTTTCTTTCCCATATTGCCCATCTGTGATTGGCTGGCTAAAACTTTTTTTTTTGGTAATAAAAATATGGTGTACTGGAGCAAGTTTCTTTTAAACAAGTCATAAGATTCTTTGCCCTATTTTAATTGAAATGTAATTTATTTCGTTTCTAAACAAACAGGTTGGTAGGAGCTACACTGGTGGTGCCTGTCATAAACTACTGGTGGCCATCATTTCCAAAGGAGCTATCAAAACAGGCAATGAAAAAGGTGGTGCCTGCTGAAGTGCGTACCCT
Source organism: Schoenoplectus tabernaemontani (assembly GCA_037127355.1). Taxonomy (NCBI): domain Eukaryota; kingdom Viridiplantae; phylum Streptophyta; class Magnoliopsida; order Poales; family Cyperaceae; genus Schoenoplectus; species Schoenoplectus tabernaemontani. The sequence goes on from CM073739.1 coordinate 18,898,813, forward strand.
TTTGCTGGCGCATTATGCTCCATCCTTGTTGTATGCATGGATGACACAGAAATGGTTTGCTTCTGCTGCAGCTGCATCCCGTGACCCAGGGATCTTTAGTGAATCAGATATGGAGGTTCTTCGTAAGATTCTGTCGTCATCGCATTTGTTCCCCGAGGTACATGTGGATTTGAATAATTGGATATGTTATTTTGGTACTTAGTTCTCATACTTTTTTGTTGATGGTGCACAATGGATGCTAAGCCAATGCTAGATTGAGACTAAGTTCAAATTTTGTTCCAGTGAGGCATTTAATTATGGTTCAATCTGTGGTACGATACCCTCAGGTTGTCAACACAAATTGGATGGTCAAATTCTCACTTTTTATTTGTTTATTTGCATAAGAGATAATACAAAGTGGTGCCTTTAAAGGTTCATGCTACCATGTGATAAATATTGGACAATATTTCAGTTCTTAATGCTGAAAATGCTGAATCGCACGTACTTGCAATTTTATTTTTGGTAGCAAATAAAAGAAAGAATGAATGAATAAAACATTCTTTTTATCCATTTTAGAACAAATCAAGGCAGCAAGGCATCTATGAATCTATCCACAGAGATTTGCTTGTCATGTTTGGGAACTGGGAATTTGACCCGATGAATATCAGCAATCCATTTCCTCAAAATGAGGGGTCTGTGCATCTTTGGCAAGGATACCATGATAGACTGGTGCGAGTTGAGTTGCAACGGTTCCTGTCGGAGAAGTTACCCTGGATTAGATACCATGAGGTATCTGATGGGGGGCACATGTTTATTTTTTCCGACGGGTTTGCAGATAAGATTGTTAAGTTGCTTTTATTAGGAGAGGAGACTTCTGACGTGTAAATTTTAATAATTCAACATTATTAATTGCCTGGGTGCAAATTTGTATGATGAAATTAGACATTAAAGCAAAGCAAAATGCTTATTCTTTGCTTTAGGTCTCGGTAATAAAGATTCTCAATGTATTTTTCAATCTACGAGGAAGCTTCAAATATGTCAAAGTTTATTTTGATGATATTATTGAAATGCTTTGTACGAGATGTATTTGCTTTTAGAAAAAGTTCTAGGTGTGCAATAAGACGCTATAATGGTATTAGGGATTCATGGAAAGTTGAAATATCAAGAGATTAGAAGCACGGAATTAGTAAAATAGAGGTAGATAAATTGGTTTTGACAGGATTTGCTGATATTTTATGAACATGTAATAATTGGAGAAGCCATAAAAAATGTAATTTAACAAATAGATCCGGATTATCGAAACTAATCAATCAGTTTAGTTCTCCATTCGTTTTATTTACTTACTATCGGGAAAAAACGAAAGAATGGCAACTAAATTGAGAGAACAAGTTACAAGGCAGAACGTAACATACATGAGAATTATATTCAGAGAGATTTGCTGATATATTAAAAGAATGAAATTAAAGTATTGAATTTTGAGCATATAAGAACTCAAAGAATTAATATATGGAATTCCTTGTCATTAAATTTGGATGCACATGCTATCTGCAAGTTTCGCAAAGCATATTTCCATAGACTGTTATTACTATTTCATGTTGCTGTTATTGTCGTCCACGTCGTCATTGTCATCATCTCCATTATATTATATTTATTGTCGATCTCATCATCTTCGTTCTCGCAGTGTTTGTTCTTTCGTTTTTAACAAGAGGCATAATATCCTCTTATTTCTATAGAAAAAAAATATTAAAAGTCTGACTAGTATTCTCCAATCGGCCAATCCTACATTATCATTTATTTAAACGAGCTACATTGATGTTAGTTTAGAAAAGAACAGCTGCCAACTTCCAAAACAACGGCTTACTGTTGCTCAAACACTACATTGTGAATAATAGCCTAATAATTCTTAATATATTAAGAGAGTTAAGTTTTTAAATTTTTTAAGTATGTCATATCATTAATTTTCTTCATCATTAATTTTATTTAAATTTTTTTATCTTTTTGAATCCAAAAATTCATATAAAATAGTTTGTCTCCTCATTTAAAATAGTGTGTGTAATGTATTTAAGGTGTAATTTAACTTCTAGATCCAATTTTTTTATATGATCATTTATAAATTATTATGTATTTAATTATATTATTTATTACTATAGAAATTATTATTATAATTATCATTATTACTTAGCATTTAAAAATATTGTGTCTAAATTTTCTTTAATGTAAAATTTTATTAAATATATTTAAAATTTTATATTATTAATTATTTATTTGAGAACTATATTATCAAGCGAAACTCCAGTTGCAGCCCTGAAAAAAATGATACATTATCTAGCAGAGTTGGTACCATCCAGTATACTGAGATCCACGCTTGACAATAATCCATTATGATAGCAAGTACTGCATAGGATTTTTGCAGACAGTACATGTCTGAACTGCATAGGATTTCTGTGTCATATATCTTTGTGAAATTTCCCTTTAAAAGAATTGGGCGCTTTCAAGTGTTCTTCTTGAAAGATGACAAGTGAGAATTTAAATTTTTTTCATGCATCAATTATTTTCTCTGGAATCTCCTTTAGGTTAAGAGGTTGAGTGGAGCTTGATGTCACAACTGTAGTATTTTTCTTACCAGTATCTCCTATGGAAGAAGCATATATGAATTAGAAAAAAAAAAGGATTGACATCAACAGCAGGCCCAAAGTGATCTCTAGTATACTTACTGACAGTTGGGGACAAGCAAAGGCTGATTCAGTGTGTTGGCTCAAAAATAATTTGACGCTTTATCTAAGCAACTGATCCAAAAAATATTCACAAACTTTTGTGCCTTATTGATTGATCCTTATCTAAGTTTTAGAAGAGTCGGGACTTTCTTCCTCTAGAAAAAATTTCCTATTTTATTTATCCCCTGCATCCTCCTTTCCACATGTATCTCGCTAAATTTTATTTTTCGGATTTCACATTATTAGTTATTAGTACTAGTAGCTTATCCTAATTTATTTGAAATTAGTAGCTTATCCTAATTTATTTGAGATTAAAAACTTTGTTATTGTTGTCGTACATTATTAGTACTAGCTTCTTAGTACTAGCTTCGCTCTAACAAAATAGTTCTCAAATATATGATTAGAATTTTTAAATATTATTCAAAAAATGAACATAATTTTTAAATACAAAATATCTATGTGATAATTTTTAAAAATAATACTAAAAAGTTCGATCATATTAAGAGTTAAAATTCATCTCAAATATATTATATACATTTATTTTAAATGAGGTGAGAAAAAATTATATATGAACCATTAAATTAGTAAAAAAGATATAAATAAAATTAATGATGAAAAAAAATAATAATGTGATAATTAAAAAACTTAACTTTTGTAAGACATCTGTTGTTCAAATTGATACGGAGAGCTTTAAAATGAGGAGACGCGCGAACTCATATTCTCATCTAAGAAATAAATTCTACTGGGAGTAGCTTAATTTTTTTTTTTTTTTGAAAATCCAACTAATATACGATGCTTAGAGATCATAACATTCCAATCTAATTTTGCAGACAGTACATGTCTGAATCCAGAGTTGCACGCATTACATATTTGAAAGGATGCAATGATACGAATAATGCATACGAATACATCGGCACAATCGACATGCTTTGCAAAATGCACCATTATGTGCAACAAGTACCCGATAAAGACATGCAGATGCAAATTCAAGGAAATACTATATTATATTAAATTAGAGTTTCAAATCAATAGCTTTCTTCCTCTGTTTCAGGCCGCCTCAGGTAATAACGCAGGGAGTTAATCAGTACCTGTGAGTCACAAGAAAAAAAAATCACAATACTGACCTAGCTAATAAAGCAAAGTGGCTCTTACACTCCAGATTATGATAACAGTCCCCAAATAACCAGACATCATTTTTAGCCAACATTGGCACAACCCTTAATTCAGCAATCCTGACAAAAGATATCCTACTTACAACTAAACAGCAAAAAGAGGGGGAAAAAGGAAAATAATATGTAAAGACTGGCCAAAAAGATTTAATACAACATGCTGTTAGTGTTAACCTGACAGTAACAAGCACCAATTAATTTTGTTTCTCAAAACAGAACTAGCTTTGCCTTGAATAACCTTTTTTTTTTTTTTTAAAAAAATATATACTTGGCAGAGGCTGCCAATTGCCTTCAATACATTCACAGCATCATGCTGAGTCAGGATTGCACAAGTGCCTTGAATAACCCTCAGTTGTGTAATTCTGACTCAGCATTGACCCAATGAAACCTTAGCAGCTTAACCTACCTCAGTTTGTACAATTAAACATCAAATGAGCTCTTAATTTCAATCAACCCCGCAAAAAGACATGAAGCATGGAACAATCAGATTGTATCGCATTGTACAACGAAAAGATGATAAACAAACCTGAGATAAAGAGCTGTTTAGAGCAGCACCTCTGTAGCTCACGTGGAACTTATCTTTTGCTACCAATCCCTGAAATAGTATCAGAAATTCAGAACACATTAAGAACAGAAGTAGAAAACTAGGAAAAGAAAAGAAAACTAACTGAAAATTGATTTTACAATTGGAATTTTTTTTGAAAATTACACTCAACATTGTCTCAAATTTGCAAACTTACAGACAACATTACCCTACATTTTTCACCAATGACTAACAGATACCAAGCAAAAGCAGGATGTAAATAGCAAAGGATGCTCCCTCTGTAAAATAGTGTTCAATATACCTCTGTGTCTATCTCTGCAGAATCAACATCAATGTTGGTGTCAGTAAGAATCTTGTAAATCTCTAGCAGGAGTCCAGGTCGATCAGCAGTCTCTATGTACAGCAAGCTATAAAGAGAGAATTTGTTTAAGGAACATAGATATTGAATGACAATATGAAGATACATCATGGGTCCCCCCAACAGAACCTCAAATAACAATTATCCTGAATAGAAAAATGCCAAACTATAGCTATAGCAAAGGAATTGTCAATTATAATATTTCCAATTGTAATTTCTTCAAGAATTGTTTATGTTTTCCCTCCTTTTTTTTTTTCAATTTTCATCCAAAGAGAAGTAATAAAAGAAACAATGGGGTCATTTTACGAAGAGGTAAAATGTACAAGGACACAGATTGGTAAGGCCTGTACGGAGTGGCAGAATCAAAACCAGCATGAACTGACCAAAATTTTGGTCAGCACCAGTCTGGTTGTCCAGTTAATCCAAAACAGCATCAGCAGGAACCTTAAAGAGATGGCCTCCATGGCTTTGCACAAGTTTATGAAATTTAGTATAGTAATAGTTCATGGGACCAATAGCGGTATGCAGTCATGGACTACAAAATTACAGGTAACAAACTACTTGACAGGCAATATACCTTCTCTTAGGTCCATCAGCTTCAACATGTACATGTGTTGCAACATCCACATCAAGCTGCCATACCCATAAATATTTTCTTTCAAAAATATTAAAGTGAAGTAACTCCAATAATAAGTTTAATACAGTCATGATGCTAATAAGCAACGAAACACGTTGTTTTGCAGGTACAAGTTTGCTTCAAACGACTAGGGTTTCTAAATAAAAAAATAATTCAAGCACAGTTTTTATTTAGCCTACACTACCGTCAGAAATACAACATGAGAATATCGTTAACATTTTTTATTTGGTTTTAACTGTAACAGTTGGTACAACTACTACTTTTGCTTGATTTATCGCTAAATGTTCATTAGCACAAGATGAACTGACAGGATTGAATAAGGGCATCCCCAGAGAAATGCCAATGGCACAACAGAAGCCTGAACAAAATTTACCTTCTTCTCAGGAGGTTTAATTCCAAAGAATTCCCCCATTGCAAGCTGTTCACTTGATTCCTATATGGCAAAATTTGATTTCCAAGAACAAGAAAACACATTTGATTTTTAATAGGAACTTGACCAATAGAAATAAGTAGCTCATATCAACTAGTATAGACTATTAAACAAGATGAAGAACATACAGGATGGTACTGGAGAAGGTTGCTAATTATTGTGAGCCGAATTTTCTCTAACATGTCTGGATCCTCAACTTTTCTCCCCCTACAAAAAAAAAACGAGTAAAATATTCTTCAGAATATGCAATATATACAAGATGTAATGTAAATATTAAAATCTAATTTCATAACTGGGTAACTTGTTTTGTACAATTTCACAATGGATTCGCATGATTTTGACACAGTTTGGCATACTTATAATCTACAATTTTGGTACATTATATGTACAAAATCATGACGGTTATTATAGAATAAATGTAAACAAAAGGTACTCCCACGAAGAAAGAAGGAACCAACATTCGCATGATGAAGAACTTAGTTTTAATAACAGCTGACTCAGTAGTGACACTTCCTTTGGTCACATCAAGTCCCAGGTCTTTAAGTGCCTTCATCTGCATTTACAAAAACAAAAGAGCTTACAAACCTAGGAGGCTCATCACATGTACCGAGGAACCAAATCAATTTTACATCCTTTGTGCTAAACATCAAACAAGACTATGTAATTTTATATAGAAAATAGTGGACATAGTTTGTGTGCCCCAGATAAAGCCGTATATAATAAAAAACAACATTCCGGATCCGCACAAAAAAACAGTAAATAAACACCCAATATCTAAATTAGAGGAACTACTATAAGAAACTTGTGCAACTTTTTTTGTTTTTGCTTTTATGCTTTGGTCAAAAGGTTAAGGGATAAAAATAATTTATTTTGCAACGCAACATAATACTCCATTATATTGGCAAAATTAAACTCAATAGTTCTAATACTATATTTAATGTGGCATTTACAAAGAACAAGATACTAAACAATTGCAACATGTTAGAGAAGTAAAATTGTCAACACTGTATTGGTATAAGTTTCCAACACAAATCGATCTATTATTTGTTGGAGAAGTAAAATTACATCAATCTATTTGCAAATATGACCAAATTTAGTACTAAAGTGATAAAAATTCCGACCGTGTCAAGTAGAGCACCCAATCTGTCCCCAAAACTGAGTTGTACAATTGTTGCATCAGGATCTGAATCTTGATCTATTAGTACCACTGGCATTGGCACAGAATCTTCCTCCTGCCATTAAATTTTGTCCCTTCAAAATTAGCGCTATAACATAGGCATGGTAATATAAACTTTTTTATGTAATGAAGTTAACTTCAGCTATTAGCCTGCATATAGAATTGTAGAAATATAGGTGAGTTGTCCATATCATGTACCATAGAAGCAGATGCTAACAAGTCAGCAGAATCGATTGATTTAGAAAAAATCCTACAAAAATTGTTAACAAGACCATCAGGAAAAAGGAGATTACAAGTCTTCCATGCATTGCACGACTAATGTAGAAGTATGAAAAGAAACTAATCAATAGAACTAAATGGTCAGTCCAAAAAGTGTAATTTAATTCTCACCAACTTTTGTTCAATGATTCAATCTTATGTAAATGAAAATTCTTGACTGAGGAAAATCAAAGATACAAACGCAGTTGAAAAAAAAATAATACCAAGCAACTACATTCCAAAGTAATATAATAATAACAATAAAAAAATAACAATAATAATCAAGACACACAAATTCAAGCTGCTAGGGTTGAATAAAAGAAGTTGATCTTGAACTATAATCAACTAAAACCCGTTGCTGGTACATCATTTGAAAGTAAATCAGAGCCAAACGTCAACCAACTAAAGAAATCACTAAAGATTGCTAAAAGAAAAATAATTTGAGCCAAGAAGCATCAATTGTTGTTATAATAATTTTATCTAAATCCGAGAAATCGCCAACTGACTACGGTCTCTGTGTGTGTCAGACTGTCAGTGTGTGTGTGTCTAAGTCGATAGTGCTTGTAAAGGAATAAAATATTCAACCAAAAAGAATTGATATTAACAAGTTATATCTTTCAAGGTGATGCTCTTAACGAGAAAAATCGTAAGTTTATGGTAACTAGTTAGGATTTGATTCATATCATAGTCAGCTAATTCCCCAATTCATATAAAATAAAATATAACCATAAGTCAATCAGAATCAGAAGTGATCATCAGTACACCAGAAGAACTCTAAATTCAATTCCATAGTATCCAATCGAATAAGAACAAGAAAAATTGAGCTAACCTGATGCTTTCTTTGGAGAATCCATGACGTAGATGGGAGAAATGGGAAGCCAAAGCGATATCGATCCGAAGCGATGGAGGTCGGAGGAACGCCAAGTGGTGGTTAACCCTCATAGAACGAGTCAAACAAATACAAGTAGCTGGGGGAAAGCATAAGCTTGCCATGGCCATAGTCACCAGTTACTCGGTACTCCTCCTTTCCGGTGCGGGACTCCAACTTGGAGCGATAACAATTAACAAGGGCCTAAGGCACGTCTCCATTTTTCTATACCTACAGGTTGGGTGAGGTGGCAATCGGGCGGGTCGGGTCGGGTCGGATCAGTTTGACTTTCTGGAAGAAATCAGGTCGGGTCGGATCGGGTCAATTTACATGTTGTATTTTTTCAGATCGTTGATAGATTTCGATTGGATTGGAGGCCATTTGATCTCGGATCGGGTCGGGTCAGGTTCGGATCGGGTTCGGGTCGGGTTCGGATCTGAGCGAGTCGGACGGGTTTGTCGGGTCGGGTCGGGTTCTGCCACCTCTAGGTGCAACCGTGTATCGGTTGGGCGGGGTAGGTCCAAAGTTCATAGGATGGATTTTGATTTTATGGGTGGTTTTAATTATTGGATCTTTATATTTTATGATTGACACGATTATTAATGTAACAAGTTAAAATATAAATGTAAATTTTGACGCTATTCAATAGTAGATATGTTCATTAAACTCATTTTTTAATCCGATGGACATCGGATGTACTCTGGCTCCGTATCAGTTGTATGTGATAATGTGACAAAGTGAGTTGCAAGTTGCAAATAATTTATTAGGTGTGGCTGTCGGATCAGAATGTGTTGTTGTTCGAAATGAAGAGTAGGATTCTACTCTTCGGGTCCGTTTGATAAATCAAGGAATAGTTTTGGAATAGTAATAGAATAATGTTTTTTTGAAAGAATGGTAGAAAAGTGATATTCTTGGCTATTTGTGATAGATCTTTGAAATCTCTAGGATGGTGGTATTGAAAGGTCAAGATAGTGCAAGAATGTAAAGAACCTAAAGTAGAAATATATAAATCAATTTGGGGCTTAATGTTCAAGTGTAATGGCAGCGAAATACAATTTAAATCAATTCAATTCTCACAAGAATATAGCAATCAAAAAATGTGAGAAAAGAAAAGTAAAGATAAACAAGAACACAAGATGTAATGGAGTTCGACTTTAACAATGCCTACGTCTCCGAGACCCTCAACCTCTAACAATTGAGGTTGAGCCGATATATTAAAAAGGGTTTTTACACTTGTAGAACTTGATCCCTTACAAAAAATGGGTTGTCAAGCCTATCGGTAACAAGAGTGACAACACACTCAAAAAAAAAAGTGAGTGACAACACACTCAAAACAAGGTAAGCACTACAGCTCAAGAAAATATTTTCAAGAAGATCACAAAGGATCAAGTTGGGAGAATAGAGAGAAGCTAGATTGAGCTTGAACAAGGATTTGGCTAATTGAGTGTTTCAATCTCTTGAATTATCTCTCTCACTTTGTATATGGCTAGTAAGCTATCTGAAGTAATGATTTAGCTAGATGGATCAGATTCCTTAATATTTTTTAGAGAGATAATCCTTTTAAAATAGATCTTCAGAAACAGCTGAAGAAACTATTTTTCAGCTTGAACCGTTATAACGGTTTACGAATCGTTATAATGGTTTAGAAAGAATAATCGTTGGATCAACTTGAAACGTCATAATGATTCATCAAATCGTTATACATTTCATGAATCGTTATAACGATTATAGAATCGTTATAACGATTATAGAATCGTTATACGTTTCATAAATCGTTGTAACGATTACTGAATCATTACATAACGATACGCTCTGGTTTCTTTGAGAATGTTTCTGTCTTAGAATATTTTTGGGTATTGAGATGAACCGTTATAACGATTACTGAACCGTTATAACGATTCTCTAGGCAGAAACATTTTTCTTATTGTTTAAGCTCAATTTATCTTGACCAATTCAACCAAGTTTGAGTCTAACTAAACCTAAGCCTAATGCAGTCTTGAGTAAGTTCTTGTATCCCAGCACTAGTCTTGGTTCTTGTGCACTAGTCCATTTACATGTTAATCCCTGCACAAAACTCAAACAAGGTAAATTATAAAATTCAAGATTGTTTTGCAAATCGACAAATCAAAGAAGATGTTAAGTGTAACAATCTCCCCCTTTTGTCGATTTGCAAAAATATACAAGGGTGCATAGATATAACATTTGATGTGGATTTCACCCAAAAACTTCTCATCCTTTTTGGAAATCGGGCAAAAAGGTGCGAATAAAGAATTTATTTCAATTTATCTCCCCCTAAATTGATTGCTCCCACTTAATATATGCACCGTGTATAAGATAAAGAATTTAAAATACTTTCAAAATAATAAAAAATATAATTCATTCAAAAAGAAATTAGCTAACTCCCCCTAAATATGTTGCATATATGATTTGAAGAGAAGATTAAGCATTTAGGTCTCTAATTTTAAATTTTAGGAATCCAAATAATATTTAGGATGTTATTTTCTTTTTTAAGTTTGCAATCAAGTGAGATATGACCAATATGACAGCAATAATTGCAAAATACAAATGTTTGAGACTTCTTACTACCTTTAACAAATATATTTGGTAGCTTTCTTTTAATCCTTGAGCTTGAGTCTTAGGTTTTTCTTTAGAAATATATTTTATGTTTTTGAGAAATAACTCGTTTATGCTCATATCTTTGAGCTTTGGTTTGAAAATCATTTTGATTTTTAAACTCATAAAATCAACCACCGGGTCCTTTAAAATACAATTTGTTTGACCAACTAGGATTGAAAAATATAGCATTGTTGCTTTGAAAATTCATTTTTCATTTGTTAATTTTTTTATCAAATTGCTTATATTGAAATGCATAATTGTGTTTCTTATTGAAAAATTTAGCCTTAGTAGATTTCACAATTTTTGTATTTGACCCTTGACTTTGTTTCTCTTTTTATTTAGGGCAATTTGAAGTCTTAGAAGATTTTTTATATCCAAGACCCGACTTGTTGCTAGGCTTTTGACCTATAACCTTGTCTAAATTCATTGAAGTAATGCTTGTTGAAATACATGAGGATTTTAGTGTCCTATTTTAAGTTTCTAAAGTTTGCACTTTCACTTTTAATATTGCAACTTCACTTAAGTGTATTTGACAATTCTTTTCAAGATTTTACAATTTAAGCTCGTAAGATTGAAACTTTAACTCAAACTCTGAAATTTTATTTTCATGTCTCTCAATTATCTCTTTTTGAAAAGATGAATCATGAATAGGACTTTCTAAACTAGATAAAAAAGATTTAATTTCAGTCTCATCATCAAAATTATTTGCATTTTCAACACAAAATTCATAATTTTGAACAAAATCATCATCACTATCATCCCAAGTGGATGTAGTGCAAGATACTACTTGATTGTGCAATTGAAATTCTTGAGAAATTTGTACCGTAGGTGCAAATGAGTTCATCTTCATATTCTTAGATATTGCAATGTCGTGTAGGATCTCCAATGTGCACAAGTCAATGATGTTGTTTCTTGCTACAATCTCATCAACATCCACCACGGGTGAGTTTTCCTCTACTTCCGCAATTAGGGCAAGATTAAGTGGATTTCTTTCATCTTTCTTTCTCTTAACATGGTTGTTTATAACTAGCATAACACTAATTCTCTCAAAGTTTTGCTTCTTCTTATTTGGAAAGACCAAGAAACAATCGTGTGTTGTGTGACATTCCTTATGGCATGAGAAGCATATACACGTCATTCCTTTCTTATCTCGCTCTTCATTGTGCTCTTTTTCTAGTTTTAGCATTCTTTCAAACATTTTCGTAATGACTTGATCATTCATAGAAGATGAGTTAGATGATGTCTTGTTCAAATAATGATGCGATGGAGACTTTTGAGTTTGAAGTGTGGTTTCTTTGAGTTTTTGTGTGAGCTCTTCGTTTTGTCGTAGCTTCTCCTCAAAGCATAGAAGATGAGTGAATATTTCTTCATGTGTGAATTCGCCAAGAGAGCATTGCATTGCTTCTAAAATGCTTACCATGCTCTCCCATCTTGGTCTTTTTATCATTGCCCTAAAAATCTTGCCTACAATCTTAGAGTTAGACAAGGATTCTTCAACTTCATCAAATTCATTAAGAATATGCATTAATCTTGAATACATATTCTCAATTGATTCTCCTTCTTGTATATAAAAATTTTCAAATTCGGACTCTAGACCCATTAATTTTGTTCTTTTCATTTGAGTGTTGCCCTCAAATCTATTCAATAGAGTCTCCCACATTTCACTAGCAATTTCGGTAGTACCAAATAGTATAGTAATATTTTCACTAACCGAATTTAAGATAACATTAACGGCATAATCATTTCGAGATTTCAGTTCTTTGATCTTTTGTGTCATTGTAAGGTTGCTAGGATCATAATGTGGTATATAACCATGTTGGACAACATCCCAAAGGTCTAATATGTTGAGGTAGTTCACCATACATTTCTTCCAAAAGCTAAAATTTTTACAATTAAGACATGGAGTTGGGGGTTCTTTTACATGCATCAAAGAAGTCATTTTTGGCCAAAAATATCACAAATAAAGCAATTAAAACTGAGCTCCTGCTCTGATACCACTCTAACAGACCTTTGAAAACCCTAGGATGGTGGTATTGAAAGGTCAAGATAGTGCAAGAATGTAAAGAACCTAAAGTAGAAATGTATAAACTAATTTGGGGCTTAATGTTCAAGTGTAATGGCAGCGAAATATAATTTAAATCAATTCAATTCTCACAAGAATATAGCAATCAAAGAAAATATGAGAAATAAAAAGTAAAGATAAATAAGAACACAAGATGTAACGGAGTTCGGCTTTAACAATGCCTACGTCTCCGGGACCCTCAACCTCTAACAATTGAGGTTGAGCCGATATATTAAAAAGGGTTTTTATACTTGTAGAATTTGGTCCCTTACAAAAATGGGCTGCCAAGCCTATCGGTAACAAGAGTGACAACACACTCCAAAAAGGTGAGTGACAACACACTCAAAAGGTGAGTGACAACACACTCAAAATAAGGTGAGCACTACAACTCAAGAAAATATTTTCAAGAAGATCATGAAGGATCAAGTTGGGAGAATAGAGAGAAGCTAGATTGAGCTTGAACAAGGATTTGGCTAATTGAGTGTTTCAATCTCTTGAATTATCTCTCTCACTTTGTATATGGCTAGTAAGCTCTCTGAAGTAATGATTTAGCTAGATGGATCAGATTCCTTGATATTTTTGAGAGAGATAATCCTTTTAAAATAGATCTTCGGAAATAGCTGAAGAAACTATTTTTCGGCCTAAACCGTTATAACAGTGTATGAATCGTTATAACGGTTTAGAAAGAATAAGCGTTGGATCAACTGAGCTGAAACGTTATAACGATTCATCAAATCATTATACGTTTCATGAATCGTTGTAACGATTATAGAATCGTTATACGTTTCATAAATCGTTGTAACAATTACTGAATCATTACATAACGATACGCTCTGGTTTCTTTGAGAATGTTTCTGCCTTAGAATATTTTTGGGTATTGAGATGAACCGTTATAACGATTACTGAACTGTTATAACGATTCTCTAGGCAGAAGCATTTTTCTTGTTGTTTAAGCTCAATTTATCTTGACCAATTCAACCAAGTTTGAGTCTAACTAAACCTAAGCCTAATGCAGTCTTGATTAAGCTCTTGTATCCCAGCACTAGTTTTGGTTCTTGTGCACTAGTCCATTTACATATTAATCCCTGCACAAAACTCAAACAAGGCAAATTATAAAATTCAAAATTGTTTTGCAAATCGACAAATCAAAGAAGATGTTAAGTGTAACAAATTGGAAGAGAGAAAATATTATTTGGCAATTGTTAATCAGAATAGTTAAAATATGAATAATTATGATTCTAATAATGATGATGATGATAAAAATAATAGTAAAATAATAATCATAATAGTAACAATAATAATAATAATAATATAATAAAATAATAATCATAATCATAATAAATAATAATATTCTTAACGTAATCATAGTAATGTAATAAAAATATAAACATAATCATAAAAAAAATATAATTATAATCATAATCATAATAATATAATAATAATAAATAATTTGAATTATAATAATATAATAATAATATAATAATATAATACAACATAATCAAATTATAATCATAATCATGATAATAATAATTATAGTCATAATCATAATAATATAATAATATAACCATAATCATAATCATAATCATAATCATAATAATATAATAATAAAAAAATATAATAATAATCATAATCATAATAATATTATCATAACTATAATTATAATATAATAATATAATATAACATAATAAAATATTAATAATAATAATAATAATCATAGTCATAATCATCATAATATAATAATAATAATATAATCATAATCAAAATATAATAATATAATAATAATAAATAATCATAATTATAACAATATAACCATAATCATAACATAATATAATAATAATATAATAATAAATAATCATGATCATAATAATATAATAATAAAATAATCATATTTATATTCATTATAGAAAAATATAATTCTGTGAGAAAGAAATAATATTCATAATAGCCTGTTCGTTGTCTTTACTTTTTCTGTGGGAAAGAAATAATTCAATTCAGCTGATTTTTCTCTCTCCTAAATAATAAAAATCAGTTTAAATCTATCACCCATTTCCAATCCCATTTTGTGGATGAACAAGTCCTTATATTTTAAAAGTTTAACATGAAGAGAGTTAAATTTTTAAACTTTTCAAGTACACCACATCATTACTTTTTTCCACCATTAATTTTATTTAATTTTTTTTTCATTTTTTTGAATCCAAAAATTCATATAAAATAATTTATTTCTCCTCTTTTAAAATAATGTTCTTAAGGTGAAACTTAATTCTTAAAATGATCTAACTTTTTTATATGATTAGTTATAGATTATTACGTATTTAATTATATTATTTATTATTATAATTATTATTACTTAGTATTTAAAAATATTATATCTAAATTTTCTTTAATGTAAAATTTTATTAAATATATTTTAAATTTTATATTATTAATTAATTATTTGTGAACTATATTTGTGAAACCTGGTTATGCCCGCTCGGGATGGATCTGACATATTTATAAATCTGGGTATTTATTTACGGGTGTTTGATTTTCGTACTTTATATTTTATATTATATTATTATTCTCACATATTTTCTATTTTGAGTTCTTTGACATTTCATGTCATAGCATTTAGACAAGCTTCTCAAAATGTACATACAAATATTTTTTATTATCACATGAATATGATATTACATTTTAAACACTAGTGTCGGTATTTTGGTCCAGCTTAGAAAAGAAGATCAAATCTTAAGGCTGGATCTAAATCCGTACTGAGTAATTTTTTAAAATTACTCACGTTTCCACGGTGGTTGTGGGATCTAGATATTACCGGTTCGGGATTTTTCATGAAGCGAGTGCTAGGGACAGTCCTGCGCGATGACAGAGATGCTTCGCTGCATTTGCATGTGAGTCGGGTAGTTGATTTAGGATCCATCAGGTTTTGAGTTTTATTTCCTTCTTTTGGTTTTTATTTGAGAGATTATTATTTACCCCTGAAAATTCGGGGAATTAAAAAGACAACTTGGGATAAAAGTTTTAAAAAATTCAAGGAGAAATTTTAAAAGCCCGAAGAGGCTTAATTCAAGTTCAGAAGCACCAAGGGAAAAGAAGAATTCAATGAAATGCTCAAAAATCAAAATTCTTAAGAAAAGAATTAAATGCTAAAACTCTATAAATTCAAATCGAAAATCTCTTCAAAACCTAAAATATCAAAACTCAAATTTCATGGAAAAATCAAATTTTCCATAAAATTCTGAGAATTTTTATATATTACTTGATATTTTTGGACTTACGTAAGTCAAAGAAATTCCAAATTATCGATTAATATAATGAAAAATTAATTAATCAAGTGTTAAAAATTAATTAATGTTTGACCAAGAGGCAAAATGGTAAATAAAATTACCATAAATTTTTTTATATTTCAAGAAATTTTTGAGCAAATTTTGGTGCAATTTGGACAAAGGGATCTTTGAGAAACAATTTAAAAGCAAAAGAGAAATAAAAAAAAATCAGCAAATGGAGGGGCTCCAATTAAAAAACAAAATGGAGAGGGGCCAAATTCGAAAATGTCATTGCTTCCGTGCGACGAAAACCCACATATTATATACCGTTGGAAAGAGCACGGAGAGGAGAACACAATGAGATAAAGAACTTGCAAAATGGTTGAGCGGTTTGGGAGAAAACTGAAGGGGAAGTTTCCGATCCAAAAATAAAATCGAGCAATCTGAGCCATAATTGATCAAATTGACATTTCAAACACCTTCACCATCGTCACAAGAGATTGTTTGAGGGCTTGGTTGAATTTCATACGCTTTAAATTGATGAGACCACGAACTCGCAAATCGGGTCAAAAACCGAGTTGGTCAAACTCTATACCGGAGCATTCTATTGATTGAAT
Organism: Schoenoplectus tabernaemontani; assembly: GCA_037127355.1. NCBI lineage: Eukaryota > Viridiplantae > Streptophyta > Magnoliopsida > Poales > Cyperaceae > Schoenoplectus > Schoenoplectus tabernaemontani. Next base: position 18,915,499 of record CM073739.1, read on the forward strand.
AAACATTATAGATCAATTCCTGGGATCAATTAGATGCTAATCAAGCTTTGAAACATAAAAAATGGTGAACAAATGAAGGAGAACGACTATGAGGCTTGAAATCGGGTTTGAAGGCAAAAACGGGTCTCGGGTTCATAATTGGGATCCGGCAAGGTCTAAAATGTAGGAAGGGAGTGGCAAGAACGTGTTTGAAGCTCTAGAACCTTCTAGAAGTCCCTAGAATCATCTGGTGACCAAGTGGTGGTTAGGGATGATAAATTTGTAAATTTTCAGCAAACATAACAAACTCCACTTGTGCCCCACTTGTGCTCTCAGCTGTTAGAATACATTTAAAACACTTAGAACCTGTCTAATACATCACAAAACGTTCAGAAGAGTATGAGAAGATGAATGAAGGGAGTTGGTGCATAAATTGGTCAAAGAAAAGTCAAACTGATCTCATACACCTATCTACCACCCCTTAGGCCTATATAAACCCCTCTCCTCCTTCAAACACAAGAGACACCACTCATCCCAAACCGAATGCTAATCCAAAACGCTGCCAAAACCAATTGAAACTCAAATTAGATACAAAATAAGATCCAATCTTTGAATTGAGATCAAAATCAAACCCAAAGATACAAGATTCAATCAATTCCTCTTCTACTCAAGCTACAAATTAGATCTAGGTCGGCATATATCCTGTAAATATAGATATCAAGAGTGTATTGAAGCTTGTAATTTTGATTTGTGCAATAAAGATGAAATTTTTCATGTGCAATATCGATTTTTCTTCTTCTTCTTGATGTTCTTATGTTGCAATTCGATCTTTTTCATTTTCTTTCTTTTCTTTTGGCTAAAATCTGTATGCAAACATCATTGAATGTTAGATTGAAGCTAAATGATGCATTTAAACCGTTTAAGATCAATTAATCCCTTATAAACGCAAAATCAGCCCTAAAATGGCTGAAATGCAATAAAATGAAAAACGGGATGAGATCTTCTCCAAATCTTACAAAACTTTCAGATCTCGTAGAAATAAGTCATATGAATCTATAGAAACTAATTTTATATTTTTTTGATTTTTCTATAAAAAGTTATAGCCTTTTTAATTCTGAAAAACAGCAAATACTGGTACAGCATTTTCCTCTTTTGCCCCTGATCTGATTCGAAAATAAAAAAATCATATCTCTGCTACTCGGATTTGATTGAAATTTTGTGAGCGTCTAAATCTAGTTATATTGTATCTCTCTGTAAAATTTCATAATTTTTAGAGTTTATTACAATTTTATACGAATTTGTGAATCTTCAGCGAACAATTTATAAAATAAATTTGTAAATAAATTTATCTTTTTTCTTTCTTAAGTGCTTTGATCATGTGTCACAAGAAACAACTCGTCGACTATATCATAGCATAAAAGAATGAATAAAATAATAAATAATTTCTCTCTTAAGTGCTTTGATCATGTGTCATAAGCAATAGCTCTTCGACTATATCATAGCACAAAAGAGTGAATAAAACATCAAATAATTTGGTAAATAACTAAACTCATTTTCTTAAGTGTTTTGATCATGTGTCACGAGCAATAGCTCGTCGACTATATCATAGCATAAAATAGTGAATAAAATAATTAATAATCTCTCTCCTAAGTGCTTTGATCATGTGTCATGAGCAATAGCTCGTCGACTATATCATAGCATAAAATAGTGAATAAAATAATTAATAATCTCTCTCCTAAGTGCTTTGATCATGTGTCACGATCAACAGTTCGTCGACTATATCATAACACAAAAGAGAGAATAAAATAACAAATAATTTGATAAAAAAAAAATAAACTCGCTCTCTTAAGTGTTTTGATTATGTGTCACAAGCAATAGTTTGTCGACTATATCATAGCACAAGATAAAATAAAATAAAACTCTTCTTAATATTGAGCTATTTTCTGAAAAATTGAGATATTTTCCGATTTACGTTGAAACTTCTTTAATAAACAGCCCCAAAAGTATATTAAAACAATTTTAAATAAAAAAGTTTTCAACATAAAAGTTGTTCATCATTGCCTTATTGATAATATCATGATCTGTTTTGAAAGATTTCTTAAACATATTTTTCAAAAATATCAAAAATACCTTCAGCTGTCCAATTCAGTCATTTATCATAAAACAATTAAAAAACTGTACCGATCCATGAATGTGACATATATATATTATTTTATATTCATAAAATAAATATCAATAGGAGCTTGTATATAAATGTTCATACAAAAATACACTGTAATTACCTTTCAAATAAGTAAAATAATCCTGACAGCTCTGATTTTCAGAACCGTCTTCTGCTGTTATTTTGCTCAAAACAATACTTTAAAGTGCTCAAAAGGAAAAATGTCCAACATAAAAGTTGTTTGTAACATCGCGATTGATTTTTCTGTCAAATAAAATCAGTATGTTATTAATTCACTTATCTCTAAAAATTCAAAAAAACTGTATTATCTGCTGAACTCTTCGTTATTTTCAGATTGTCCTTCGCTGATATTCCTCGCGAAATAATATTTTAGAGGATTCGAATTAAAAAATATTCAAAATAAAAATTATTCATAACATGATCATTGATATTTTTGTCAAATAAAATTAGTATGTTACTATTATATTTTCTTAAAAAATCTAAAATAATCCCCGACTGATCGTATTTTCTTTGACGTTGAAAATATAAAAAAAATATATTAAAATACATTTATTGAAAATATAAAAAACGATAAATAATAAAAATAAAATAAAAAATATAATACTTATACATTAAATAAAATTTCAAATTAAATAATTTCAAATAAAAATAAATAAATAATAAAAAATAATAGAAAGAAAATAAAAAAATAATAAATATAACTCTTATTCAAAATTAAATAACTTCAAATAAAAATGAAATAAATAAATAAATACGCAAATAAAAAAAAAATGAAATTAAATAAATTTAAATATAAATTAATAATAAAAATATAAGTAAAAGAAGTAATAATAAGAAAGTAAATGACTTGATCTTTCTTATCAAATAAAAAAAAATTATTGCAAAATTAAATTAACATTCACCAAAAATCAAAATAAAATAAAAAGAAAGTAACTCTCAATTTTCAAAATTGAATAAATTCAAATATCAATAAATAAAAAAATTAAAATCAATCTTAACCTAAAAAAAATTAAAATAAATAAATAAATAACACTCAACATTCAAAGCTAAATAAATTTAAATATCAAATAAATAAAACACAAGTAAAAAAAATTAATAAAAAAATATAAAAGAATACATCATTCTATTGAATAAAATAAAAATCAATTTAAAATAAATCAAACACAGTCCGAAATAAAAAAAAATATCATTGATATTTGAGTTGGTAAGGAGGCTTAACTCAATGTCTCGTATCTTGAAAATCATTCAAGTCTCTATTTGGATCATCGAGACTTTGAATGCCTAGATTTATGAATTGACACAACGCTTCATATTCATAGTCTAGAAGATTAGTAAAGACCAAGAAAGGACCCAAATCCCGTCTTTCTGATTCACCGGATCTTGATGTTGAGCGGGTAGAGCTCTTGCGTTCACATCTTGTATCTTGGAAGATTCACCTTGATCTTGATATTTGAGTTGGTAAGGAGCCTTAACTCAATATCTCGTATCGCGAGAACCATTCAGTATCTCTATATGGATCATTGAGATATCCGAATGCCTAGGTCCATGAGCTGGCATAGCGCTTCATGTTCATGATATAGAAGATCAGTTAAAGACGATCAAAATCTTCTCCGTCTTTCTGATAACCAGTCCTTGATGCTGAGCTGGCATAGCGCTTCAAGCTTCACATCTTGCGTACTGACATTCACATGGTCTGAGCTGCCATTAATCGAGGCTCATGGTCTGAGTTGCCATTAAGCGAGACTCATGGTCTGAACTGCCATTAATTGAGATTCACAAGGTGTAGACTACCTTGAAAAACTCATATCTTCTCTGCCTTTTCTCACAGCGACCACTTAAAATTGCTTAACTATTCTATTTGTTTTTCCTTTCTTAATCAGAGGTTCCTCGGGTTCAAAGCCCAGGGTAATTAACAATGGGGGCTTGCGCCCATTGGAATCTTAAAGATCTCACAATCTCTAAAAACCTTTAAATGTGCATTCTAAATTCATATAAATATAACCCAATGCACACTTAGAGGGATCTCCGTGTCCTTCTTCCGCAGTCCATCGCCCCACAGCGGTGAGACGCGCGAAAAAGGGTCGCACAGTTATTTTATTCATTTAGCCTTCCGTACGTACGTCTCGTTGTGCGTACGTGGTGAGATTAAGCACCCCTAATCCGATTTAATTATTCCGGGTATAACAATATTATCGGACCGATATCTGAGTTATAGTTCTAAAATTTAAAGTTGAGTATGAATCATACACAAAAATAATTCAATTTGTGCGTCTTTTGTTGTGTTGTGTTGGCATTTTTGGCAAATCACACGACGACATGTATTTCTTTTATGTATTGTTTTGTGCCGTGTAGAAATGGAGAACGGGCAACGCGGTGTGTTAACAGTGTCGTGTCAATTCGTTACGACATAGTAAATATGATGTGTCAAACCAACACAATAGGTTAATCGTGTATACTGTCAAAAAAATAGAGTAATCATAAAAAATGTTTAAAAATGTGAAAATTTGCTCGAGAATTTTAAAATGATTCCTTCTTACAATTTTTTTTCCATTTTAATGTCGGCTATGTTTTAGAAATATAGGTAAAATTAAAAACTTAAAATGAGTAGGTATAATTAATTATATTATTAAAATTTAGGGAATATGCCTCAACGTCTTCCGAACTATCAGATTTTGATAAATTGACCCTCAAACTTTTAATTTGGACAGATAAGATCTCCGAACTGCTCAATTAGTGATAAATATTTTCTTACAGTAAATTAATTACTTAATACTCCATTATGAGATGAGAATGGCTAATTTGCCCTTATGTGTTTAGAGAATAATATTTTATACATAATATTTCAAACATTTATATTTTGTAAATATTTAATTTGCAAAGAAAATCCTTAACTCTCTAAACAAATATAAACACCACTTTTTATTTCGATTTTAATTATTTCTTTTTATCTTTCTAAAAAAACATATAGTTAAGTAAATAATTATAATTATTAAACCATTTTTGAGAGTTATTTTTAAAATTAAAAGTTCACAAAATATAAATGTTTTAAATATTATGTAAGAAATATTATTCTATAAACACACAAGAGCAAAATTATAATTTCTCATCTCATAATGAAATATTAAACAGTTAGTTTACTGTCGTGAGAGTATTTATCACTAATTGAGTAGTTCGAGGGCTCTTTATTCAAATTAAAAGTTCGGAAGTTAATTTGTCATTCGGAGGTTGTTGGAATATATTCTCTAAAATTTAAATATTTAAATTAAAAATGAAATGTAGTAATACCTATATTTGGATGTACATAAACATAAAAGTTTGTACTTATAAATATACATATTCGATTCATATTGTTCTTGCAATCTTGCTCCTCACTGTGTTGGGTCACCTCTACATCTTCTGACTTAGAATCCAGTTTTTAATAATAATAATCATTATTAAATTAATATTATTAAAAATATGAGTGAAAACCATAAAATTTTAAATATACTTATAAAACGCGTCAGTGATAGTGGCGCGTTTCATTATTTTTATGAAACACACCACTGCCAATAACGCGTTTGCTTCTTATATATACAAAACACGCAGCGCCTCTCCATCTCACTTGCGCGGGATTTGGACGAAACGCGCTACTGACAGTGGCGCGCTGCCATTCATATATTTGAAATTTTACGGTTCTCACTCTTATTTTTAATAATATTAATTTAATAATAATTATTATTAATAAAAACTGCTTAGAATCAGAAACTTATGTCGGCAGTTTCTTTTTGGTCCAATTGCATGCATATGTGCTGAAGTTTTCTTTTTGCGGCTCACCAATCCTTCTTCAATATAATCAAAGTCTTGAATTTTGTCAGACCGAATCTCTTCTTTTATCAGTTAAAATTTTACTAGCTATGTTGAAATAAGATTAATTAAGATGCTACTATGAAAACCGAAATAACAAAAACATTTGAGCCATGGGTGTTTAAATGGGAAACGCACCCTCAACCTGTTTCTAGAATCACAAAATGTTAACTCAAAAAACAAAAACAAAAGAGTCACAAAATATCAAAACTCTTGTCGTAATGTTGGCATTGTCAGACACGGAAGATGCGTAAAAGCTGATTTTTTATGTTGTTTGCGTGCGACTTGATGATGAAGGTGCACGAGTGCATGCATACCATAAAAATGCATCTTATGATATTCATGAAAAAAATATATGTAAAACTATTTGAAATATTGAATCTTAACCGTTTGATCCACTCTATACTAATTGAAGTTACAATACAAAGAAAGTAATTTAATTACGATTAAATATAATGTCTTTATTTTGGGAGTGTTTGACACTCAATGGAATAGCAAAAAGTTGGAATAGAATAGCTATTCCGACGAATTAATTTGCCAAACAAATTGTAGACTAAGTAGAAGAGTGCATAATAGTGCTAATTCGGTATACCAACTTATAGGTGGAATACCGGATTAGCTCTCGTCGGAATAACGATTATTGTTTGATTATATTATATTATATTATAATTATAATTAACATTTAGTATTATTATATTATTATATTATATTTATGATTATAATTTATTATTATATTAATTTTATTATTATTATTATTATCATTATATTATTATTATTAAATTATTATTATCATTATTGTTATTATATTATCGTTACCATTAGTATTATTATATTATTTATTTATTATTATAAATATAATTTTAATATTATATTATTATATTATGAATAAAAATATAATTATTTTATTATTATATTATTATGCTCAAGATTATTTCTTTTTATATTATTATATTATGATGATTATGATTATGATTATTATTACTTATTATTATTTTATTATGTTGTATTATATTATTATATGTTGATTATAGTGATGATTAATTTATTATTATATTATTATAATTATAATTATTTATAATTATTTTTATGATTATGATTATATTTTTATTATTATATTATTATATGTTGATTATAGTTATGATTAATTTATTATTATATTATTATAATTATAATTATTTATAATTATTTTATGATTATGTTTATATTTTTATTATTATATTATTATGATTATGATTATGGCTATATTATTATGATTATGACTATAATTATTATTATCATGATTATGATTATGATTATTATATTATGATTATATTATTAAAATTATGATTATTTATTATTATTATATTATTATAATTATGATTGTAATTATAATTTTTTATTATTATATTACCATATTATGATTAAATTTATATTTTTATTATATTACTATTATAATATTATTATTTATTATGATTATTTATTATTATTATTTTATTATTTTATTATGTTGTATTATATTATTATATGTTGATTATATTTATGATTAATTTATTATTATATTATTATAATTATAATTATTTTTATGATTATGATTATATTTTTATTATTATATTATTATTATTATTATGATTATGGTTATATTATTATGATTATGACTATAATTATTATTATCATGATTATGATTATTATATTATGATTATATTATTAAAATTATGATTACTTATTATTATTATTATTATATTATTATTATAATTATGATTGTAATTATATTTTTTTATTATTATATTACTATATTATGATTATGTTTATATTTTTATTATATTACTATTATAATATTATTATTTATTATGATTATTTTTATTACTTTATTATTATTATTATTATTATCTTACTATTATGATTATTATTTTACTATTATTATTATTATCATCATCATTATTAGTATCATAATTATTCATATTTTAACTATTCTCAGTAACAACTGCCAAACGATATTTTTGCTCTTCCGAATAGTCAAAAATACCACTCTTCTACCACTCTTCTAAAACAAATACTATTCTATCACTCTTCCAAAATTACCACTCTTCCAAAACTATTCCTTGATTTGCCAAACAGACCCTTTATGTTGTAATTGATTTATCATAAGATCAACTCTAAAAATGATGAAGTTTTTTGTGGACACATTTCTCAAAAGAAAAAGAATAAGATCAATGGTCAAAATCAGCATTTGATATAAAAATTTTAAATACCAATAAAAACTGATTTTTTGATTTTTATGATAAAACATTGAAGACCGTTGTAATCTTCCAAATTAAGTCATTAACCGATTGATTTAAAATTGACGATCCGTGATCCTGTAGTGTAGGGTGCCTCAAATCTCAATGCATTATATTTATGCAATGGTCCTTGGTCCTTACAATCGAAAGAGTGTAAAAAGAATTTCCGAATCTTGGAAGGATATACAAGAAAAAGCGCCTGTCTCCACAACCGGGCACAGTCAAGTCGAGCCTGAGTCCATCAATCCCAAAAACAGCCGATCCATTGTCCCTTCTTGCTAGCAAAAATAATAATTTTATTTTCTCCGACGTATATTTTTTTCTCTCCTGATTTTCCCAAATTTATTCTAAACTGATCAAACTAGCTTCGAAGTCTCGTTTCTCTCTCGTCTCTTTTGGAATTGCGCCTGCATTGGCCAGATTTCCTTGTGATCGTTTTCAATTGGTTAATGCCGTGGTTTGACTACTCATGAAACCCTAGAATTTGGGGGGAATTGGGTCTGGGGAGTCATCAGGGGTCAAAAGGCGTTGATCGAGCTAGAATCTGAACTGGCTCGACTTCTTCTTCAACTTTCGAACTTGAAGCTGCATTAGTGGTGCTGCAACTCGATGGTGTGTTCTCTCGCATAGTGGAATTTTAGTTGGAAATAAGGTCTGTACAATTCAATAATTTGACCCGCGTTAATGATTTACAGTTTATTGTACTTGAGAATCGTTTGGTTCTATGATGTTTTGGCTTCAGTTATAAAATGCCGATAGCTCTTGATGCTCCTTCCTGGTTATTCAACGGTTGATGACGTTTTTTATTATCAATGAAGCAATTCAAAATTTTGAACTGCTTGGGGTTTTTTATTAATTTGAATTTCTTCAAGTTTATGTTGATATCGTGTTGTCCTACTGCTAGATAGAGTGTTTTTATTGGTCCCAATTACTCATTCTCTAAAGGAGTGCTAAATTTCCTGTCTGATTTCGTTTTTATTTTACAGTTAATACTCATTATCTACTTTTTTGATAAAGCACATTAATTTTCAATTTGAGTTGCGCCATTTTATAGTTCAGTTGAAATGCTAATATCTTTCTCTATGATCCAGTACTATAATTGATTCTTCTGCATCAATTAAGTTTGCATGTTCAGTAACAACATTGTGTTAATTCAGTTTATCCTTTTTTTCTCTTAGTTGCAATGCATCATTTATTTACTTCTTTAAAGTGCATCACTTATTCATCAATGTTTTTGATATTGGTTTATTTTAAGCTGATTATTATGTCTATTATAGTAAAATGTAATGATGTACATAGCTAACTATTACAATTTTCTAACAAAAAAGTTGAGAATTTTAGATAATGCATTATTTGATCCAATTATAAGGACACTTGGGGGGGGGGGGTGCATTTTCAGTTCAGTTGGGTTAGTAAACCTATCTCAAACATTAATTTACAATTTCATATCAGATACTGATGTTGCGTACTTGAGATACAAAGAGGTATGGCGCGAAATTCAAATAACGTAGAGGGTACCCTGTTCTCTGGTCAATATACAAAAATGGAGAGGTCCAGTAGTTTTCGCGAGGGTTTAGAAAGCCGGGCAGCAGGTACATCAAGAAATACGCAGCATACTGCTGAGATACCTCCCTTGACACAGTTCCTGAGTCTTGAACTACCTGCTAGAGAACAGCAACAGAAGTCTAGGTCAGCTGAATTGAGGCGGATGCTTGGTAGTGGCTTGGATGATCATGGTTCTGGGTTGGTGCAGTCCAAGGCTGCCCCTGCAATTAACCCAGAAGAGATGAAGAAATTTAAAGCTAGTCTTTCAGAGTGTGCATCTAAGGCCGGGTAACCTTTTATTGTATGACTTGTATTGGTCATTACTGCATGATATCCATTAGCCCTGTGTTGTTGTTTTTATTTAATTTTAGTGTGCACAAGTGACGCAGAAGGATTAAACATCTCCGTAGCTTAGTACACATTTTGGGGAACCACATAGTACTTTTGCATCATAAATTCTCGATCCATCTTCTATAGATGATATATGCTAGAGTGCTAAGTGAACCCTTTTTTCTTGTGTACACTGTTTTAGATAGTATGCTCATGGAAACGTATCAGCTGCCATATTTGCAACTATGGCAGCGTTGCCATGAGTGGCTGATAGTGGAACCCACTCAAATAATAAACCTGCCTTGAATCTAATCTGAGTCGTTTAAATCAATCCGATGGCTGAACATACGTGCCATACTTTTCCTGCCATGGAAAGTATGGCAGCGGATATGGATCCGTAGGCTCATTATTCTTCATAATGCTCATCATGATTATTTTGCTGATGTCATCTTTTGGTTAACAGGGAGAGTGCAAAGTTCTTCCAGGATCAAGTGACAAAGGTGGACAAATACAAAAATGTAGTGGCAAAGAAACGGCAGAGGAGCTCTGCTGACATCACTGGGGACAAAACTGCTGGCTCTAACTTTTCTAAAATTGGAGGATCTCATTCCAACAGCCCAGTCAATCAGGGTTTACCAGGTGAGCATTTGTGCCAAAGGCAGGATGATAGGCCCAAGAATCTGATTCCTAACAAGCGGGCCCGCTCGTCACTGGGTGAATCACGGGTCTGTATATTCATTTCATTTCTTGTTATTTCATTCTTAGTCTTCTTTGTTTTACTTGGTCTGGAAGAAGTTCTTTGTCAGTGGTTTACTCTCTGAATAGTGTGGTTCATCCAATGAAAATGGCAAAAAATAAAGCATATGCACAAGAATGGCACTTTGTCCAGCTGGCATAATATGGTTGTTGAATTTTACTACGCAGACTATCTTTAGAACCTGAAGTATGTATTTTGTTTTCAAGTTCCCAACATATGCATATGTATTGAGATGTTTATGCTTATGATTTTATTTGTTTGACGCAGTCTGAAGGGCGGGCCCTGGGCTCTATGAGGCAAGCTCCGACCAATGCCGAGAAGGAAAAGAACACTTTTGAAAAGGAAAAGAGCAGCAGTGGTAAAATGGATGGCAATGGGGCCCCCCCACCTTCAGAAGAAAAACCACGCGGACTCATCCCAGAGGGTGATGGGTGGGAGAAAAAGCTAAAAAGAAAACGATCTGTGGGGTCAATGGTAAACAGGACCAATGATGGGGCCCATGCAGACTCCAAACAGTCAGCCCCACCAAGGCCAAATATTAATACTGAAAAAAGACGTTTAAATGATAATGGCCTTGGTTTCAGGTTTAATTTATTTATCTTTTATTCTTTTTATATATGGACGTAAACTCTTCGAATTAATTCCCTAAATGTATGTCACTATGTTGTATCTTATGAATTTTTCGTTGGGATGCTTCTTTTTTTTTGTAGTCTTATGCTTACTTTCTTTAAGCCTTAGATTTTTGTTGTGTAATCTCTATATTGACTTTACAGATCAGGACTCCCGAGTGGAACTATAGGGGTCAAGACAGATCTAAGTTCCCAGCAGAGCAGTGGCAATGGAACGCGCAGTTCAGTCAAAGCTGACAATGATAACAACCCTAATGAGAGAAGAGAGCAGCGCTCTTCTTCCTTAGAGAAGGATCGCAGTATCCCAAAAGGAAACAAGTATGCTTATATTAACTCTTCTTTTTCAACACTTTTTATTGTCTCTTCTTTTTCAACACATTTTCTTCTCCCATAATCACTTTTGAAGCATACCTCTTCAGGATGCTTTATCTAGCGGTGAAACTTTAATTTCTCGCTGAGCGTGAAATTCTTTTACCAACTTTTAGTTTTCCTTTTGGGAGTCATTAAACTTTTTTCTTTATTCGTCCATTTTTGCTTCCTGTTCTGTCAAAGAAACAACTGAGTTGGCACTTCTCCTACTTCTCCCCTTTCTTCTACGTCTTTATTTTCTCCTTTTTTCTTGTCCATTTTTGCCTTTCTTTCTGACTTCTTGGCATATTATGGTTGAATGAGAGGGTACATGATGGAGATGGAGATGTGGCAAGGAAATAGGGAATTGAAAATGAGTGCTCATTCCATCTATGTTGCTTGAAATTGACAGAGTGACCTGATTAGTGCAAAATAAAGCTTGTGTGGAAAACATCTGGTTGGTGATGGGATATAGTTTAGCGAGATCTATTGCCAATTGGCTTGGGCGGAACCAAAATTTCTTTATTTGGGGGCCAAGAAACAAGTTGTTGATGCCGGGCGGGTACGGGTTTAGGGTGAGGCCCGCCCGCCCGGCCCGTAATATCAATAACATATAATATGTATTTATACGTGTTATGTATAATTGTATAATCGTATATAAGCAACTTATCAAATTGGATAAAATTAATAATTTAACTAATATAATGTTCATTTAAATTAATTCTTTTAATTAAATATCACAATTTGTAAATTGAGTACTTGAGTTGGTGCAAATATTTAATAATTTTTAGACTTAAAAATTAACTTATACTATGATAGTGCAAATATTTAATAACATTTTAGTTTAAATACAATAATCATTCTCTAATATTAAGAAGAGGGAAATCGTTAACCATAGAATTTAATTAAAAAATATAACAACAAAATATCGTTGACAAAGTCGGGCCAGGACGGGTACGGACGGGTAGGCCCGTCAAGCATCATGGGCAGGCTGGGTCATCAATTTTAGGTCCGGAGATAAGGGCCGGGCTCCGGGTTTGACATAAACCCGGCCCGACCCGGCCCATTTCCATCCCTACTAACGGTGCCGTATAATAGTATAGGTTCTAGCGGTCCTCTTTTGACACCTGTTATTAAAAAATAATAAAACTAATTGTATGAATTCTTATGCCACACCTCATGTTTGATTTATCACTCGAATATTTTTGGCAGCTTTCACAAATATCAACTCGCTAAAGAATATATATATTTAGTGAATAATATCTTTCTTTCTTTTTAATAAATTCTGTATCATTAAATAATATCAATAAATACCTTTTTTTTTTCCTTTCCAGTAATTCTGATTTTCAGGGTTTACTTATTTTACCAGGTCAAGGGGGACCATAGCCAACCCTGGCACCCCCCTTCCTTCTGCCCCTGCCATTTTGAGACTTAATAAATGCAATATGGATTTAGTTCAACCATTGACTGTTATTAATTGAGGATCATATTTGAAATGCTTGTGTCATTTTTTTGTGGGCTTAATATTTTATTTTATTCACTCCCTCTGTGTGTGTGTATGTGTTCTTTTATTGATGCTAGGTTGGTTTCAAGGGAGGAATCTCAAGGAAGTACCTTAAATCCAATGGCCAAGACAAAAGCTTCCAGGGCACCAAGGACCAACTCCTTTGTGGTCATGAACTCATCTCCCAGCTTTCCACGATTTTCTGGTTCATCAACCGATGGATGGGATTCGCCTGCTACTTCTAATAAAGTACAAAATGCTGCTCCACCAGGACAAAGTGCCTCTAATGCACCTGCAACAACAAATCGCAAGCGCCCCCTGCCATCTGGTCCCCCATCGCCATCCCCTCCAGTTCAGTGGGTTGGGACACGGCCACAGAAGATTCAGCGCACTAGGCGTGCCAATGTTGTTTCTCCTGTGTCTAATTTTGATGAACTTCAAACTTCTAATGATGGATCGTCGCCATCTCCTTCTGCGAGCATTCAGAACAATATGGTTAGCAGCACCACGTTGCAACATAAGATCAAAGGCGATGCTGCCTCATCACCTCAAGCTGGCTTGTCAGAGACTGAGGAGTCAAAAGAAAAAGGAGTTGAAAATGGTGATATGGTTGAAAACAAGGCTTCTATTTCAACCAATAAGAAAGCTAATAGGGTTTTGTTGAAAGAAGAATTAGTAGATGGAGTAAGGAGGCAAGGACGTTCTGGGAGAGGCAGTGGGCCTGGTCAGACCAGATCCCTACCGCCATTACCTAAAGAGAAGATGGATGGCAATGACAACACCACAAAGCCACCTAAGAGTGGACGACCCACATCTGATAGGAATGACAGGTGCTGAAGCCCGTTCTTTTTTGCTTATGTTTATCTTGTTTGCCAAATTTGAAATCTAGAATTTTATATTGTCTTCTTGTTTGATGCAGTAGGATAGGCAGGCCACCTTTGAAGAAGACAGTTGATCGCAAGTCTCAAGGTCGGCCAGGGCAAAATTCACATGTTGTTCCCTCAGATATGATGGGTCCGTCTCTTGCTCCCTCCCTCCTCATGGACTTTTTTTTTTTGCCTTATGACGCTGATTCCTTGAATTACTTGCCTTCTGTAGGTGGATTGGATGATGACAAAGAAGAATTACTGTCAGCTATTAATGCTGCTAGAATTGCTTGCTGTGAGGAACTTTATGTCTTTTTGACAACTATGTTAACTAAAGAATTGCTTTTCACCTATGTGCACCCATGGGACATTGATAAAAGTAGATTTTGGCCAATTTTGTAGTATTCTCCTTGAAATCCTTTGGGGGTATTAGGAGACATTGTGCGACAATTAGCACATAATTCAAATGTATAAGACAACATAAGGGTCACATGATAAATATGCAGTTACTTTATTTAGTCAATTCGTAACATACAATATCTTTTTTATTTTTTTTCTCTTGATAATAGTTGATGCATGCACTGGCCCTTTCTGGAAGAAGATGGAACCTGTCTTCTCATCTGCATCTGATGACCTATCCTTTTTGAGGAATCAGGTAAGCTCCTTTTTTTTAGTACAACCTTCATATATCCTTTTCCTTGCATTTTACTAGATATATGTCCACACAATGCTCTGGATAGTATTAATTAATTTATTTAAAAGGTGATGAATCTGACCAACAGAAGTAAATACCAATTATATATAACAAATCTTAAATGTTCACAATGAAGAGAAAAGAAAAAATGATAATCAGACAACAAATGAAAAATTTAAACATCATTTTTTTTTATCATGACATGCAAGGAATATTGCTGGGTTTAAAAATGTAGTTTATTTCTTTCTGCACTGGAAGGTTTAAGGCTAATGTATCCTTGCTCTCCTGACAGAAAATTCACTTATTTTGTGATCTCTTTTTCTCTACAGTCTCTTTCCATTTTTTTGACAAATATTTGATATTATTTTTTTTTATCTTGAAATTGATAGCAAATTTGGGTAGGAGAAGTATGCTGATGCAAATGCATATAAGATATAGATTTATCACCATTCACAGATTTCACATTTGCAGAAGGGACATGCATGATTATTGAACAAGTATATGTTCAAAAACTAATTTATTCTGCTCGTATGCAAATTTCTTTCACATTTTTCTACCAAAACTATTTATATAAGTTAATTTGGAGAGGTGATCTGGGATTGAATATTTAAAAATTAGAAAAATAAAAGTGTTAGAAAGATGAAATGATTGAATTTGAAATCTTATTCAATACTGTTTGTATTACAATCTCTATGTATAGACTAATCCTCTAAGCTATCCTTTAAGTTATGTACTTAATTATAGTTCATTACAAGAACAGATAATAACTGATTTCTGTTACAATAACATGAATACAAGCCTATGACATATATCTATGTAACTCCTTGTGTGTCTTCTTGTATGTCACTGCTAACACGCCCCCGCAAGCGCTATGTAGAGCATGCGGCAGTAAGCTTGGATCTTATAGATGTAAAGCGAGCAGCAGACAACGGTTTAGTGAGAGCGTCAGCTAATTGATCTTGAGAACAAATAAACTGAACTTGTACTGCTCCATTGCGACTTTTTGATGAACAAAATGATAATTCAACTCAATGTGTTTAGTACGTGCATGAAAAGCTGGATTAGAAGCTAAAAATGTGGCACCCAAATTGTGCACCCTGATCTTCATGATCCATGTGTACAACAACAACATTAACTGGAGTCATCCTGGACATTCTTCATTCGCTCCTGTCCCAGTTGTCAGCCGTTGTGCACCCTGGTCTTCATGATCCATGGTTACAACAACAGCATTAGCTGGATCATCCACCATTCTTCTTGTTGCCTTGATGTTCTGTCTGCGTGCTCACACTTAATTGTTGAATGATACGAGCCTTCCCACCTCTTCCTCCCCTCCTCAACTCACATATCTAGGATGGAATGCAGCTGTTCCCCAACTCTGTGTCCCTCAACCATCGTCTCCAATCATCGCTGTTCGACTTCTCTGTCATCCCAGCTTTCCCTTGGCCCAACCCTCAGATCCTGATCCTGTTTCCTATAAACTGAAAAAAAAACTTCACTCTTTTTGAGAATAATAAACCTATTAGTTCAGATTTCAGTGAGTGCAGTGAATAAATGGCTGTGGAAGATGCACTCTAAGTTCCGCGGTACCTAATTTGTCATCTCATTCTCTCACTTGGCCTCCTGAAAGGGTTTATCAGTAGCTCCTAAAGGATTATCAATAACTTCCGATTTAGGTTTCTGTTTCATTTTTGAAAGAAATTTAGAGAAGGAGAAGTGTTGCAAGAGGAAGAATTGAGAGAAAGGATATATTTTTGAGGAGATTTGTTTTCTCTGTGATTTAGCTCCTCAAGGTTTGATCCCGCATCTAATTTAGTTCCATCTGTTCATTTGGAGCATTTTTTTGACGTAATAAAAAGCGATCAATAGAACAATCGGACTGGTCCTGTTCTTATGTGCATTATAAATATAGCATATTTTTATTTACAAAGAAGTGAGGAATCATCTTTTATTGTGAACAGATTGCTTTTGCGGAAGCTATTGATAGGAGTGCGTCTGAAATTATTGCTGACAAACATAACCATGAGGTACACACTGATATTTCTCATTTTGTACTTAATAAACCATGTGAAGTTCTTTGGTTTAAAATTCTTTTTCTATGAATCCATTTTATATTCCTACCTTTTTCTCTTGTGGGGTTTAAACTTATCCAGTAGTGGTAGATGTGTAAAATTGGTATGAGTTGCAATTCTGGCTTTTTATTCCAAGTGCATCTAAATTCAGGATTGCTTCAATGGTGCCACATTGGGCCTGTAACACTGATTTCCCAACTTGAGTCGTAGCTTGAATTCTCCAGCTATTCCAGATCAATGCATGACAATATTTTTATATTCTTTTGCTCATTTTGTCATTCTTTTCATTGAAAAACTTAACCTCCAGGAAAAGCATCCTAGTCAATTGTTGCCGTCACCTCATGAATCAACCACTGTCGGCCCCACAATTATAGGCTCCACGGGGAGGACCAATACTGATGATTGGTTTGGGCAAGCAGTTCCCTTATCTCAGATGCTTCTCTCAGCCTTAATTTCTATCGATGGCTCTGAGCTGCTATTAGACTCCAGCAGTTGCACTGTAAATGGCAATAGTGATCACTTCCCCTATGAAAAAGTTGACAAGGGACAATGTAATGGTTTCTTGGATGGGAGTCTCCTCACTTCTCACTGTCAGAACGGACCCTACTCACAGAGTATCTCACAGAACCACGAGATAGCTTTGAATTCAGCCCGGCCTTCTCCTTATGAGTGTCGGTATGAGGATATGTCACTTGATGATAGGATCTTGTTGGAACTGCATAGCATTGGCATTTATCCTGATAACAGGGTATGTATAGAACTATGACTTATTCTCCAGTTTTTTATTTAGTTAAGTGTCAATTCCTGGGTCTATAAGTGGTGTTTTGGATAGTGATGACTTGATAATTCTTTTTGGCATTTGGTCTTTTTGTCGAGTCTTTGACAAATAGAGATGAACCAAAATGCATTTGTTCTTGTGCAGCCTGTGTATTTGATATTTGATATTTGTACATGGTCAAACACGGCTCTGATGTTCATGAACTTTAGTTTGTAGTTATACTTTGATAGAAGTTATTTTGATTAGTTTTTTCTTTTTGGTGTTTGATATATTAACTTGTAGCCCGAGCAAGATGAGGGGGAGGGGGCGATTGATATGTCCACATCTGAGTTGCAGAAGGAGCTTGCACAAAAGGTGTTTAGTTGATGTATTTATTAATTTGTTGTTGTTAACTTTTGTTATTATTTTAGTTAGTATGGCTCTAGTTAATAATACTAATTTTGCTTCATGTTATTACTGTTATTTTGTTGCTGCTGTCTTCTTGCTATTCATGTCCATCATCCCTGCCATCATCAATATACTTATATTCATTCCATGGTCATTGTTCTTGATGCTGTAGATGCCTATGCATATGAATTCACCAAAAGTTATGCATATGCATACATTCTGATGTGTGTGAACTTTGACACAGGTTAAAGAGAAGAAAAACATGATGCAAACTTTGGAGAAAGCTTTAGAAGATGCCAAAAGAATTGAAGAGAGGTACTTTGTTATATATTTGGTATAATGATTTGATGCATTCATGCTTAGTTAATATCTTACAGTGGGTTTTTGAATGGGTTTGCAGGCATCTTGAGCAGCTTGCCATGGATAAGTTAGTTGAACGGGCATGCAAGAAACTTTTGGTACTATAGCTTTACCTTTGATCTTGTACCATTAGGCTAACATTACACAACTTTTTGCATTTGAGATTAAGTCACACCTGCCATGGATGCTGGCTGTTTTCAGTTAACAAGTTATAACAAATTCTTTTAAACAGGGTGGTAGGGGAGGATCCAGCCACAAGGGTGGAGCAAGTAAGTTGTCGAAGCAGCTGGCTCAAGCATTTGGAAAGCGTACCCTTGACCGATGCCATGTGTTCGAAGAATCTGGTCATAGCTGCTTCTCCTCTGACCCTTCATTGCGTGATATTCTTTTTTCACCACTTCAGCGCCCAGATTCCAAGCAGCCTGATGGTACTTCGCTTCTTTTACTTGTATTATGCTGTACAACTTTTCCATGTTTTCAGTTGAATTCATATTTTGTTTAGGTGATGGTTTGTTTGGATCTTTTTAAATTTATTTTAGATTGTTAGGTTATTGACAGCATATCAACTATTATCCTGGAAACCAAACAGTTGTGCTTGTTAAGTTTTTGGGGAATTAGTCATGCGATCTTATTTTAGTTCGGGGTTCATAACCACAATCGGTACTTCACTGAGCTGTGCCATCATTGTTCAACTATGTAGTAAATCCACTCTTAAAGGTGAACTACAGAATAATATGAACTGAAACATTATTTTTTTTTCATTTGCACAATTTCATGTTTGAAATATGTACTACTTTTTCTCATATAGTGGCTTGTGAGTCTAAATCAAATTAAATTGTTCTGCCTATTTGTCTCCTGTTTAAATTTGATTTGGGAGATTTAAGGCATTTTTCAGTGTGAATTTGGTAACATTAATCATTATCAATGATTAAATTAAGTAGATTAGCAGTTATGCTTTCCAGGGAACAATAAGTGCGGTTTGGTTTTAGGTGCATACCCTTCTTCCCTGCTTCTACTTGTTCTCTCCACTCTTTATTATCCTCAGGGAACAATTTGTTTCCTGTTTAAATTTGATTTGGGAGATTTAAGGCATTTTTCAGTGTGAATTTGGTAACATTAATCATTATTAATGATTAAATTAAGTAGATTGGCAGTTATGCTTTCCAGGGAAAAATAAGTGAGGTTTGGTTTTAGGTGCATACCCTTCTTCCCTGCTTCTACTTGTTCTCTCCACTCTTTATTATCCTCGTGGGAAGAAACCTTTTATTTCTTTTTCGAAGTACTATGAATACCTGTTCTAAACATGAAAATTTTCAAGTATGCCCATGCAAAATATGGATCTTTCAACCCTGAGGTTGCTCTTATCTTTCTTTTTCCCCTTTTCATTATTGATGTTTTTGGTTTCTTTTAATCTCGTAGGTGTCATTGAGCGCCATAAGCTTGACAGAGGCCCATCGGATCTGCTTGAGCAGGCCCAACTGAAAACTGATCAGATCTTGAACAGAGGGAAAAAGAGAGAGGTTCTTCTTGAAGAGGTGTCCCGAGGTACCATGTCAGTGTTTGGGCCAAAATGGAAAAAATCTGACCAGAGCAAAGATGGTTCTGGCAAGAATTCCAGTCCTAATACTAATGCTAAAGGAGGCAGAGGTGAGCGAAAGAACAAGACAAAACCCAAACAAAAAATGGGCCATCTGTCTTCTTCCCAAAATGATGTCGACAAGGTATTAACTGCAGAAGTGGGACATTTGGATGTGGGTAGTGGATCAGGTAATAAAACAGGTCAACGCAAGACAGAGCTGCCTGGTCCTATGAGTGACATGAATGACAGCTTGTTTGTGGGATTGCCCATTCCTTTTGATGACCTTGATTCAGTGACAGGGGATGCCAGTGATTTGGGCTCATGGCTGAATGTCGACGACGAGTCGTTACAAGATACCGATTTGGTAGGGCTAGAGATTCCCATGGATGACCTCGCAGACCTAACGTTCACCTGAAATTTGGGTGTGCATGGTTCATGTGATTTGTTGTGTGTTAATGTGCATACTTTTTATGAGCTTCTAGGTCTGGCGTCTGTGTAGGTTTTTTACTGGGTAGTTGACCGTTTAGTTTATATCTAACTGGGGTAGGTTGTTGGGAGCTTGGATCAGGCCATGTGCATTCTTTTGTACATACCTCTGATTTTATTTGTCGTTGTAGTTTTCTTTTCCTTTAGGTTATTGACAGATCGAAATTGGTCTCTGTCATTAGAAAAATAATTTATTTCTTGTACTAAATTGTCAATTGTGCTTTGTTCTTCTTTTGTGTTTTAATAACGTTCTGCAACCTTTTGTCCACCGGGCAATCTGAACACCTGCAACAGCTTAGAAGAAAAGCAGCGTAGAAATTTTAGAAGGGGTTAATATCATATTATCAATAAACTGTCGCTCGTTTGGAGTTCACCCGGATGAACCCTACCGAGAGAATGATGAGATACGTAGCTCCTGGCTTTCTTTCGACAGAGATTTCATGTCAGCTGACATTGATGCCCAGCTGGTAGCCGTTGAAAGAAAAGTGCCAATTCAAATAGCAGCGATTGAAGGACTGGGTGTGGGTGGGGGGCGAGCGGAGGGATTCATGAAGGATGTAGAAGCCTAGCTAGAGTGAGAGCAAGTCCAAAGATATGCTAGAGTAGCGTTCAGGACGCATGTGGGACGTGTCAGGGCGTTTGCAATTAGTCGGTTGTTTTGTATTTTTTTATTCTGTCGTATGTTAGAGATATAAAAGAGATGTAATAGGATTGTTAGGGTTATGTGTGATGCATTGAACTCTACTTCTATTAAATATCGTGGCTAGCAAGTATCCGAGCAGCCGCCTTTGCCTTTGTTTCTCAATTTATTTCATTTCAGCTCAAACTTTTACCTCAATTATTATGCAGTTGTTTACTTTTTCAATTATTATCGTAACAAGTGGTATTAGAGCACCGATTAGCGTGGCCTGTTAACCTTTGAATTCTATCCTTATAAAAAAAAAAAACCACAACCACAACCTCCATTGCAAAGCATACCAAAACTTAGAGTCAAGAGGCGTCGCTGGAAAACTTGATGGGCCAAAGTAACCAGACACAATCTGACCTTGAAAAGCTAACGATTGAAATACGTGGGACTAATCAAAAGTTAGAAGAGATGAATCAAAAGCTAGAGGAAAAGATGGCCAGCTAGGTAATCTAGCAAGTCAAAATAGCAAATCAAGGATTGGTGGAACAAATGGTACAATTGCATATTATGCTAGGGAGAGGCTTGAAATGACAATCAGGTAAAGAACCTGTAACTGAAATTGGGCAGTGCAGCTCACAACAACTACCAAGGTCGGTCCTGGCCCTGGTACCGGGGAAAATGGTCAAGATACCGGTGGTACCGGTGCTGTAAGGGGATTACATAGATCACCTAGTGAAGAGACTTAAAATCAATGAAGGAGAGTATAACTGGGGATTAGATGTTGTAAGAGAAATGAGGAGAAGACATCAACAACAAGGTATTGCAAACAATACAAGATTGTCATTTATTGAATTTCCAAAATATGATGGGGGAGACCCGATAGAGTGGCAAATGAATTGTGAATACTATTTTGAAATGTACCAAGTCCCTAAACCTTATAAGACCAAGATGACAGTTTTGCATTTTTCAAAAGACATGAATGAATGGACAGTGGTAACCAACCTCCAGCCTGGGACTTGCTAGTTGAAGAAGTAGGTGCTAGATTCAAAAGGCTTCACAAGTAGGAACAGTGGAAGAGTACATTAAAAGGCTTAGTAGAGTGAAAGCCAAACTGTTGTACTATGACTCCAGCATGAAGGGAGAGTTTTTTATCTAGGGATTTATTAGCGGGCTAAGAGAAGAAATCAAACACATGGTAGATGTTCTATCACACCTCAGAAATAATAAATCAGATTAGAGGTGATTAATTCCGCCACGTACGCACGATGAGACGTGCGTACAAAAGACTAAATGAATAAAATAAAATAAATCTCAGAATAAAACAAAACAATAATAATAATACAAAATAATATACAGTCCATAATATACAGTAAAGTACAACGCCCGACACCGGCGGAGCTAACTCCATCGGAATGGGTAGCAAAAATCTCTCAAATAAAAACCCAAAGAAAGAAATAAAAACCCGATAACCGATAAGTCCTAATCATCTACCCGCTTCACTATGCTGATGCGGCGAAGCACTTCTGATATCACGTAGGACTGCACCTAGCACTCTCAACAAAAATCAATCCCGCATCTGTAAACCTGGATCCCACAACCACCGTGGAAACGTGAGTAATTTTAAAAATTACTCAATACAGATTTAGATCCAGCCTTGAGATTTGATCTTCTTTCATAGACTGGACCCAAATACCAATACTGATGTTTTAATGTAATAAAATAATTGTGTGAATATAATAATATTTTATACACATTTGAGAAAACTCCTACATGAATGACATGAAACGACAATTAAACCCGAAATAGAAATTCTGTGGAAATAATAATATAATATAAAATATATAGTACGAAAATCAAACACCCGAAATAAATATCCAGATTTATAAATCACTAGATCTATCCCAAGCGGGCGCCACCAGCGTCCCAACTTACGAACTTGGGCCTTGCCTAAGCGGGCGCCACCAGCGATCCAACTTATGAACTTAGGACTTTGTGTTTATGCTGCGCCAATACCGCATAAACGAGCAATTCGGGCTCCCGAGGCGATAACGCCCTAGGAGAGTGAGCGTGCATATGCACGTACTATGGTATGCTAAATCTGATAATTCACCTTACAAAATAAAAGTAAGCGGGTAAGTATGTCTTCAGTTGCCATATTGCCCAAAGGAGATAACTACCCGTGAATTAACAAATTGAAATCAAATGGGAGCCTACACTGTACCAACCAAGGGCCAGAGGACCGCATCCTGTAAAAATATCAAAACGAAATATAGACAAATGAGATCCTACACTGTACCCACTAAGGCCAGCGGACCGCATCCCGACTTTCTCTATACCAACCAGGGGCCAAAGGAGAAAGCCCTTCGAACAATATCAGGATCCTAAATAAGCCAGATAAATATAATAATATAGTATCACAAAGTAGATTCCAGTCTCGAATATGACCGCCTACACTAAACACTGAAGTACATGGTATCCTAATCACTCAAATTTGGATTAAAAATTAAATCATATTAAGAATAATAAAATATAATATAGATCAAAAGAAAACACTCTGACACAGCTGAACCCGCCAAATGATGGGGTCGGTGGATAATCCGACAGGCAAAGATGCGCAATACATATACAGACCGGTGGGTCCCACGGGCCTATGGATCACCGTACGTAACCACAATGGTATGGTTATGCAAGACAACTTAGACTGAGAACTACCCGATCCGCCTCTCAGCACTCCCATGCATTTAATGCATGATTAACTACTTAACTTAATTAATAATTAGTGATAGTAATAATATTTCCTGATAATTATAATCTATAACTTTATTATTTAATTCTATCTGTTCCTATCTCGAGACTATTTCCCGACTCCTACTCCTATCCTGTCTACATGCGATATGACATGTTATGACATGCGAATGCGGATAGGCCCCAAAAATACTGGTCAAGTACCGAATGCATATGACAGTTCAAATTTGGTCTCTAATCAATTTTTTTTGGTCAGAAAATACCGCAGTTCAGATTTATTTTAAAAACATTTTTTATTTTCGGTTTGGATTCCTATTTCTGAAGAAAGAAAAACAAATCCCAGAAAACCGTACCTGAGAGTGCTGATGAGGATCGCGGAGTCGCTCTACTCTGGAGGTAGAACAACGTTTGTCATATTAATCATTTTTTATACGTTTATTATTATTTTATTCGGGTTCGTTGATTTAATCATTTAATTACGTTAGTGTTTAGTCATAAATCCCCTTTTAATTAATTTAAGTTTCGATCGTAAATACCATCCGTTTTACTTGTTCATTATCTTTATCGCGTTTCTCGATAAGTACAAGATTACGTTATTTGATAATTCAAAATCTGTAAATGATAGATATCAAAAACTAATTCATACACACACATCGAGATAAATACAAAAAATCATAATTTATTTTATTAGTTTCACTTCGATTACATGTACAATTTTCAAACACAATGGGATAAGAAATATAATGAACATCCTACAACATAGAATAAAATAAAATAAAATCACTAATTATGATTAAAATAAAATAGAGAAATTGATTAATATATATTATATAGTATATAATATTATATTCTAATATTCTTTTATTTATTATTTAAAAATAGAGAAATTGATTAATATATATTCTAATATACATTAATAATATCATAATTATTATTTTTATTATATTTTTAAATTATATATTTTACTTTATTATATATATATATATATATGTATTATTATTAGATTTTTATAAGTTAGAGAGAAAATAGTTTTAAAAATAAAATAAAATAAATAAATAAAAAATAAAATAAATGAAAAATAAAATAAAATTAAAGAAAATATTATTATTCTATTAATGTGTTGGTGTTTTAATGAACGAGATCATAACCTGAGAACTCGGTGTAATAGAGTTCTCATACCCGACCTTGCATACGTAGACGTCGATTCTGAGGCGGGTGTACTACCTCCGGAGTAGAGCGACTTCACGATCCTCACCAACACTCCCAGGTACGGGTTTCTAGGATTTGATTTTCTTTCTTCAGAATTAGGAATCTAAACCGAAAAAGAATTATTTTCAAAATAAAATGAATTACGGTATTTTCTGACCAAATCTGTTTAGAGACCCGAATTGAACTATCATTGCATTCGGTGAATTGACCAGTATTTTTGGGGCCTGCCCGCATTCGCATGTCATATCATATCATATTGCATGTAGACATGATAGGAGTAGGACTCGGAAATTAGTCCTAAGATAGGATTAGATTAGAATTAAATAACAAGTTGTAGATTATAATTATTAGGTTAAATATTATTATTATCATTAATCTATAATTAAGTTAGGTAGATAATCATGCATTAAATGCATGAGAGTGCTGAGAGGCGGGTCAAATAATCTTAGTCTGAGATTATCTTGTATAACCAGACTGATGCGGTTACATATGGTGACTCATAGGCCCATGGGACCCACCGGTCTGTATATACACTGTGCACCTCTGCCTGTCGGTTATTCACTAACCTCGTCATTTGATGGGTTCGGCAGTATCAGAGTGTTTTATTTTTTTATCAATACTATATATTTATTATTAATCAGTATATGATTTGATTCCAAATTTAATTGATTGATTAAGATTGAAATGGCTTTCAGTGTTTTGTGTGGGCGGTCATATTTGAGTCTGAATTCTACTCTATTTTATTTTATTATTTTATTTAGCCAGCTTATTTAAGATCTCAGTATGTCCAAAGCTTTCTCGTTTGGCCCCTGATTGGTCCAAAGAGACTATCATTTGTTATTATATTTATTTTATCATTTCACTGGTATTTATTTCCTTTTGGCGATATGGCAACTGAATTTATACTATATCCATTTAGTTTTATTTTGTAAGGTGAATTACCATTTGGCAACTGAATTCATACTATATCCCAAGCGGGCACCATCAGAGTATGTGTTTTTGCACGCTCACTCTCCTAGGGCGTTATCGCCTTGAGAGCTCGAATTATCCGTTTATGCGGCATTGACGCCGCATAAACATAAAGTCCTAAGTTCGTAAGTTGGGTCGTTGGTGGCGTCCGCTTAGTTAAGGCCAACGTTCACAAGTTAGGACGCTGGTGGTGCCCGCTTGGGATAGATCTGGTAATTTACAAACTGGTATTTATTTCGGGTGATTTGTTCTCGTATCTTATATTATATATTATTATTTCACAGATATTCTATTTTGGATTTTCTTGATATTTCATGTCATAATATGTATGTGTTTTTCTCAAAATTTACATAAAAATATTATTATATTCATAAATAATTATTATATTACATTAAAACATCAGTATCGATATTTAGGTCAAGTCTAGAAAATAAGATCAAATCTTAAGGCTAGATCTAAATCCATACTGAGTAATTTTTAAAATTACTCACGTTTCCACGGTGGTTGTGGGATCCAGGTTTACAAGTACGGGACTTTCTTGGAGAGAGTGTTAGGTACAGTTCAGTGTGATGATAGAGATGTTTCACCGTATCAACTTGTGAGTAAGGTAGTTTTGGTTAGGACTCCTCAGATTTTGGTTTTTGGTTCTTTATTTTGGGTTTTATTTGAGAGATTTGTTACCCATTCCGATGGAGTCAGCCCCCGTCGATGCAGGCATTGTATTTATCTGTTATTCAGAAATGTAGTGTCATGTATTTATATTTATTATTATTTTATTTATTCTGTGTGATTTATTTATTTATTTCATATAACTTTTCGTACGCACATCTCGTCATGCATACGTGGGGGTTGTCATCCCTAATCCCGATTAATTAGTTTCGGGTGTGACATGATTGCCTTTAGCTGAGCACTGGTACAATACCTTCTAACATAGTGCTTTAAAGATAACCCCTTTTTAAGCTCTGTATGGGTATGCACCTTTGTTACTACCAACTGGGGCACAACCAAGGAGTTAGATTGAGGCAGTTAATGAACTCATGCAAGACAAGCACCAAATAGTTCTAGAATTGAAAAAGTAATTGTTGAAAGCACAAGGAAGAATGAAAAAAATTGCTGATGAAAAAAAAATTAGAAAGAGAATTCCAAGTGGGAGATTGGATATTTTTAAAGCTACAGCCTTACAAGCAGCTGTCAGTATGAGGTATGTCTCACACTAAGCTTAATTTTAAATTTTATGGCCCTTTCAAGTGTTAGAGAGGATTGGAACTGTGACATACAAACTGAAGTTGCTACCACAATCTCAAATACATCCTGTGATCCACGTATCACAGCCCAAACCAAGGGTTAGTAGAGGAATAACAGTAGAGACAACATTGCCACTCATAGGACCTAAAAGAGGAATTAGGTTAGTCCTAGAGAAAATACCGGTAAGAAAAATTACTACAAAAATAATGAGCCAATAGTGCAAATTATGATTAATTGGCTTAATACTGTGGAGGAGGATTCAATTTGGGAAGATAACAATGAAATTGCACACAAATATCCTGAATTCATCCTTAAGAACAAGATGGAGGAGGGAATGTTAGTTGACATTGATGCCTAGCTGGTAGTTGTTGAAAGAAAATCATCAATTCAAATAGCAGCAATTGAAGGACTAGGTGTGGGTCGAGCAGAGGGATTCATAAAGGATGTAGAAGCCCAACTAGAGGGAGAGCAGGCTCAAAGATATGCTAGAGTAGCGTCTAGGACGCATCTGGGATGTGTCAGGGCGTTTGTAATTAGCTGGCTGTTTTGTATTTTTCTTATTCTTCGTATGTTAGAGATATAAAAGAACTGTAATAGGATTATTAGGGTTATGTGTGATGTATTGAACTCTACTTCTATCAATTATCGTGGCTAGCAAGTATCCAAGCAGCCGCTTTGTTTCTCAATTTATTTCATTTCAGCTCAAACTTTTACCTCAATTATTATTCAATTATTTTCTTTTCCAATTATTATCGTAACATTTCATGTATTGTTACCAAGCTCATAGCAGCTGCAAAGTTAGCTATGTGATTGAGAGTGAAGTCTACTTCCAGCTCCGATACGAGGACCACCACTCTACGCTGCAGCCTTTAGGCCTCCGAAGAACTCAGGGGCCCTATCTACATAACAAATCAAGTTGTCAGTCTCACCTTCTGGTATTTGCGGCGGGGATGTTGGGAAGGTCCCCATAAGCGGCTCATCAAAATCAGGTTTATCCTTGCGACGGGATGTAGGTGCAATTTCCACTATATATATAAAAAAAGAAAATTAGTATATTTTTATAATTTTTTATAGTGAAAGTATAGGTGCAACTTCCACTATATGAAAAAAAAGAAAATTAGTATATTTTTATAATTTTTTATAGTGAAAGTATAGGTGCAACTTTCACTATATAAAAAAAAGAAAATTAGTATATTTTTATAATTTTTTATAGTGAAAGTATAATTTTAACTAGAGATGCAATTGGAAGGGTTGGACGAGTTTGGGTCATGTCGGGTTTGGTCAATTTGACTCAGCAATATTGTCGGGTCATGAGTTTGATTGGGCCGAGTCGGGTATCGGGTCATTTAATATGGGTCATTTTGGGTTTCAGGTTATATCAGGTTGGGCCGGGTCGGTTATTAGGTCATTTAGTGTGGGGTCATTTTTGAGTTCTTGGTCGTATCAGGTCAGGTCGGGTCGATTATTGAGTTATTTAGGGTCAGGTCATTTCGAGTTTTGAGTCATATTAGGCCAGATCGTGTCGGTTATCGAGTCATCTAGTTTCGAGTCATTTCAGATTTCATATCATATCAAGTCGGGTTAGGTCAGGTGTCAGGTCATTTTAAATTTTGGATCGTATCGGACTAGATCGGATCAGATCAAATTTCGTCATTTCTATATGTCTGATCTAGTCAGATTAGATGAATTGGATTAGACTGAATTTTCTAAATGATGCATGTTTGAGTCATGCAAGTTACATCTTAATTCCAATAAAATTAAACTTCCATTGTATTTATCATTTTATCTCCTCAATCCTCGTCATTCATACAAGTTTCATTTGAAAGAAGGGAAGAAGGAAAGAAAAAGGAAAGTAGAAGGGTGCTGGTTCTATAGGGGCAGGAAAAAGAGGGAATTGAGAGATGGAACAACTAGTTAGGAACTCGAGAATAATTGCGATCCTAATCATTTATGATCGAGATTGTGTGGACATTTGCGCACAATTTGGTTATTAAAAACTTTAAATCGTTTAAATAATAATAATAATAATAATAATAATAATAATAATATTAATTATAATATTAATTATTATTATATTTTATAATTTTAAAATATAAGGTTTCACAGATCTAGTTAGGTCAGATGTATGTTTGAGTCACACTGGTTTCTATGTGATGAATTTCTATGTGATGCATGTTTGAGTCACACTAGTTTCAACTTAATTTCAATTGATTTTTTTTTTATATTTATCATTTTATTTTCTCAATCCTCTATTTACCCCTGAAAGGTTGAGAGGAGAAACACAAGGAAAAAACCAAGATCAAACCCTAAGAGCAGAAGCAGTAAAATCCATGTACAACAAAGAACCGTGTCAATGCCAAGCCAGTATTTTGATACAGCCAATCACAAGAAATCTCAATGTGATTTTGCTTTCAAGGCTGACCATGTGCCAAAGCGTGAGCAACCACCTGATCAAGCCAAGGTTTGTGTCAATTGTTGACAAGTAATCAGTTGTTGACCAAATCACCATCATGAATATGGATTGAAAGTCAATTTCACAAGACTGATCAAGTGCCAAAGCTGTGAGCAACCATCTGATCAAGTCTAGATTTGTATCAATTGTTGACAAGTAATCAACTATTGATCAAGTCAAATCCTAATGAACATCAATACAAGTCTATTTGATGTTTAATTAGGGTGGTTTCTACAAGGAGGAATTTTATTTGGCAGAGACACTGAGCTACAATTGAAAATTAGGATTTATTCAGAAGAGAACAAGGTTTTTTTGATCAAAGAATTTTTTGCATAAAGAAATAGGGGTAAGATGGGAATTAAAAAATACAGAGGTGATCATCATGAATTTAGAGAATTTGGGTAAAAATTTCATGATTTTTGGATGAAAGGATCTATTGGAATAAATTCAGAGAAGAGAAATTGATCAATCAGAAGACTGAGATTTGATCAAGGGCTTTATGGGTGCAATTTAGAGCCAAAGGCCTAGCTAGGTGAAATTTGGGGGATGACAAACAGGAACCTTGGATGTTTGGCGCTGGAGAGAAATTTTTGAAAAGGAAGTTGTAACCCTTGATTACCACTAATAATACTAATTTGGTCAATTAGTAAAAAGTACAAGGGTTAAATTATAATTTTAACAAGTTCTACAACAATCAAGCACAAGCAATTTCTAAACCAAAGATATAAAATAAAGTAAAGAGAAAGAGTTCAGAAATGCTCAATCAAAGAATCGAGTTGACACGCGATGTAACGAGGTTCAGCGTTATGCGCCTACTCCTCGGGTCCCCGGATTCCCGTCTAACGGTAACAAAGCCGGTCCAATCTATTCAACCAAATACGAGTCTTGTACAAGGTCAAAATTTGCCCTCTTACACACAAAGGATGAGAGACAAAGTCTAAAGTTAAATGGAGTAGCAAAAGCTAGGAGCAAATTTAGCAATGGAGCAAATCACTCAAATCTCACAAGTGTTTAGAACAAGTTTTAGATCAAAGATCTTGAGCTTTAGCTAGGTATAGCAAGGTTTGCTCAAAACTCTTTAATGGTGGCTGTAAGAATGTATTTTGTAAGTATATTCAACAACAAGAGGAGAAGGGAGATGGTCCCCCTTTTATAAATGGCTGAAAACCAAACATAACTCATTTTTTCGTCCTGAACCGTTATAACAGTTTACAAATCGTTATAACGGTTTACAAAATCATTATAACGGTTTAACATTCAAACGGTAGGATTGTCAGAGAAATTTGCCTGTTGTTCTGCCGTATAGCCGTTGGATCAGCTGAGCTGAAACGTTATAACGATTTATCAAATCATTATACGTTTCATGAATCGTTGTAACGATTATAGAATTGTTATACGTTTCACAAATCGTTGTAACGATTACTGAATCGTTACATAACGATTCACTCTAGTTTCTTTGAGAATGTTTCTGCCTTAGAATAATTTTGAGTATCGAGATGAACCGTTATAACGATTACCGAACCGTTATAACGATTCACTGGGCAAAAGCACTTTTCTTGTTGTTTAAGCTTAATTTCTCTTGACCAATTCAACCTAGTTTGAGTTTTACTAAACCTAAGCCTAGTGCAATCTTGATTAAGCTCTTGTATCCCAGTACTAGTCTTGGTTCTTATGCACTAGTTCATTTATATATTAATCCCTGCACAAAACTCAAAATCACGTTTGCCTTTGAGAAAAGGGTGAACAACAAAAGAGAGGATTACTGGCCGTAGTTCTCAAATTGTGGTCCACAATTCTGTCCAGTGATAGATTCATGAAATGCAGTAGTATCTCGAACTCAATATAAAAACTAAAGAATTTTATAGCAATTAATACAAAAAGGCATATAATTTGGAATTAACTCTAATCGAATATAATGTAAATTTAAGGCTTATCAATATTACCCTGGGCTATTAACCTCGAGGCACCTCTGGATCTTGAAAGGGGGAAGCAAATAGTTATAGCTAAATGATGGTCAAGTGGTCACGTGATTCGGTGATCGGAATCACTGAAGCATCCTAGAC
The DNA here is from genome assembly GCA_037127355.1 of Schoenoplectus tabernaemontani. Classification (NCBI taxonomy): domain Eukaryota; kingdom Viridiplantae; phylum Streptophyta; class Magnoliopsida; order Poales; family Cyperaceae; genus Schoenoplectus; species Schoenoplectus tabernaemontani. Next base: position 18,947,401 of record CM073739.1, read on the forward strand.
TTACCAACAGGTCAATCCAGTGGGATATGGTGGTGAAAAGATGAACTTACTGATTTGTGAAACATAATCATCATTAAACTTATACACTAATATTAGTTAATTATTATTTCTAGATAATTAACATATTAGGGATATTTTAGAGTAATAATTAATTAATATATAGGTTTCACAATTGAATTTAACTTAATATACAAATAATAAATAACTCAAGGAATAAATAATATATTATATATAGTCATAATAATATATTAGCTAAGTATAATCATCACATGATTGACTGTAGATCACTCTAACACTAAAAAATTTGACAGTAATAATATTTTTCAAGGGAGAACAAATTCAACGAATGGATCTTTATTTAAAAAAAAAATAACATTATTCTTCATTTGAACATCTAATGAGTTATTATGTTATATAATCAACTACAAGCACGAGAGATCATATGATACAACAAGAATCTTAGACGCATCATCGATGATCTATTTTGCTCACATTCTAAATAATCATGTCGACTATATGCTAGATAAAATTTATCAAGTTCAAAACTTAAGATGATGTCGATCAACTAACTTTAAAAACACATAATCAGATGGTCATAAATTGTCCGCAACCGATCGATGAATTAACCAAGGAGCCCACCACTCCTTATCAGCGTGCTTTCTCAATATTTGAACACTAATAACATTAGCTATTCACATTGATGTGATTATTTTTACTAGTTTAAATGATCGATCCGACTGATAAAAATATTTTTCATATGAAAATCTAGTGGAGAATCAAATTTTATATTTTTTAGAATTTTCTTAATGTCTAGAAAATCACTATATATCAATAAACAAAATAAGTTTCATAAATTACCATCAGTAAGGAAAAATATCTTGCTGGTAAGCTTCTACTGATGCTCAAATTAGGTCGGTTCGGGTCATTTAGAGTTTCAGATCGGGTATCGGGTAATTTAGTGTCGGATCATTTTGGATTTCGGGTCCTTTCAAGTGGGGTCAGATTGAGTATTAGATCATCTAATTTTGGGTAATTTTGGGTTTCAGGTCGTATCAGGTCGGGTCGGGTCGGATATCAGGTCATCTAGTGTCGAGTCATTTCGGGTTTATGGTCGTATTAGGTCGGGTCAGGTATTGAGTTATCTAGTGTTGGGTCATTTTGAATTTTGGGTCATATCAGGTTGGGTATTGAGTCATCTAGTGTCGGATCATTTTGGGTTTCAGATCGTATTAGATCGGGTCGGTCGGATATCGGATCATCAAGTGTCGGATTATTTTAAATTTTGAGTCGTATTAAGTCCTGGCAGGTCGAACAGATTTTTCGAATCAGTCGGATTCTGTCACCTCTAATTTTAACATATATTTGAAAAATATTTTCTAGGGCAGGACGTATTTCATAATTTTTTTTAAAATTATATATATATTTTAGAATTTTTTTTCTGAGGAGTCAGCTGATACTTCCGCCAATAGCCTTCTCCGTTGGTAGTCCGATCATCTCAGGGAGAATAACAGCAGATTTGATCATAATTTCGAGTGTTTGTGTGTGGAATTGTATCATAATTTCACCTCCACCGCCATGGTCGCTGTTTGGTCAGCACTTATCAGCTAGTAGTACGGATTGGTAGCAGTGGTAAGTGATGGCTCACATTCACTTGTTATAATAAACACGGTTCTCTGGCAAGGAAGACTTATTTGATTACTACCACGAGCTCGTGCTCATCCCAACTTGACAAAGTTCTGATACCAGTAGTACCCATACTGAACCTTGGGTTTCTCACTTCCTCTGGGTGTGGACACCCAAGAGGCTCCACCAGATGCCACATTCGTTTTCACCATTTTTGCTCTCCAGTCGTGACCTCAGATGCCCGGTTATCTCTTTGACGAATCATCAAATATCCTTAAGAAAATACAGAAAATAAATACACCGCCTTGAATTTGTATCATGTCTCCTTATTCCTCAACAGTAGTCAGATGGGACTGGGACTATGCTCTGATTGCAAAACGCTCCATTTTATGATAACAAAATCTTTATAGGAGACGTACATCATCTAAAGAACAGCGTATTCTTCCTAGAAAACTAGTAAAATACTATTACAGTTTTTAAGGCATAACCAACATTCCATGACAATTGCACCAAATGGGGCCAGAAATTATTTCAATATGTGAGGGGCCAAGCAAAAGTAATAAATTCCATCTATCCACGATCCCAAATTATGTCGCCTACACAAGCATGGACCATCCCTGATTTGTAAAACTGTTCACTTATGTTAACAGATCATTCACTAATTCGTATGACTGTTCACCAATCACCATCTCTGATTTGTGCATCCATTGGTGCAGAATAATGGACCCCCTAGCACCACGACCGTAGCACCAGGGATCTCTGTATCCATCTCTCTCTCTCTCTGGGTCTCTGCATTGGATTCCCAACCACACGTTACATAGCAAACAAATCATATTGTTAGCTGCCTACACAGTACTATTTGGGACCACCTCCTTTCTTTGGGCTTTTCTGATCTCTGGCATGACATCCTTTTATTTAGTATCCAAGGGTCCACAAGCGGCCATTGTGTCATGTCCGAGTTTCTACTTTTGAACGTTGTTACATTATTATGGGCCCTCCTCACGGGCCTACCGTTTGATCTAAGGCTTTCCATGGAATTTCCCCGAGGATGCTAAAGAGACATTAATTTCTCCGACTTATTCAGTTTCAATTACTCCTGGAAATCGACGCCTCATATATTGTTAAATAGACCTTAATTATGGCTATTATAACGTAATTTAATTGCGGATTATAAAAAGCTATCTTGCCCAAGTTAAATTGACATTTGGAATTAGAACTCGGATTTCTGATTATTAGTTGGATCAATATACAAAATGAGACAACTACACCGGTTAGAAATTTTATATCCTTACATGCGCTTCAAATTTTCGTGGTGCGAGCGAACAAAATTAAAAGGGACATCTATGGGAAAAAAAAATGAGAGGCTGATCCGCTGATGTAGGGGAAATTCATAAAATATATCTAAAGAGAATAAAGATACTAGGTGAATATTGTTGCAGGAAATGTCGACGACGAAGCTATAGTTAAACTCGTATCAAACTTTGTTCTGCCGTAAATATCTTAGGTAGTCCGAAAATTAATGTTTCAAAGCTAAAAGCTACTTATCTGGTACATGTAGAGTAAAGCAGCTAGGGTGTTTTAAAAGTACCAATTTTTTTTTTGATACGCATAACTTGCATGAATTTTATTATCTTCAAATTAATTTTGATTCATGCATATTTTTTAATTTATTTTTATATCAAAATTTTGCGGGTCTTTAAGTATTTGTTTCCACTACTACACAATCTGCTTTTAATAGCGGTTAAAAATGAGATTTTATAGCGGTCCAAGAGAGGCTACGACAGGGGTGCTATAAAAAGTCTTGAGAACCGCTGTACAGCTGTCACATCCGTCAGCTTTTAATTTTTTTATTTTTTCATTCTAAAATACAAATTCAAAATTCAAAATTTAAAATCTAATTTGAACAAAAAATTTAGAATCAAAAATAATTTGAATAAAAAATTGAGAACATAAAAATAATTTGAGTTTTAAATTTGATCACAATTTGAATATAAAATTTAAAACAGAAAAGTAATTTGAATTCAAAATTTGAAAAAAAATAATTTGAATTCGAAATTTGAACATAAAATTTGAAAAGAAAATTAAAAAGAAAGAATAAACAAATAAATTTAAAAAGAACAAAACAAAAAATCTGTTTGATATTTTGTGTTTGAATTTTGAGAAATTGGGAAGATGAAGAGAAAATGAGAGATGAATGGGGGGTGAAGAGTGGTATATATATAGGTAAGAAAGGGATGAATCCGTGAGAATTTTCTGAGTGATTTCTGAGCGTTGGATCGATTAAAATGGACGTTGTAGATTAAAAAATATATTGGCGATCCGTGGACAATGGTGCATATTCGTAGGACCCCTTTTATAGCGGTTGCTATTGAACAACCGCTATTAAAGGTTAACCTTTAATAGCGGTTTTTTGGAGGGACCACTATTAAAGGTACCCTTTAATAGCGGCTCTTTAGTAGAACCGCTATAAAAGGCTTTAATAGCGATTGTTTAATAGCAACCGCTATAAAAACTCAGTTTTAATAGTGGTTGCTATTAAACAACCGCTATTAATGGCTTTTATAGCTGTTCTATTATATAACTGCTATTAAATAGGGCTACAAAAGTCTTTTTCTGTAGTAGTGTTCAATTTTTAAAATGGTGTATTTTCATATGCATTCATTATTTATTATTATTCTGGAGTTATTTAAAAAAATGAAATTAGTTTAAAATAGAAAATTTGTGTAGTTCTTAAGATTTTATTATAAAACGTATTTCAGAATTTGAAGATGATAGAAGTATTATTAAAAAATAATAAGTGACCGGCAGACTCGATGCTCTTAGAAAGTTAGAATACTTAGCATTATCCGTCCAAAACAAAAACACATTTCGATTATTGGACAGAAAACATGTTCATGTTTGAAAGGGAAAAAGAAATGATAAGACGAGAAGCATATTTTAAGGCTTTATCTATTTTTTTTTTTTTTAAAAAAAGGGCAAACAAAGTGACACTGACAGATAAATTAACATAGTCGACAGAATAAATTCAGTGGAGCATGTCGGTCAATTCCTACAGAAAGCACAGGCATTTTGGAAATTTAACTGTCTTGATACTTAACATAATGGAGTAACAGCTGAAGTTGCGTTTGATATAGAAATATATTGATAAGAAAGAAAACAAATAAACAGATTCTAATACGGAGAACCATGCATGCATGGCTAGCACGTTTGACCAAAGGTATTGTACTTGTTGCGAGAGATCACGTTTCAGACACGCGGCGGGTGCCATTGCAGACAAGTAGAGATTGATCTTCACCATCACATCTCATGCTCATAAATTAATTAGAAAATCAGCACTATTATTTTTTGGCGCCTTTTTTGGGTACTTTATCTACGCGATGTTGAGGATGCCTAGCTTAGGAAAATATATGATTGTATATTACGGGTGGGATCTATTGAGAATTAATTATTTTGTCAATTTGAGAACTGATTTTATATAAATTTCATAATATAAACCTTAAAAGTGGAAATTAATTTTTACAAACATATTCTTAAATGAGAGATTCTCAGTTTTGTATATTGGATGATTAAGATAAATTTTTTTGGGTGTGATTAAAGGAAGGAGGTTGATGAGTAAAAATCATTATCGCTGATCAATATATTAACGATAACACTTTCTGATCCATAACAAAATTAGTATTCTTAAATTCAGGGGCAGACCCAGTGATATCCAGGGGGGGGCACGTGCCCCCCTGGATTTTGAAAAATAGTGCTTTTCGGTAATGTTTTCGGCACGTGCCTCCCCCTGGAATTTTTTTTTGCCTCCCCTGAATTGTCTGGTTATTTTTATTGAGAAAAAAATATTTAATACCGTGCATAATGAAATAATTATGCAAAAATATCAAAATATAAAGTTCCTTAGTCGAAAACTTTCTTCATCAACTTGATTATCTATTACTTTGAGCTTTATTTTATTATTATTTTAATATATAAAATATTATTATTTAATAAAAAAATTATTAGTTAAGTATATATATTAAATTATTAAATTTTTTTATTTAGTACCCGATTAGTTAATGGATTTGAACCCGATAAGCCATTACAATCCGATAATTGCCCCCCTAATCAAAATCCTAGATCCGCCACTGCTTAAATTTATGAATTGGTTGTATTTCAGATTTCATACAACTTGAGTATCCATATATATAGTTTTGATAACATTTAATGAAATATCAAACGACACTCAAATTGCTTGAAACTTGAACTATAACTATCCATAAGTTCAAAAATATGTATGTAAAGTTTTATATATATATATTTTTATAAATTTACTTAAAGTTGGTTGTTAAAATTGTCAAAATGATTAATTGTGAAATGATCTCCACCCTTGTATTATTACGATATGAATAAATATGAAAATATAGTGGAAATGAAATGATTTTGCAATAAGAAGCCAATTATGCTTGATTGATGTCAAGTCTTCCATGTGAAAGTTCGAAGATTCATTCGTTAGAACAAACAGCTATTGGCTTCTCTAAAATCCTAGCATTTTACAAAGTAATCTTTCATTGACTCTATCTTTCGCACCAGTTTTTAACAAAATTGGATGCGAATTAGCTGAAGTTATTAAACTTCGCCGTCAGAAGGGGTTTGGAGCTGGTTGATGAATAACTTGAAGCTCGTTACAATTGCTTTCATCTCCTACCAATGTTCTGCAGAGAAACAAATATAAATATACGTATAATTAATGTTAATTGATGTCACATGCAAGAAAGTAGTTGAAATGTTCCCGCATAACTGTCATTTCTCTAGATAATAGCCAACACCAAAAACTATTTATCATATATATAATTTTCATCCTAGTATTTTTCGGTTATGATCTTTTTCAAATTATTCACCGTCACGGATTGTTGCACATTAGATTAGTCAGTGGTCACATATAAGATTGAAACAATCATGCATTATATTAATACTAAATTTATTGCCAAAATATTTCATTTTCTATGGTTCTACATTTTTCTTGTTTCTTTCTTTTTATTATTATATTTTTGTTGGGGGAGGGAGGTGGGTGGTTTAGTTCCTTGCTGTTTCCTCTTTCCAATTAATAGCATCAAGAACCATAATAATTCACACTAAGCCTACGGGCTGTTAGTTATTCCAAAAACTTTGAGCTTAACTCAAAAAATATATTAAATCATCTCAAAATTTTAATTTATTATTCTTATTAAATTTTTTATATGCTAGCTAGCAAATTTAGCGTTTTGAGCTTTTTAAGTTATGGTTTTTAATTTTTGAAATTCCTAAAAAATAATAATATATATCTCCTGTCTCATTTTAAAAAATTAAAAAGTGATCAAAAACTCTAAAATCAAAATTTTTATATAAAAATTTAATGAGAATGATGAAACGAGATGATTTAATATTAGAATGACAGAATTTGATGGTCCTAGGTATCTCCACTATATATATATATATATATATATATATATATATATATATATTTTATCTCGAATTGAATTGGCACTAGCTTCTGAGGGCACCTTTAATTAATATATGCTGGAAAAACTGTTACTCATAGTTACCAAACAAATTAACTAGCTAATAATTGTAAGAATACATACTCTTTGGGACGGGAGGCCCATATAGAACTGAGGGCGCGGAGTCGGTTTTGATACTCTCCAATTGCTGAGAAGCATCGCGCTGCTTGTCTGACTGTAAGAATTCGGTGCAATTGGTGAAGCGTCTGCTGCCTCAAATTGTCAGCCTATAAAAAAGATTTTTTTTTCTTTTACATATTGTAGAACTAATTATGTGATGGGCCAGAAAATTGGTAACAAACATCAGTATAAGTTCTATGTAAATGACTGACCATCTTCATAGTCAATTAATGCTTTATATTTTTCCCATATACAAAAGCATATATATTTTGCTTCTATGAAATTCTCTAGATAGCTATAGGCAGGTACGTGGTATGCAAGTATACAACGAACCATGACCTTTCATGACAAAATGGAAAGCAGCATTTGTACATTGTGGATGCCAACTAATATTGTTATAGAGACTATACTGTTAATTATTTTCAAAAGTAGTGTAACTCTGGTCAGATGCTAAAACTGATCTGAGGTGCAACCCTGGTCCTCAATTATTATGCCCATTCTGATAAATTCTGAGAACCATAACCCTATTTTTCCTAATTTTTTTAGTTGTTGATAGGGTTTAGGTCTTCATCTTTTAAAGTTTTAATACCATCCAAAATCTCCTAGACAGAGCGCATCATATTCTCAAATTTTTTATTATATATATATATTTTTTAATTCACATGATACCAAAATGGCCGAAGTGGGTAAGTTTCAAAGTTGTTTGCAATCTACTTCTTAGCGACTAAACCAAGACATAACGATTAGGTAACAACCATTATTTCATGATGTGACATTAACTATAATCTAATCCCCCAATTATTGGTGTTTATCTTTTCTATCATGCTATCTGATTGGTAGCCAAATAATAAGATTCATAACTATTTTAAATAAAAGAAAATATTTATGAGTTAATTCGTTTTGAAAGGAATTCTTAAGGAGGATTGATCTTCCATTCTAATTATCTGACTGTCAAATTAAAGTAGGTTGAATACTGGATTTGATCTTTGAACTTTCACATTTATTAAGTTGCTGTCCAAATTCATGCACATGCACAACTTCCACATTTATTAAGTGCCCTCAAAATGTGTTATATAAAACATACACATGCACAACTTATTTTCTTATTCTAACGAAAATGCAAATGAGGTCACATGTTCGAAATCCGAATGGAAAATCCTTTATGGACAATTAAAAGGTAGGTAACATAGACTTTCATTTTAACTCAAAAAAAGTACTAATGGATAACCTTAGTTCACCCATCAGAAAGGAAGTACCTGTCTAACAAATCCTTCCAAGTTAGAGAGCTTCCCCAAAGCCATAGCCATGTGTCCCATGTAGTTCCCCATATCGGTGACTTCACAGAGGGATCCACTTGCTACAGTATATGCAAGTGATTGGTGCAACTGTTCAAGTCCTTGCAAAAGAGCTTCTTCTGCTTGTTGTGATGATTGCTGCAAGCTGCATATCCCCACGACCTGTTGTTCTGTTATTGGGTCTAATTGCGGTAGTATTATCTGCAAATTAAAAAGCTACATTAGGGAACCTCGATCCATTAACTTAAAATTAGAACACGCAGGACATTCTGCACTGGTTGGTTCAGGTAGCAAAATATATACAGTCTCAAGCATTTCTCGGATGGCTTTGTGGTAAAATGATCAGGACTCACAAAGTCATCAAAGTGAGTAACACCTTAGCGTTTTTCTTCATGAACATTCAGAATTATTCAACATTAATTAAATACTACAGTTTTTTTTATTTCTTTTTGAAGGTAGCCGCCAAAAAAATATGAAGCACTAGCTATATATATTGTCAAAAGAACTTCTAAAATTAAATAATGGTTTCTAGTTCTAATTATATAGACAACCTTTATGACTTCAGACGGTCTAAATCCACCCATCCAAAGGAAGCACCGCTCTGCTGGGGTGGCCCACAACCCAGTTATGAGGTGAAAAACATCAGCCTTAGCTGCAGCAGCCTTCAGTTGAAACAAGTCATCGTAGTGAGTTAAGAATTCATCAACTATGATTCTCAGTTCCCCATCAGATAGGTGAGCTGCCAGGCCACATCGTAAGTCATTCATGTGATGTTGGTTTTCATCTAACCATCGAGCATACTCCATGTCAAACATTGCTGCCCCTAAATAAGAAAATTTGAGTGGTTAACTAGGGTTAATTATTAGCATGATATTTTGGCAAGTTTTAAAAAAGTAGAATGATAGTATTTCAATAATCGAAAGTTCATAATTTCTATTTGCTCATCTTGATATACTTTAGAGAAGTGCATTAATTTTGAATTTTTTTTTTGAAGTAGGGCAAACAATTTTTTTAGTTTTGAAAAATCGTCAAACTAATACCAGGACTCAGGTTTCCTCCTGGAGCTCCTCCTACAAAAAGATCCTGCATAAAATGGAAAGAGATCAGTACTCATGCATTTGAATTTTATTATTTTGTAAGAAATTTGTTATGTTTATTTTGTGCAGCATGCAACTGATACCTGTGAACGAACTCTATTAAGATTCTGTTCTATCTGAGCTAGCTTAACCTTGCTAGACTCCAGCTGCTGTATATATGCCTGTTTCAAGTAGGAGAGAGTCAATAAATAAATAATAATATAGTATGTACAGAGAAAGAAAAGAGTAAGTATAGTACATAAACAATCTTAAGGACATATTTTTGAAAAAAACTGCTGAAATTTAAAAATTGAAATAATAGATATATATATATATATATATGATTTAAATAAAATGTGAGAATATGCGACAATTTCAATTTTTTTTGTCTTCCATCATACAATTTTAAAAGTTTAGCGATAATGATTAAATGGCTTTGTGATTAATGACCAATTAAACTTTAAATTATTTTAAATTTGATACACATTCTATCTAAACCATTAATAATTTGATTTTGAGCAGTATTTCAATTATACTCTCAAGTGTTGAATGTGCACTAGAATTAATTACTTAATAAGGAGTAAGAAAAAAAAAAAGAAAAAACTGCATGTTATAAAAGCAAAATTATTTCACAAAAACCTTCTTCCGGAGCCGGCTTTTGCGTGCTGCTTCTCTATTCTGAGCTAATCTCCTCAATATCTATCAATGTATATGGGAAAGGAGCTTATTAAATTTACAGATATATTATTGTTTTACCGAGTAATATTTTTGAATATGAACAAGATGCTGTTATGTGACAATAACTAATTTAGTACTATATTCTGAGAACTATATCTAGTGGAATCGAACATCTCAATTATTTGAACCCACTAATTAATGAATAAATAGTTCAATCACTGCTAGCTAGTAATTTGGTGGTAGCTTTCATTAATATATAATTATGTGTGTATATATATACACATTAATTAATGTTTCAAAATGTCCCGTTTGGCATCCAATAATTCAGCCGATATATCGTGGGTATTGGTATATACTTTGGAAATAGCGGCAAATAATCCTCTCCCTTGCCCTTGGTTGAGCGAATTAATTGTGGTTAAATAGCTCGGTTATACCACTGTTTCACTAGTCGTCAAATGCTTTCATGAAATAAGAGAGAGCAAGAGAGAGAGAGAGAGAGAGAGAGTAACAAAAATACCTTGGCATCGACTGTCTTTCCAGACTTCTCGCCAGTTGACCCGGTCATTGTCTTCTGTTGCAAGATAAAATGTACGGATACAATAAGGGCGCGTATTAAAGTTAAAAGCAGTTGGTAGAAAATAAAACAGCATTAACACTATCTAGCATACATTAAAAATTACAAAATAGGATGTAATGGAAAACTAATCAAGATTTTGGATAATGTAATAAATTACAGAGCACACTTTTCCACATAACCTAATAATATATAAATACTAACACTATTAAAAAGAGAAATAAAAGAATATATCCTGGAGAAGAACAGGGGACGTTGGTTGTATCACTACCCTAAAGGTTTTACCCAGAAACCCAGAAAGAAATCCAGAAATAGTTAGAAATCTTCTTAAGTGCACTATAGATTAATTCAGTCATTAGATATTAGATATGATATTCTACAATACTAGTCAAATTACGTACTTTTACTCCTGTAACAGGTCGATAGTGACAAAAAATGATTTTCCTCTGTAGTAGCAAAAACAAATGTTATTTCCTTAATATGTTTCCTTTACTTAACAAGTGATGTGAAATTGAAGTCCATGATTATTGACCCGCTACAAAAATAACTACATTTAAATGCATCACGCTGAGCCACCAAGTGGCCAAAAGGACCAACGTTGCCAACTGATAGTGCTATAAATAGACATAGCGCTGGAACGATGACAATTACTTGGTATTTGGTAAGGATACCAAAAAAAAAAAAGTTTTGTGAAGATACGTCCACTACAATAGAACTGTTCACTAATAAATAGCAGAGATTAATGCGTTGGCCCTTTTCTTTTATGTTCCTTTGTGCACTATTTTATGTAGTCTCTTGTGCAATGAAATTTATGTATGGATAATAATTCGTTGACAATTGGTTAACTTGACAATCTTGACTGTCGACAATGAATTTTCAAAAATATGGAAATAATTTAAAATATAAAAAATATTATACACATATTCTATCACTTATATAATTAATTTGACGGTATATTAAATCTCATATAATTTAAGTGTCATTTGATAATTCATAAAAAAACAAAAATATAAGTTATTGTAAATCTTATACAATTTTAATGATTTCTGATAGAGCACAAAGCGGAACTCAAATTACAAGAATACAAAAAAGTTAAAACTATAAGTAAAAAAAAGTCCATAAACTTTTTTATTTTCAAAGTTTTTTCAAAATATTTGACAAACTATTATCAAGATTTTCAAGTTCACCATTGTTAATTGATCCTTATTCTTGGAGGCTCATATATTCCCATTAATTAGAGAAAATATTATGAATTCACTGATTATATCCGATAGCAACTAATTCTATAACTTGGATTATTTGATATAATTATTACAGCAAGTTGATGATGAGCTCACATACAATTAATGATATTCAATAATTTAATATTCGTAAAGACTAATTTCTCCTTTATTTGTTTGTTTATTTATTTATTTTTTAGTTTGCTAGCTAGTGATGTACTTATATACAATCTTTTGTTTGCCATCATGCCTCACTAGAATTTTTAATTTCCTTTTCTCAAATAATTTTTTTCCAAATGATCGTTTATATGGTGAATTCACATAACGATCATGACCTAATAATTAAGAGTCTGTTATTTATAAAATTACTATAATCATTTTCGGAAGTTATATTATTCATTACTACAAAAATGATCAGTAACACCCAATTAGTAATAATTTATAATGAAAATCGTTACTAAATTGATTGGTGATATTTTCGAAATATTGGTAAACTATTCTGTAACCGGTTCTAGATAAAAACAATTACTAAAAAGTAGGTATGAAGAGTCAAAAAATAAAAGAATGATCTAGTAACATATTCCTTAAAGAACCGTTATTGAAAGGTTATTTTTAGTACCAATTATCTCAAAAAACAGTTACTGACAACATTTTGAGTAACAGTTCCATGAGATAATTGTTATTGAAAACTTTCAATATTTAATACATCATTGAGATAATTGTTACTGAAGATAACCTTTTCAGTCACGGTTCTTCCGACAAAAAATTACTAAGGTTTCTATATCTATACATGTATGATTCTATACATACTTATATATGTTAGTATTTATTTGGGGGTTTTGCTTTGCAGAAAAGAGTGCCTATATCTGAGTATTTTCAGAACAGCATATATGCTCCATTTGATGCAGGATTGATTCTTTTTGTCATAATTTTTCATTTGTCTAACATCGAAATTGAATAATTGGTCAATTCTGATTTCTTTTGCATCTTGATAAGTGATTAAAGCTAGAGTTTTAGACAACTGAAATAATATTTTTTAAAGATAAGATATAGAAAAAATACTGACTTAGAGAATATCAATTTTTTAAATGCAATAGTTTGTGTATAGGATTATGGTTGATGTCTTTGAAATGATAATGCTTTGAGACTTGTGAAAAAAGGGGGTCAGACACATTGCAACTCCTAGTAAAGATGTATGTGCATTTTAATTTACAAGTTCTTGTGATATGGATTTGCGGAGAGATAGTAATTATACCATTTTTTTATATCAAGCTATACAATTTGAACAGAGAATATATAATCTAAAATAGAAATATAAATTTACTGGTTAAGTTTGGTAATATCAATGAATATTTGCATGCATGTATTGCTTTCTTTCGTGTGACATTTAATATTATTGCGTTGTTAACGAATACAAACTGAAAAGAAAAGAAATGTGCAAAAATATCTCATCACAGGCCTAGAGATTTAGCAATGGTTTTGACATAAAATAGTCACTAAACTATAGATGTAGTAACGATTATGATATAACACAGTCACTAAAAATAATATAATACTATTTTGGAAAAAAAAAGTCATTAAGTAACGTTTTTTTTTACGGATGTGTTTGAATACATTGAGAGTAGCAGTATAGTTACTATTTTAAGATAGAAATAAGAGTTATGCATCTAAATATAAATTTATTGTTCCGAAACAGTGAGGAGAACTGTTATTTTATTGTTCCAAGTAAGAGATGAAATAACTATTATTTTTCTCAACTTTTCATTATGACTTCAAACATATAATCAAAATAATACATCTATTATTTAAAATAACACTACATTTTCACTATACTAGCTTTAATTTAGAAATAACTATTCTCAATTTCTCTGTTTTTATACAGCATGATCCAGACATACCTTAAGAAAATCATCACTAAATGTGATTTTCAGTAACGATTGTATGCAAGAACCGTTAATGAAGATATACAAAGTCGTTTTCTGTATGAACAACCTTTAATAACGATGGTCCAATACATTTAATAACCTATGCCATTTATAACAGTTGCATAATCGTTACTAAGTTTTTAAAGAACTGTTATTGAAGAAGTCTTTTGTGTTGTTTAATACATTTAGTAACTCCTTCCATCTACAATAGTTGCATAACCGTTACTAGTAATGATTATTGAATAATTTTTTTTTGGGTTCTAACATATTTAGCGACACATATCAAGAGAAAATATTTGGCATCGAATATCAAGTGGGTAGGAATTAATGACCGGAAACGTACTAGACAAATTTAAAATGGAGTTCCATTGGGATTTGGGCCGTGCCTTGAAATGATAAAATACAAAATAATATACATATAAACATGGAAACATTCATTCATTCAGCAAAGTAAATTAATAAACAGGAAGATAGTAACAGTAACAAACTCAATGTACCTTCTCTTTGTTCCTGGCAGGATAATTTGCTCCTCCTGCATCTTCACTTACTGTAGCTCTGCTTGCCATTATCTCCTCTTGTTCAGACAACCCACTGCCCATTTTCCGACTTACTGGCGACTCTGATTCAACTTGGGATGCTGTGTTCTGGCCCCAACCAGAGTCCGTCGTGCTCTCTTCTCTTTCTCCACTCTTCTATAGATATCTTTTTATCAGTATATTTAATTATATATATTGAATTAAAATAGAGATGATACAATACAATATGTATTGCCACATTTAGCAAATGGGTAATTTTTTTAAAAAAAAAATTGAAGTAATTTGTGCAGATATCTCTTACCGTTGTATGTTCCAAGTGAAAATTAAGGATGGCTTACCTTGGATGTTTGATTGTTTCTCATTGGCCAGGTAGGGAAGATTTCTAGGGTTGGAGTCCTGTTTATAGTGAAGAAGGCTGAAACATAGAGAGGGAGAGGGAGAAAGATAAAATATAGAGAGACTGTCAGAAAAAGAGAAAAGCTGCATGTGTATCAGAGAAAATAAAGAGAAAAATTGTTCAAATATGCATGCCAGTGTTCGTAAAAAAAAACTGTTGTTCTGTTTCTTGGCCTTCGTCTTCTACCTCTCTTTCTCTCTCTCTCTTACTCTGCGGTCTGAACCAGCTGTCCAGCTCCAAATAGTAGTTAGTGGACTTGTACTAACCAAACTCAGTTTTTAAAGAGAGAGAGATAAGCTGAGGAGGGGAGGGGAGGGACGATCACACCATTTGTCTTCTGTGTTGTTGCTTTTTACAAGTTTTGAAAGGCCGAGAAAGGTTTAATCTGAGATATGCATGCAACATAGAGAGAGTCAGAGAGAGATACGCTTTCTGTTTGAGCCTGCGGAGATGCCAGAGATACCTTGCATGAGAGCTTGTTCCAACTCCCCAAAATATGCAGCTCCTTCATGATCGCTGAATGAAAGATAGAATGCCAATAAAAAAAATTAATCATGTAGAATTTAAAAGATAAAGCAAACAAAAAAATGAAAAAGAAAATGGGAATAAGATCAAGACGAGGTTGAGGGGAATGATCTTATATAGAAAAGGGAGTAATGTATATGATAGCAATCTTATCTTAGAAGATATAACATTCATGTGGCTCGGCCGGGTAGATATTGTTAATTGCTCATATATATATTCTGTGCGCGAACAAAAGTTGTACACTTAAGCATGTGCCCACTTAAGAAAGAAAAATAGAGCATAGTCGCGGAAATCAAAACTAAGGAAAAGAAATGCAAGCATCATATTCTATAAAAGAAGCGACTAAATGGTGTACTCAACTACACAATCTCTTAAAAACAAAACAATAAAGGTCGATGTGATTACAGACCATTTCGGAGTTTTAATTACCTTGAATTAATGCATGACGATAATTATTGAAAAAGTATACTTCTGGAAAGAACTAAGCATAACAACGATGGTTATAGATGGCATGAAATGAAAACGGAATGTCAAATTCTATATATTGGCTGGCAAATTAGATGAGTTTAACAAAGAACAGAAATTTAAATTCCTTTGAACTTTCAAACCTTTTTGCGATGAACATTCCATGACGAAATTTCAAACTTTTCAATGGTTAATATTTCTTCAAACGAGGGGAAAGGCAAAAAAAAGAGACAATGAATAATTAATAGGAAATAAGCCTTTTTTGTTCATCAGAAGAAACCTGGAAATATAAATTAGTCTTTTTCAGGAAGTAGAAAATATAATTTTTTTTTGTAAATTTGGTTTTGCTTTTTTATTTATTTATAGGAACTATGGACAGTTATCCAAAATGCAGTCCACTTATATGACTTAATTTGTGAATAATCCAGTGGCCGCAATACCTTTTTGATATGTTATGTATTGTAGAAAAAGAAAAAAAAAGATCCAAAAAAAATGAAAGAACAAAAGGTTGAATTTAAAACAGAAAAAAAAAGTGAATATATAAGAGGACAAAAAAATTACAAGAAATTAGAGACAGGAGTAGTTAGTGCATATCCGAGAGGTTGCTTTGATGGACCCGTTTCACCCACTCCGTGACTTTCCATCTCTATCTCTTTCTTAATTTCTCAATCTGAAAAGACTTGCGAGTTCCGATCTCTCGCCAGTCACAAATGACGCAACAAAAGATTCTTCCCCCCTAAAAGAAAAGACCTCTGAGTAAAACAGAAAGATGCAACGGATCAGGTCAGAATAACAAAAATTCACTTTTAGATTTTAAAGTGATGTGAGAGACGTTAATGATACCTGAAGTGTGACTGTGCGAGAGCCGAGAAAAGAGAGATCTGAGAGGAGAGTTGAAGCTTGAAAGATATATAATTCATTTCGTCGCTTGTCAGTTTTGTTTACGCGTAATCAAAAGATCTTCAAAGGGTTTCAGTGAAACAGTATATATCTCACTGATGTGAGGGATTGACCGTTCATGGTATCTCTCTCTCTCTCAACTGTCTTCGGTCTGAGATGAGTTTGATTTCTTGTCACCTCTTAATTTCTCTTAGAGGGGGAGTAATTAAGGTGGAATAGTTGAACCTCTCTGAGCTTATCACAGAAATGAGAAATCGCAAAAAGTTTGTCCTTGAGGGGGGGGGGGGGGGGGGTGGGAGAGAGAGAGGGAGAGGAGGGGTTGGGGTTTGGTCTCTACTTGCTTTTGAGGGTTGTCAGGATGGGACTGGAGTTCACTGGCTCCGCTGAGTCCACTGCTATTAACCGACTTCATCATTAGTCCCGGTCGGTCAGATACAAAACACACACACAAAAAAAAAGAAATTAGGTAAACGTCTTTTTTATTAAAAGTACTACTTAAAAATTAAAAAAATATATATTACTGCAAGTATGATATTTTATTAAAAATTTAGATAGAGTATTTTAAAAAATAAAATAAAAACTAACCTGAAAAATCATTAGGCTTTCAAGCTCTCAATTAAACAATTTCGAAAATTTTCTAATTGATTTAAAGGACTGTTTAGCAGATAGCCCTTCGAATTTAATTCAAATCCTATCTAAATGATGAAGAATTAATACATCCCGGTTTCAAATTTCATTAACTTGAACAATACTTTTCTTAAATATCAAATATACAACATGCAATAAAAGGCTAGATGCATACTTTTGAACTATTTATAATGTGATGTTTTAAATAAAAATGATCTACTAAATAAATATGCGTCTTAATTAAATTAAGTTCTAGCTGATATTTTTCCGCCGTCAAGGTAATGTGATTGATCATAATTTTTAGATTTGGCAAAGTCTAAAGCTGCAGATATCTTAACACTATTTAACATCGAACAAATATCAATTTTTAATTCAACTCAATTTTTTTATCAAATCTAAAGTCGTTTCATTATTTATTTTAAATATTAATCTATCTATCAAACAATCTGAAAATTAGTGCTAATTTGAGTGCTGGAGTTTCTGATTTCGAGATGTATAAGAGGAGATGAAGATCTGGAGCACTTTCTCTTCCAATTCAACGCATGGTCGGAACCGTTCGATTTTGAAAAGTAGAATCTAGCTTTTTAATTTGAAGAGCAACATATTTCATTTCTATTTTGAGATAGTATATGTCACACCCCAGAAATAATAAATCAGATTAGGGGTGATTAATTTCGTCACGCACGCACGTTTCGTCACACACGCACGACGAGACGTGCGTATGGAAGGTTAATGAATAAAATAAATTAAATATGGAATAAACAAAACAATAATAATAATACAAAACAATAATAATAATACAAAACAATAACAGTCCAGAATATACAGTAAAGTACGATGCCCGACATCGGCGGGGCTAACTCCATCGGAATGGGTAGCAAAAATCTCTCAAATAAAACCCAAAGAAAGAAACAAAAAAACGATACCCGATAAGCCCTAATCATCTACCCACCTCACTGTGCTGATGCAGCGAAGCACCTCTGATATCACGCAGGACTGCACCTAGCACTCTCATCAAAAATCAATCCCGCACCTGTAAACCTAGATCCCACAACCACCGTGGAAACGTGAGTAATTTTAAAAAAATTACTCAGTACAGATTTAGATCCAGCCTTAAGATTTGATCTTCTTTTTTCGATTGGACCCAAATACCGATACTGACTTCCTAAATGCAATAATTTTCTATTTATAAATAAAATTATAGTTTAATGCATTCTCTTTAATAATTCGCTGTGATGCAATGACATGCAATGACAGATAATCCCGAAATGTAAATATCTATGGAGAATAATATAATATATAATAAATATATATAAAGTACGAGATTTAAAACACCCGTATATATATAACCCAGTTGCAGATCAACAGTCCATCCACAAGCGGGCACGTGGTCGGGCCCTGGACTTGTGACTTACCTAAGCGAGCACGTATTCGGGCCCAACTTACAAACTTAGGATTTTCGAGTAAGCGGGCGCCAATGCCCTAAATACCCTGGGAAAATTCGGCCTCCCGGAGCGATAACGCTTTAGGAGAGTGACAGCTAAAGGCACGTACTCGGTATTCTGAATCTGATGATCCACCTCACAGAATAATAATAATATAATGAGCAATAGGGATTAAGAATTTATGCTATCAGTTGCCATATCGCCAAAAAAATATAACTACCCATGAATTGACAAATCATAAACAAATGAGACCTACACTGTACAACCAAGGATCAGAGGACCGCATCCCGTAAAAATAACAAAATGAAGTATATACAAATGAGAGCCTACACTGTACCCACTAAGGCCAGAGGACCGCATCCCGACTTTCTCTATACCAACCAAGGCCAAAGGACAAAACCCTTCGGACAATACCAGGATCCTAAATAAGCCAGATAAATAAAATAATATAATACCTCGGTGTAGATTCCAATCTCGAATATGGTCACCCACACTAAATACTGAAAGACATGATATCCTAATCGCTCAAATTTGGATTAAAAATCTTAATCATATTAAGAGTAATAAAATATAATATTGATAAAAAAGAAAACACTCTTACACGTCCGAACTCGCTAAATGACGGGGGTCGGTGGATAATCCGACAAGCAAAGATGCGCAATGCATATACAAACCGGTGGGTCCCACAGGCCTATTGTCACCGTACTTAACCACAACGGTCTGGTTATGCAAGACAACCTCAGACTGAGAATTACCCGGTCCGCCTCTCAGCACTCCCATACATTTAATGCATGATTAACTACTTAATTAAATTAATACTCTAGTGATAGTAATAATATTATTCTATTAATTATAATCTACAACTTGATTATTTAATTCTATCTAATCCTATCTCGGGACTACTTCTCGAGTCCTACTCATATCATGTCTACATGCAATATGACATGATATGACATGCGAATGCGGGTAGGCTCAGAAATGCTGGTCAAGTACCGAATGCATATGATAGTTCAAATTCGGGTCTCTAAACAATGTTTTGTTAGAAAATACCACAGTTTAGATTTATTTTAAAAATATTTTTTTTATTCTCGGTTTGGGTTCCTAATTCTGAAGAAAGAAAAGCAAATCCCAGGAAACCGTACCTGAGAGTGCTGGTGAGGATCGCAAAGTCGCTCTACTCCGGAGGTAGAACACCGGCCTCGGGGTCGGCGTCCGCGTACGTCGGGTCAGGAGTGACCGCGTACTCCGCGAGTGGATCCGAGTCGACTATATCACCTATTTTAATTTAAATTAGATGTTCATTAGTTTTAACTTGATTTATTTCACAATCAACAATTAAATTAGATTAATAATTTAATTAAACGTTCGTTCGGGTTTCATCGTCCTTTTCTTGAAATTCGATAGAATTTCTGTGACATATATGCGGTGTCGGAAATTTTAATGATTGCGTTTTGATCCGTTTATTTGTGTTTATTGTTTTAATCACTTTTATAAGTCTGTTTGTCACTTTAGTTCTGAGTCGCGATATTGATTACTTAATCATCCATTTATAAATAGAGAAATTGATTGATCTATAATATTTTAAAACTTAATAATATTACTGAGTTGTATACTTAGAGAAATTAATTGATATATATATATTATAATATATAATATTTTATGTTCAAGTTTTCTTTTTATATTTAAAAATAGAGAAATTGATTAATATATATATTTTATAGTATGGTTAATCATTATATCTTAATTATCATTCTATTCCTCTTAATTATTTATCTTATTAATTATATATTTTATTATATTATATTTTATTTACTAATATTATTTTCACAAATTAGATTTTCTATTTTATAAAAGTATAACTAAAATAGATAAATAAAATAAAATAAAATAAAAACAAAAATAAAGGAAAGAAACTCAATCAAACTCGAATTTAATTTAAATGTTTTTATTATATTAAAGTGTGCTGGTGTTTTAATGTACGGGATCATACGCTGACTACCGAATCATTGGTGCCAATGCACCGATATCCCGAAATCGGGGGCGGTCAGGGAATATAATCATTTCCCGATTCTTTAGATTTGCGTATTAGTCTATGGATACCGCCTAACCTTTCGGGGTGACTTTCAATTAATTAATCACCCTTTGAATTTATTCACTTTTAATTATCTAGAGATTTTTAATCTATTGGGCCTTAATTTAATTTTACTAATTCTAAGTATTTATTTTTTGTGGATTTATTGGATTCGTTGGCCCAATAGTAAATTTATCTATTTTGAGTCCGTAATAGTAGATTTGGGCCAAGTTTTCATTCGGAATTTTAAATTCATCTCCTTAATATTTGTTAAGCCCATTTGTCTTAAATCCATATTAACCCAACAACCACGGTTTAAGCCCATCAAGCAAGTCCAAAAAGAAAATTTATTTAAGACAACATTAGCAACGACCAGCATACACAAGGGCAAACACCAACAAAAGTACAAATCACAATTTGGACAACAGAAACAACAATCCAATTACTAGCAAACAGCACATGGAATAACCCAACCCCGCAATCAGTACTAGTATCAGTCCACAGAGGGGGCTGTTCTACCAGTAGGGCAAATACCAGAAAAAGGCAAGCAAAATAATCAGAACAACCAGCAAAGACAACATGCTCAAGGCCTTATTTGATACCATCATACCAAAATCCCACAGTCAGTACAAGCAAGGAGATCTACAACCTGGCCAAAGCAGACAGTACAACATAACTAGCAAAATATCCAAAACTAGAGAGGTGGCCTTAAGGGGTGGTACCAACAACCCCAAACTGACAAGTAACCCAAAAACAGGCAGCAGTAACCCCAACAGACAATTGTAGAACCAGATTCACAAGTAGCAATAGCACAGAAAAATATAGAAACCAATTTGGGGCTTATCAATAAGCAAGCAACAACAACAATTGCACAAAGGACAGACAGTAAGGCACGATGGCCAGCAACAACAATGAGAGACACCACATAACTGACAGACCAAAATACATACGGGAAAAAGGATTTAGGCTTTTGTTTACCAGGGCACAAGGGGGCAACAGACAGTGAAGACCAAGCAAGAACCAAGACAACAGAGGTAAAGCCCTCCAAATTGAAGCGCGGCCACCACCCTCCTCCCTCTCCTCTAAAACTTGCAAATCGACAGAGTGAATATTCCTGTTCTTATCAGTCTATCTATTCTCAACGCATGAGTGCCAAAAAGAGAGAGGGGAGTAGGGTGCACACACGGCTTTATAGGGAGAGACAGCAAAGGCTCGGATCTAGGGCAAGTCAAGGGGTCGGTAAGCGATGACAAGGCGACGGGGCAAGGGTGAGCCCATGATCAACCTGAATGACAGATTGATCAGAGAGGGAGAGTGGGTAAGGGGTTGAGCAGAGGGGGTTAGCGATTCCTCTCGCCAGAGAGAGAGCTAGAGGGATAGACAGGAGGACAAATGGGTGGGTAGAGAGGCAGAGAGACAGGATTTCGTGGGAGCGGGGGAAGAATTAATGACAGAGAGAGAGAGAGAGCGCGATGAGAGGAAATCGGCGGCAGAAAAATGAGGACAGGAGGGAGAAAGACATGAATTGATGCGAAAGAGAGAAAAAGGGGTGAGGGGATAAGACGGGTTGTCGCCCCAATAATTGCGACTCAGAGGGAGATAGAGAGAGTGGGGGGAAATTTAATGAGGGGAAAGAGTGAACGGGAGAGAGAGGATGAGAGAGAGGGTGTTGAATGAGATTTTATGTGGTCCGAGGAAAATAGCCATTGGTGTAACAAATCGAAATGGTTGAGTTATAAATTCTGAATTCAGTTGCGGTTTGTTGATTGGTTATGTTGCATACTTAATTTGAGTTTATTTTAATTTCTAATATTTTGTTTCATCAAACTCGCTCAATTCGTCAGTCTTAATCATTTATTATCAATTATTTTATTATTCACGGGTATTACATTATTAAATCACCATATTTTATATTTTTACTATTAATTATTTATTCATTTATTATTTATGCTTTTACACTCGTAAATTATAAGTTCCATATTTTGTTAATTGCATTTGACATTTTTAATTACTAAAATAAATTATTATTAATAATTTAATTATAAGTTCTAAAATTTCATGGTTTGACATTTCACCCCCTCCCCTTACAATTTTCGTTTCGTCCCGAAATGAAACTCACGTCGCGAACAGCTCGGGGTGGCTCTCGCGCATCTCGCTCTCGAGCTCCCAAGTAGCCCCCTGTGGCGAATGATGCTCCCACTGCACAAGAACTCGAGGAATAGATCGTCTCCGAAGCTGGATCACCTGTGTGTCTAGTATGCGTAACAGTCGCTCTCTGTAGGATAAGTCTGGCTCCACATGAAGAGGCTCGATCTCCAAGACGTGGGAGGGGTCGGGTACGTAACGTCTCAGCTACGATATGTGGAAGACGTTGTGCACTCCAGCGAGTGAAGGCGGCAGTGCAAGTCGGTAAGCCGAAGGTCCAACTCGCTCGAGGAGCAGAAACGACCCGATGTAAAGTGGCGCGAGCTTTCCCTTGACTTCAAACCTCATGACGCCCTTGGTGGGCCAAACTCTCAATAAGGCGTGCTCGTCGACTGTAAGCTAGAAGTCGCGTCTCTTGGGGTCTGCGTAACGTCTATATCGGTCCTGGGCTGCGCGTAGACGCTCGTGGATCAGCTTGACGGTGGCATGACTCTCATTGATCATCTCGGATGTCGTAGGATCGTACGTGCCGACGGGTCCCCAAAGCATACTGGTGTGTACGTACTGGCTGTCCGTAGAGTGCCTCGAAGGGGGACATGTAGATCGAAGCGTGATAGCTGCTGTTGTACGCGAACTCTGACAAGCTGAGGTGCAGCTCCCAGTCTCCACTCATCGTGAGTGCGCAGGCGCGTAGCATATCCTCGAGAGTCTGGATCGTACGCTCGGACTGTCTGTCAGTCTGTAGGTGGAAGGCAGTGCTAAAGCTGAGCGTCGTCCCGAGGGCCTCCTGGAATCTCCTCCAAAATCGAGACGTGAAGCGCGAGTCACGGTCAGAGATGATCTGTGTAGGTACCCCATGATGTCGGTACTGCCATGCCAGGTACAACCTCCCCATGTCCTCGGTCGATGTCCCTAATCGAAAGAGAATGAAGTGCGCGACCTTGGTAAGCGTGTCAACTATAACCCAAACTGCGTTGTGCCCCAGTCGCGTCCTGGGCAACCCCATCACAAAATCCATCGTGATGATGTCGAACTTGTGTTGTGACTTCGGTAGGGGCTGTATCAGTCCAGTTGGCCTCTTGCGGTCGGCCTTAACCTTTTGACATACGAGACACCTAGCCACATACTAGGCTATCTCTCGGCGCATCTTCTTCTACCAGAAGTGTCTCTTGAGAGTCTGATACATCTTGGTCTCGCCCGGATGAATAACGTATCCTGAATCGTTAACCTTTGTCAAGATCTTACTCTTGAGATCTGGGTCCTTAGGCACGCACATGCGATCATCGAACATGAGAGCCCCATCGTCAACGATGTGGAAGCGCGATGCGGTGCCCTGGGGTACACTAGTGATGTACTTCGCCAAAAGTGGATCGAAGGGCTGTGCGAGTCGTATCTCGTCTCGTAACGTGGGCCTGATGGCCAATGGTGCTGCCATGGCGATGTCGATCGAGGTGAAGGTGGATGGCACGTCTGCAACGGTCATGATGAGATCCAGTCATCATATGTCCTCAATCAACTGGTGTTGCTCGGTGATCAGAGTCATAAGGTTCGCGCTACTCTTGTGACTTAAAGCGCCCGCCACTATATTGGCCTTGCCGGGGTGATAAAGGATCTCAAGCTCGTAATCCTTCATCAACTCCAGCCACCGCCTCTGCCTCAAGTTGAGTTCCTTCTGCGTAAACACATACTTGAGACTCTTATGATCGGTGAAGATCTTGCACTTCGCTCCATAGAGGTAATGACGCCAGATCTTCAATGCGAAGATCACGGCGGCCAACTCCAAATCGTGAGTCGGATAGTTCCTCTCATGGGTCTTAAGTTGTCGTGATGCGTAGACAATGACGTGCCCCTCCTGCATCAAGACACACCCGAGTCCAAGCCGGGATGCATCGGTATAAACTAAATACTCTGTGTCGGGCATCGACATGGCTAGAATGGGCGCAAAGACGAGACGTCTCTTGAGCTCCTCGAAGCTCTGCTGTCGCTCGGGAGTCCACTCAAACTTGACTCCCTTCTGCAATAGCTGTGTCAATGGTGCGGCGAGTATGGAGAATCTCTCTATGAATCGTCGGTAATACCCAGCGAGTCCTAGGAAACTACGCACCTCAATCTGAGTCGTAGGTGGTCTCCACTCTGTGATCGCTGCAATCTTCTGCGGGTCCACCGTAAGTCCGTCCTTGGATATGATGTGCCCAAGGAATCCGACCTGCTTGAGCCAAAACTCGCACATCGAGAGCTTGGCATATAGCTTGTGCTCTCTCAACCGCTGCAGAGTCAGTCTCGGATGGTGTGTGTGCTCGTCCCGACTGCGCAAATAGATGAGTATGTCGTCGATAAAAACTATTTCGAACTGATCCAAATAGTATGAGAACACCCTATGCATAAGGCTCATAAAATACGCAGGGGCGTTCGTCAAACCAAAGGACATAACTAAAAACTCGTAGTGGCCGTATCACGTGCGGAAAGCAGTCTTCGGGACGTCACTGGACCTAATGGTCAACTGATGGTATCCATATTGTAGATCAATCTTGGAATACACCTGTGAACCCTGAAGCTGATCGAACAGGTCATCGATGCGAGGCAGCGGATACCTGTTGGGCACCGTGACCTTGTTGAGCTCCCTATAGTCTATACACAGACGTAGAGCGTCGTCCTTCTTGCTGACGAACAAGACCGGAGCACCCCAAGGGGAGGTGCTCGGATATATAAATTCCTTCTCTAGTAGCTCCTCCAACTGAATCTTCAGCTCTCGTAGCTCCGCGGGGGCCATCCGGTATGGGGCGCGTGCGACGAGCGTCATGCAAGACTGAAGTTCGATGCAAAACTCTACGTTACATGGAGGCGGTAAGCCGGGTAGCTCATCCGGAAAGACGTCGGGATACTCACTCGCAACGGGGACAATTGATATATCCACCTCCTTGGCGTCCGTAACTATAACAAACGCCAGATAATACTCGCATCCCGCTGACATGAGATGCTTTGCCTGGAGGGCGGATATCATCGGCACTCTCGTACCTGGCTTCTTCCCTCGAAAATAAAAAGGCTCTGATGTCTCGTCACCGAACCTCACACTACGTCGCTCATAATCGACTACGGCGCGATGTCGAGTCAACCAATTGAGTCCGAGAAGTACATCGAAGTCTCGCATGTCGAGGACGGTAAGGTCTACTACTAGGTCTCTACCCGCAATCCTAATCATACATCCGCAATAGATCCGGTCGACGATGACAGTCCTCTCGAGGGGCGTCTGTACCTCCATGGCTCGCGTCCTCACCTCGGTAGGCCACTCACGTGAGGCGACAAATAACGAAGAAATGAATGAATGACTAGCCCCTCGGTAGGTCTACTCTCGAGGGGCTGTTAGAGATGTACACCATACCTGCAATGAGCTCGGCATCGATGAGATCCTCATAGCACGGCTGCTCCACATCCACCTCTAGCGCGGCCTCATCAGCTACGACAACATGTACCCGGGAAACGGGACGAGCAGCCTGTCCTCGTCCTCCACCTCAGGGCGGGGTAGATACTCCACGTCCTCCCGTTGGTCGAGGAGGCGCCGATATGGCTCCCGGTGTCGGTCGGGAAACTCTGAGTGGGCAGTCGGGTGCCCAGTGCCCCGGCTGCTGGCCGTATGACATAGTCCGGGACGAGGTCTCGGTGGGGCATGCTGGGGTCTCGGTGGGTACTGCGGGGATCTCTGAGAGTACGGCTGGTATCTCTGTGGATGCAGCGGGGGCCTACGGGGTGGTACGGGTGTAGAGGGTCTCGGCGGAGGGAGCGAGGCAGAGGCTCCCTCAATACGGGGTCGGATATTGCGAGCCGTAGCCCGTGCCCCAATAAGGCTCTCATGGTACTCGACCTTATCCATCAAAAACTCCACCGACATACCAGGGTAGATGTCGATGACACTAGCCAGAGCCGGCTGAAATCCTCGAATAAATCGGCCTCAATGTCACGCTGGATCCGCGACAAGCTCGGGTGCGTAACGAGAGAGTCGAAGGAATAACTCTCCATACTGACGAGCTGTCCGAGAACCCTGTGTCAGCGTCTCGAACCTATATCGGAGCACAGATAACTGGTGCTCCCCCATGAAGCGAGCCTTGAATATGTCATAAAAACGCTCCCACGACATGACTCGAACTCCACCCTCGTGCCGAGGCTCCTAGGAGGACCACCAGTGGCGAGCATCGCAATCCAATAGGGTGGTCGCTAGCTCGGCCATGTAGGCCTCAGGAGTACGCGAGAGACGAAGAGTGACCTGCACTGCCGCAAGCCACTCATCAGCAGCGTCGTAACTTCCACTGCCATCATACCAGGAGACTGCGCCAGCAAAGCGAAGAAAGCCTGCATGAGCTGGGCTGGGTCGGTTCCGGGGGTGAACACGATAGGCTGCGGCGGGGCCGAAAGCTGTGGCGGATCCACAGGTGACGGGGTATTGGGGGCTACTCTACACGTATGAGCCCTGGAGAAGTGATTAGGGGAGATAGCGGAGATAGGGTATCACGCTCACCAGAGGTGCGTGGAACTGGCGGTATCGTGTGCCACGTGACCCTCACTCGTACGTGGTCGTGAGGGTTGTGGGTCCGGTGGGGGTAAGCCCAAGGGGGCCTGAGAACGGGTATAGGGTCTCCGCAACTGATGACCTCCTCCCGAAGATCGAACCATGGTGACCAAAAATCTCATGAAAGAAAGAAAAAGAAAACATACTCGTAAGTTCAAATTGATAAAAAGCTAAAAATCCTTACGTGTTATTTCACTCTATTATTTAAAACCTTTCTTTACTCAAACACATGCAATGGTATCCAGCGGGAGCAACGAAACTACGCAATCGTGCGTGTAATGCTTGCCCCGTCATTTCTCGACCTACCCCTCACAAACCTATGTCAAGTATATATTATTATTTTATTTATTTATTCACTTGCTCGACCTTTTCTTAGATGTTACCCTAGCATGGTTTATAGGAAATCGGATTAAAAATCCATGCTCTGATACCACTAAAGGATGTCACACCCTAGAAATAATAAATCAGATTAAGGGTGATTAATCCCGCCACGCACGAACGACAAAACGTACGTACGGAAGGCTATATGAATAAAATAAATCAAATATGGAATAAACAAAATAATAATAAAAATACAAAAATAACAGTCCAGAATGTACAGTAAAGTACAACGCCCAACACCGGTGGGGCTAACTCCATCGAAATGGGTAGCAAAAATCTCTCAAATAAAACCCAAAGAAAGAAACAAAAAAAAAACCAATACCCAATAATCCCTAATCATCTACCCACCTCACTGTGCTGATGCGGCGAAGCACCTCTGATAGCACGCAGGACTACACCTAGCACTCTCATCAAAAATCAATCCCGCACTTGTAAAACCTGGATCCCACAACCACCGTGGAAACGTGAGTAAAAAAAAAAATTACTCAGTACGGATTTAGATCCAGCCTTAAGATTTGATCTTTTTTCCTCGACTAGACCCAAATATCGATACTGACTTCCTAAATGCAATAATTTTCTATTTATAAATAAAATAATAGTTTAATGCATTCTCTTTAACAATTCGCTGTG
The DNA here is from genome assembly GCA_037127355.1 of Schoenoplectus tabernaemontani. Classification (NCBI taxonomy): domain Eukaryota; kingdom Viridiplantae; phylum Streptophyta; class Magnoliopsida; order Poales; family Cyperaceae; genus Schoenoplectus; species Schoenoplectus tabernaemontani. The sequence continues at coordinate 18,976,111 of CM073739.1, forward strand.
ATGCAATGGCATGCAATGACAGATAATCCCGAAATATAAAAATCTATGGAGAATAATATAATATATAATAAATATATATAAAGTACGAGATTTAAAACACCCGTATATATATAACCCAGTTGCAGATCAACAGTCCATCCACAAGCGGGCACGTGGTCGGGCCCTGGACTTGTGACTTACCTAAGCGAGCACGTATTCGGGCCCAACTTACAAACTTAGGATTTTCGAGTAAGCGGGCGCCAATGCCCTGAATACCCTGGGAAAATTCGGCCTCCCGGAGCGATAACGCTCTAGGAGAGTGACGGCTAAAAGCACGTACTCGGTATTCTGAATCTGATGATCCACCTCACAGAATAATAATAATATAATGAGCAAAGAGGATTAAGAAGTTATGCTTTCAGTTGTCATATCGGCAAAAAGATATAACTGCCCGTGAAATTTGACAAATCAGAAACAAATGGGAGCCTACACTGTACCAACCAAGGGTCAGAGGACCGTATCTCATAAAAATAACAAAACAGAGTATATATAAATGGGAGCCTACACTGTACCCACTAAGGCCAGAGGACCGCATCCCAACTTTCTTTGTACCAACTAAGGGCCAAAGAACAAAGCTCTTCGGACAATACCAGAATCCTAAATAAGCCAGATAAATAAAATAATATAATATCTCGGTGTAGATTCCAGTCTCGAATATGGCCGCCCACACTAAATATTGAAAGACATGATATCCTAATCGCTAAAATTTGGATTAAAAATCTTAATCATATTAAGAGTAATAAAATATAATATTGATAAAAAAGAAAAACACTCTGACACAGTCGAACCCGCCAAATGACTGGGTCGGAGGATAATCCGACAGGCAAAGATGCGCTGTGCATATGCAGACCGGTGGGTCCCACGGGCCTATAGGTCACCGTACGTAACCACAACGGTCTGGTAATGCAAGGAAACCTCAGACTGAGAATTACTCGGTCGCCTCTCAGCACTCCCATGCATTTAATGTATGATTAACTACTTAATTAAATTAACTCTAGTGATAGTAATAATATTATCCTATTAATTATAATCTACAACTTGATTATTTAATTCTATCTAATCCTATCTCAAAACTACTTCCCGAGTCGTACTCATATCCTGTCTACATGCAATATGACATGATATGACATGCGAATGTGGGTAGGCCCAGAAATGTTGGTCAAGTACCGAATGCATATGACAGTTCAAATTCGGGTCTCTAAACAATGTTTTGTCAGAAAATACCGCAGATGAGATTTATTTTAAAAACATTTTTTTTATTTTCGGTTTGAGTTCCTAATTCTGAAGAAAGAAAAGTAAATCCCAGGAAACCGTACTTGAGAGTGCTGGTGAGGATCGCGGAGTCGCTCTACTCCAGAGGTAGAACACCGGCCTCGGGGTCGGCGTCCGCGTACGTCGGGTCAGGAGTGACCGTGTACTCCGTGAGTGGATCCGAGTCGACTATATCACCTATTTTAATTTAAATTAGATGTTCATTAGTTTTAACTTGGTTTATTTCATAATTAATAATTATATTAGATTGATAATTTAATTAAACGTTCGTTCGGGTTTCATTGTCTTTTTTTTGAAAATTCGGCAGCATTTCTGCTGCATATATGCGGTGTCAGAAATTTTAGTGATCGCATTTTGATCCGTTTATTCGTGTTTATTGTTTTAATCACTTTTATAAGTCTGTTTGTCACTTTAGTTCTGAGTCGCGATATTAATTACTTAATCATCCATTTATAAATAGAGAAATTGATTGATCTATAATATTTTAAAACTTAATAATATTACTTAGTTGTATACTTAGAGAAATTAATTATATATATATATATATATATATATATATATATATATTATAATATATAATATTTTATGTTCAATTTTTTTATATTTAAAAATAGAGAAATTGATTAATATATATATTTTATAATATGGTTAATCATTATATCTTAATTATCATTCTATTCCTCTTAATTATTTATCTTATTAATTATATATTTTATTGTTTTTTATTTTATTTACTAATATTATTTTCACAAATTAGATTTTCTATTTTATAAAAGTATAACTAAAATAGATAAATAAAATAAAATAAAAAAAAACAAAAATATAGGAAAGAAACTCAATCAAACTCGAATTTAAATTAAATATTTTTCTTATATTAATGTTTGTTGGTGTTTTAATGTACGGGATCATACGCTGACTACTGAATCGTTGGTGCCAATGCACCGATATCCCGAAATCGGGGGCAGTCAGGGAATATAATCATTTCCCGATTCTTTAGGTTTACATATTAGTCCATGAATACCGCCTAACCTTTCGGGGCGGCTTCCAATTTATTAATCACCCTTTTAATTTATTCACTTTTAATTATCTTGAGATTTTTAATTTATTGGGCCTTAATTTAATTTTACTAATCCTAAATATTTATTTTTTTGTGGATTTATTGGATTCGTTGGCCCAATAGTAAATTTATTTATTTTTAGTCCTTAATAGTAGATTTGGGATAAGTTTTCATTTGGAATTTTAAATTCATCTCCTTAATATTTGTTAAGCCCATTTATCTTAAATCCATATTAACCCAACAACCACGGTTTAAGCCCATCAAGCAAGTTCAGAATGAAAATTTAGCTAAGGCACAACATTAGCAACGACCAGCATACACAAGGGCAAGCACCAACAACAGTACAAACCACAATTTGGACAACAGGCATCACAACTGAAACATCAATCCAATTACCAGCAAACAACACAAGGAATACCCAACCCCGCAATCAATACCAGTATCAGTCCACAGAGGGGCTGTTCTACCAGTAGGGCAAATACCAGAAAAAGGCAAGCAAAAGAATCATGCAACAATCATAACAACCAGCAAAGACAACATGTTCAAGGCCTTATTTGATACCAGCATACCAAAACCCAAAGTCAGTACAAGAAAGGAGATCTGCAACCTAGCCAAAGCAGGCAGTACAACAGAACTAGCAAAATATCCAAAACCAGAGAGGTGGCCTTAAGGGTTGGTACCAACAACCCCAAACTGACAAGTAACCCAAAAACTGGCAGCAGTAACCCCAACAGACAATTGTAGAACCAAATTCACAAGTAGCAACAGCAGAGAAAAATACAGAAACCAATTTAGGGCTTATCAATAAGCAAGCAACAACAACAATTGCACAAAGGACAGATAGTAAGGCACGATGGCCAACAACAACAACGAGAGACACCACATAACCGATAGACCAAAACACATTGTTGAAAAAGGACTTAGGGATTTGTTCACCAGGACATAAGGGGCCAATAGGCAGTGAGGACCAAGCAAGAACCAAGACAACAGAGGTAAAGCCCTCCAAATTGAAGCGCGGCCACCACCCTCCTCCCTCTCCTCTAAAACTTGCAAATCGACAGAGTGAATATTCTCGTTCTTATCAGTTTATCTATTCTCAACACATGAGTGCCAAAAAGAGAGAGGGGAGGAGGGCGCATGCACGGCTTTATAGGGAGAGACGGCAAAGGCTCGGGTCTAGGGAAAGTCAAGGAGTCGGTAAGAGGTGACAAGGCGACGGGGCAAGGGTGAGCCCATGATCAACCCAAATGACAGATTGATTGGAGAGGGAGAGTGGGTGAGGGGTTGAGCAGAGAGGGTTGGTGATTCCTCTCGCCAGAGAGAGAGCTAGAGGGTTTGACAGGAGGATAAAAGGGTGGGTAGAGAGGCGGAGAAACAGATGGTTTCGTGGGAGCAGGGGAAGATTTAATGACAGAGAGAGAGAGAGAGAGAGAGAGAGAGCGATAAGAGGAAATCGGCGGCAGGAAAATGAGGACAGGAAGGAGAGAGACATGAATTGATGCGAAAGAGAGAAAAAGGGTTGAGGGGATAAGATGGGATGTTACCCCATTAATTGCGACTTAGAGGGGGAAAGAGAGAGTGGGGGGAATTTAATGAGGGGAGAGAGTGAACGGGAGAGAGAGAGGGTGTTGAATGAGATTTTATGTGGTCCAGGGAAAATAGCCATTGGTGTAACAGATCAAAATTATTGAGTTATAAATTCTGAATTCAGTTGCGGTTTGTTGATCGGTTAAGTTGCAGACTTAATTTGAATTTTATTTTAATTTCTAATATTCTGTTTCATCAAACTCACTCAATTCGTCAGTCTTAATCATTTGTTATCAATTATTTTATTATTCACGAGTATTACATTATTAAATCACCATATTTTATATTTTTACTATTAATTATTTATTCATTTATTATTTATGCTTTTACACTCTTAAATTATAAGTTCCACATTTTGTTAATTGTATTTGACATTTTTGATTACTAAAATAAATTATTATTAATAATTTAATTATAATTTACAAAATTTCATGGTTTGACAGTATATTTGTTATTGAAATAATTCATAAAGTTGTAGCAACACCATTGGTGTTACAAAATATATAAAATCAAAATTTGAGAATTTGACTCTCATCTTTTCATAAAAAAGTTTAAGTTAACTTTGAAGAAGATTAATAAAGAACGTCAATGTTTTGGCATACGAGTGGTATCTCAGATAGATGGATATCATATTTTGATAAGACTTTAATCTTTGTTTAATTAGTTTGATTCTAAAAAGCGCGATAACGGGATCATGTGATACCGATGAACACAGTAAATAAGTGATTGTAGTAGATTTAATATTTAATTGATTGAAGTTTAGTTAAGATGAGGAATCACTTAAAATGGTTATTTTGATAATATTCACAGAAGGATTTTAAGTAAATTTGAAATATTTTATTTCAAATTTTAACTTTCATTTCATAGTTAATAAAACATAATTAAGTCTAAGTTATCATAAATTGCATCAAATTTTTATAATATTTAATAGAATATAAATCGACATTTAAACTATATAAAATTTAAAATACTATCAGACAGCAAGTTCGAATCGATAAATGTTTTATATTATTAATATTTTATAAAAATAATCGTTGTCAACTGATCCCTCCCTCAATTCAAATATCCTCCGACATATACCGGGGATGGGGTCTCATGAATATTCTTATTTTCTAATGAAATTGATGCATGATGAAACTAATATTTAAAAGAAGGAAAACTTTTTTTCTAATTTGTCAAACAAAACATTAATATATATTTGTAAAGATAAATATAGATATAAATTGTAAGAAAATTTAGAATTTATACAATGGGGAGGGATCTTAATATTGACAATGGGTTATTTTCACAATCTTAATTGTTGTAAAATTTATAAAATTTTGATGCTACTTGATGGACAATCAAACGATAACTAAAATTGTATGAATTTGATTCAATATTGATTATAAGCTGAATAATATATCTATAAATATTTTATATTTTTAAAATATTTTTTTAAATTTATTTAGAGTGTCATGATTAAAATTGTCAAAATAACCCACTGTCAAATGATCCCTCCAGCCCTTATATAACCGTGAAATGTTTATTACTGCAGCTCTGTAGAGATTACTCGACTTTTGCACAGCGAGGTATTGTTTAGCTGCAGTACTTAAGAACTAAATAACAAGAAATAATCAAGGGCTTTAAAGGGCATAAAGCACCCCTCATAACATACTACTGTAATATAATAAAGGGGCCACTTTAATAGTATCATCTTCTTCACCTTTTGTGCATAAAGAAAGGGACAAATTTTTTTTCTTTTTAAGGGGATTTTCTGTGGTCCAAGATATGTAGAGAAACTTTGTTGCATAACGCACTATAACATAACTGATTTTTGCTAACACCAATTTATTAATGGTTTTTAATAAAAATCATTAGTAAAATTGAGCAGTGGTATTTTAAATTTTTTTGAACTATTCTATAATGATTATTAAAACAAACTATAAGAAAATATATGTTGGAAAGTGTCAAAAAAATTGTTGGGCATTTCCTAATGATTTTTAAAGTAAAACTGTTACTAAATCAAAATGTCGCGGCTTTGATAACGTTTTTTTTTAAACCGTTAGAAAAACTGAAGCGTCAGCTTTTTCTAACGATTATTTAGAAGAAATCGTTAGCGAAGTTCTTTTTTCTTCCAATCCGAATATAAGATAACTTATTCCCTCCGTCAAAATCACACTTGGTTTCCTTGCTCCCATCACCGAGGCGATCTTCCCGATTGCTCGAATAAGCACACCATGCCATGGTACTCTCGCCTCTTCCCGATCGTTCGAATCACCGAGGCCATTTTTTATTTCCTCTCTCACTAATATGATCCATGCTTGGGGTTTTTTATTCTAATTATAGTCTCTTTTCTTAGCTATCGCTATCTCTTTTAAAGACTGCTCAAGGCCATCCAATGGTGCGTCAATCTTGCCTCCTTTTCATTTTGTTTTGTTCTTGCTCTTTTAATTTGTCTCTGATTTGTTCATCAAATATACTATTTTTTAGTTCATAGAATTGAAGAATGGGGAGACTTACAATGGCCATCTAGTGACTTGTGATACCTGGATGAACATCCACCTCGGAGAGGTCATTTGCACTTTGAAGGTTATATTTGTTTTCTGAATTTCTAGGTCCTAACTACTGTGACAAAAATAGTAACAAAGATGACATGTGTGTTACTAACTGGACCCTTCATAAATCAGGTAATTAGTTGGATTTTCAACTGATTTACTGCTTGAGAAGCTCAAAGCTCCAAGTGACCAAAGAATAAGATGACACTTCATAAATCAAGTAATTAGTTGGATTTCCAATTGATTTTTTGCTTGAGAAGCTCAAAGCTCCAAGTGACCAAGGAATAAGCTGATTGGGGAGATGTACTGATGTACTGCTTGAGAAACTCAAAGCTCTAGGTGAAAAATCTAACAGAAAACAAAATACTAAAAATGATAATTATAGTATGGTTGATGCCAAGTTTCAATGTGCAACTCTTCCGGTAACATCACCAATAGTTCAAAAAATTGGACAAGATTAAGATGCAATCAGGAGAAGTCAGCATCTTGAAGAACTTACTATTAAAATGTGAGATTGTAAGAGGTACTACATATTTCTCAATTTCATTACTACATGAAGTTCTTTCTCTAGAATTACAATCTCTATTGGTAATTTGGTGATGGAAGAAGAGGCTTTAAATTCACTTGATACCATCAAAATGCTTAATGATAAGAAATAATGCTATAATTGAGCTTGTTTTCTAATAACACAGATCAATCTCAATCCATTATGTTGGAAATATAATGTTTTAACTTTTAAATAATAAAAAAAATGTTGTGATTTTTACTTTTTCAGATCAAGGAACTTCTCTTTGTAAGAATTAAGGTCAAGGGCATGAGTAAACTAATGAAGAAGCCGTAATGCATGTTCAATGATAAACAAATGAATTTATCTTATAAATTTCATGCACTTGCTCTGTTATAGAACCAATCAGAAGAGAGCAAGTCCTTAAAGCAAAGAAGGTAATTTCTTTATTTTCGAGAGATGAAGTGAATGTTGCGTTTTTCTTCTTTCTAATTTAGGAAGAATTGTAATATTATGTATTATTTGTATAATTTAATATGAGACATTTAATTTTATGGTTTGATATTCTTTGTACATTATTCAAAGGCTTCAAAGGGTCCAAAGCTTTAATTGATTAACTACGCTTTTGATTAACAATGCTTTTGAAATAAATAATCTTTGCTAACAATTTTGTAATCCCAAGTGCAAGATCTACTGCAGTAGAAATAAAAAAATTAAAAACCAATGCTAACGGTTTTTAATCTAAAACCGTTGGTAACAAAATTTTTAGCAAACCCTTTGCTAACGTTTGTGAAAGAAAACCGTCATTAAACCATACCCTTTACTAACGGATTTTTATTTAAAACAGTTAGTAATGATTAGCGAAAATTTCATGCAGCGCCTTTTTTTCCTAACAATTTGTTATACTTTTTTCTAATTTTCCCTTCACTAACGGCTCAAGAATCATTAATAAATATAAAAAATGACCGTTAGTGAAGGCTTTTTTTTTTCTGGTAGTTACGTCGTCTAGGCATATTCTAGAAACTCGATCGAAGTTGGTAAATAATATGGATTATATATATGGTGTAAAACAGAGTAAGATAATTTGGATAAAAAAAATATATAGCTGAAAATTGTAAGACTCAAAAAGTTCTTCACAAAATTGACAGATAATAATATATAGCTGAAAATTAAGTTAAACAAAACACACTATCAGAAAAAGGTTTAGAAACGACGTCTAGTTAGCACTGCTTAAATGGATAATCATTTCTAAAAGAACATAGTGACGTTATAAAAATCTAATAAAATATTTAGAAATTATTATTAATAAAAAAATATTAGAATCGTTCAAAAATCTTTAAAAATAGTTTCCAGTAAAAACTATTTTCAAAGGTTAACTTTAGAAATTATTTTCATAGGGAACTGTTTCTAAAAGGTTAAGGGATTAAAAAAACTATTTATAAAGAATAATCTGATGCTAAATGACAACCTTAGCAATAATTTGTAACTCAGAGCCGATGTTAATGACACATTTAGCATCGATTATTAATAAAAAAAATCAATGCTAAAGACGGCTTTGGAAATTGTTTCTAAAGGTGCATTTAGAAATATTTTTTTATTAAAAGTTGTGTTCTAAAGATAATGAATAGAGATGGCAAAATTTAATTTGACCCGACAAACCCGTCCGAACCGATTCAGATCCGATCTGATTTTTTTTCAAAAAGTCAAACTAAATTGATCTATTCGACCCGACCTGGCCATTGATCAAATAACCTGCAATACCAAAATCAACTTAAGATTTGAATAAAACCAACATCTGAATTGACTCAACATGACTTGACTTGATTTTTCTAAAAAGTCAAAATGACTCAATCCAACCCAACCCGACACGACCCGACCTACTCGATAGAACATGTATGGATATGAACTTTTATCATATTCATTGTTCATTCTCTATTTCACCCAACACTTCTAACTGAACACCTACATATTCTGAAATCTCTATTTGTAAGCTCCCATTCTCTTTTTCATCTTCCTCATTTATTTTATTATAAACCTCAGATAAAAATGGATATGATAGCTAAACTGAAAATTAAAATTTGATAACCTCGACTTTAAATGACCATAATTTTTGATAAAAAACTCTGACTGTGATGTTTTATACGGCCATAAAAAATTCACGATGAGATCTATAAGACTAATCATTATTTCCATTATAATAATTTCCAAGACAAAAAAGCTCATCTTAACCAAAAAAAAGTATTTGAAATTTCAAGATCTTTTATATTTTTTCAGATTTTTTTAGAAATTATATAATTTTTTATATTATTTGAATAATTAATATATATTCATTTTATTATCTGTTATTAAATATAATTAAAAATACTTTAGGTTATCAAAAGTAGTATCAAATTAAGTACCTTTTAATAATCAAATTATATCACAATTTTCAGCCCAAAATATATCAAAAATATTATTGCACTTCGAGCACCTTATAGTTTATCGATCTGAAATTCTGATTTATATTGCTTGATAAATTTATCATATAAAATTATTCCACATTTATTTTTTTCGAAGTATTTATTTTAAATTTTTTTTAAGTAAGTTTATCGTGAACTTCAGCTCATCAGCCCCTATAAGCGCCTTAACATAAAAAATGTAATCATGCATCTTCAAATTATAATTTGCATTACCTAATAACTTCTTCATATCAAATCTTGTAGGATAAAAAAATATTAATGTTCTGAGAATTTAAGCATTTGTTTTCGATTTTTTTGAAAATTATCTATAGTAAATTTACGGTTGTTTAAGCTCATTATTGCACGTAATGAGCTTAATAAAAAATATACTTATTCTTCTCAAATTTTATTTTATATTAATCAATAAATTCTATATATCAACAATCTTGTAGGTTTTTCCGAGTTTCAAAAATATGTATTTAGGATTTTTTTAAATGTCACTAAATAATAATAACCTAGTGAATGTTTGCATATGAATATAGATTATTTTCAAAAATCTGAAACAAAAACAAAAAATAATCTAATATAAAAAATTATAGTAAGACTCTTCCCTACCAAAAAAATAATTTTAGAACCGGTTATATAAAAGATTTAGCGTCGATTATATAACCGATTTTAAATTCAAGGGTTGCTAAAAATTTTAACCATTGGTCCTAAAGATTTTCTTGAAGAACGTTGAAGATTTTTTTTAAGAACGGATTTGAGAAGACCTTTAGAGCCGTTTTTTTTAAACTAAAAATTGATTCTAAATGTATATTTAGAGCCAATTATTAATTAGAAACTAATTCTAAAGATATCTTTAGAGCTGACTATGAATTAAAATCTGATGCTAATTTTATTTTTAGAACCTATTTTATGCTAAAAATCAATGCTAAATGTGTTGTCATAATTTTCTTAATAACATAATGTGTTGTATTATAGAATTTATTATACATTGAACATTATTTTTCTACACTTTAAAGATCGAATTTTAATTATTATACCGATTTAATATATTGCAAGATAAAATTGCGCGAACAGAAACTCTTAATGGGTGCTAGCTAGAATTGATTTTCTTATTCCTTAACAACTTCTGAAGTGGGTAATTTTAACTTTTTTTATTCTTATTATACAAAATATCAGTTCAGAATGCCATGGCGCTGTACTAAAAAGAGGGTCATAGGCTATTAAAATATAAAATATCAGTCTCAAAATGATATATGATGAAAATCAATTGCTTTTAATCTACTGTTAGGTTAGAATCTAAAATAACTACGGAAAACTCTAAGTTCATCAAATTTATGATTTGAACCACAGACTATAAATTTGAGCTACAAGAAGAGGGTTAAAAATTTCTAGGGTGCTGATACAGTGTCCCCAAATTTTGCAAGCAGGTTGGTCAGTTTATATTGTTGTTGGTATAAAATTCGCACTATTAATTTGCTAGTAAAAATTTGTATGCCAGCTAATATATAAAATACTAAACATACTTTAGTCAATTTATATTTTCACTGACAACACATCCATAGTACCGGGGAGCAGAACTGAAGGCACCGTATATTTATTCTAAAATCTATTAGCCTTGAAAAGATTATTCTTCTAGCAAACCAAGTACTAGCCAAATTTGATAATTAAATCATTATTTCCTTATTTGTTCAAAAGAGTTTCATTTTTTGGAGGGCCATTTAAACCAACCAATAAAAATTTTGAATTTTAGTGATTCGATAGTTCCTATCCTCTTGTCAATGTCAAGAAAAGAAGAATTTAAAATTGATTTTATAACTCAATTAAAATGAAACAAACATTTCTTTATTCAGCTTGCGAAACGAAAAAAGGTCCTCTTAAACCGGAAGTAGTCATTTTCGTCCCACATATCAGAAGCTATTCTATGACATAAATTATTCGATTACTGACAGAGGCTTTTAAGGTCCTGGACTTGCTTTTACGTTTTTTTATTTTTGTTTTTCCCCTGCATCAATGATTGGGCTAATCAAGCTAGCTAGTCGTCCTCTAGCTAGCATTAATTAATAATTAGATAAGATTGTATTAAATTTTGAAGGTTTAAATTTAGGCATCCTCTTTAATAAACAAAGGAACTGAGCTTTGCAATGGCAACTTCAGCCGTCTAAAATTTTATATGTTCTGTGTGCGTTCATCTTTTTGTATTTCTGGAAAGACAGTATAATTTCGAAGCTACTTTCACTACTATAGAAAAAGACTTTTGTATCCCTATTTAATAAGCGGTTATATAATAGAACGGTTATAAAAGACATTAATAGCGGTTGTTTAATAGCAACCGCTATTAAAACTGAGTTTTTATAGTAGTTGCTATTAAACAACCGCTATTAAAGCCTTTTATAGCGGTTCTACTAAAGAGTCGCTATTAAATGATATCTTTAATAGCGGTCCCTCCAAAAATCCGCTATTATAAGTCAACTTTTAATAGCGGTTGTTCAATAGCAACCACTATAAAAGGGTCCTACGAATATGCACCACTGTTCACGGATCACTAATATATTTTTTAATCTACAACGTCTATTTTAATCGATCCAACGCTCAGAAATCACTTAGAAAATTTCCACGGATTCATCCTTCTTACCTATATATATACCACTCTTCACCCCTCCTCCCCCATTCATCTCTCATTTTCTCTTCATCTTCTCAATTTTTCAAAATTCAAACAAAAAATATCAAACAAAAGTTCAAGATTTTTTGTTTTGTTCTTTTTAAAAATTTTTGTTTATTTTTTTTATTTTCTGTTCAAATTATATGTTCAAATTTCAAACTCAAATTATTTTTCTGTTTTAAATCTTATATTCAAATTTAAAACTCAAATTATTTTTATGTTCTAAATTTTTTGTTCAAATTATTTTTTATTCTAATTTTTTTTGTTCAAATTAGTTTTAAAATTTTGAATTTAAAATTTGTGTTTTAGAATGAAAAAATAAAAAAATTAAAAGCTGACGGATGTGACAGTTGTCACATCTGTCAGCATTTTTTTTTAAATTTGGCACAACCCTTTAATAGCGGTTGTTATATAACAACCGCTATTAAAGCATACCATTTATAGCGGTTGTTATATAACAATATAACAACCGCTATTAAAGGGTATTCTTTATTAGCGGTTCTCAAGACTTTTTATAGTATCTCTCAATAACAACCCATTGGACCGCTTATAAAATATAGTTTTTAACCGCTATTAAAGACATATTGTGTTTCTTATAACACACATGCCTGTTATTCCTATATTAGCTCTGAAATGCAATGCCGTTTATTTATGAGAAAATATTTATGATAACGTGAATCCTGGATATAAGCAGAGAGAAGAAAACAAATTGTTTATTTTGTATTATTAAGGTATATTCATAGGGCGCGGGGATCACTTGACAATGGGTTATTTTGATAATCTTGACAATGGATTTTTAAATAAATACTAAAAAAAAAATCTTAGAAATAAAAAACCTTATGATTATATTCTTCTATTTATAGATTAATGGTGATTCAAATTTCATTCAATTTCATTATCATTTGTACTCCATTAAGGATTATTAAAATTTTATATAATTTGCAACGGTTATAATTTGACGGTTTTTGATGGACTATCAAATGATAATGAAATTACATAAAATTTGAATCACTATCAATCTATAAGTAGATCCATAAAGTTTTTTTTTTCAATTTTTAAGTGTTTTTACATATTTATTTGAAAATTCATTGATAAAATTGTCAAAATAATCATTTTCAAGTGATCCCTTCCCACATCCATATTATCCCCCCTTATCATACTGGAGTTCTCTGCTGACATTTTTCTTTCTTTCGTCACATCTTTATTTTCTGATTTTCATCAGAAGTTTATTTTCGTCTTTTGCAACATACTCTATATATATCACTCTATTGTTCTAACAGCTCATTATCAAAAGTACAGTGCATAACTTTAACGCGATTATATAAGATTGATTTTGCTGACCTCATTTTATCAGCGTATATATTGGGATCAAAACCAAAAATTCTTTAATCTTTGTTTTTTTTAAAAAAAAAAAACATTCCGTCGTTAAGTGTGATATATTTTGATTTTTAAATTTCTTTTGCAGAACATAAATTAATATCTCTTCTAATTAGAGTGGAACCTATCACCAGAACATAAATTGGCTCCCTGTTCAGAGTGATTTTTTATTTTTATTTTTTGAGTGGAGAGTAAATTTTGCTGCTCCAAGCACAAAGGTACAAGAGCCAAACATGGAGTCAATGTTTTATGTCTCTCTTTCTCGTTGAACAAAGCTTTTGGACCAATAATGAGCTTATATTGATATCATGTGACGGGCGATATGTTATTAAATGTGTACCGGGTCATCATGGCTGTCTTGCAAAGTCCTTTCATTAATTTGGTGAAATGCATGTAGAGTCATTAAATATTTTACCAATTAATACACATCTGATTTTATCCCTAAGTTTTTTCATTAAATATGATACATTTTGATCTAAAAGCTCAGACCATATATGAAAGATAATGAAAGAGAGTATGTGTAACCTTAAAAGGAAAGACAGTCGGAATGAAAGAAGAGAGGCAGCATAAAGATCTATTCCACCCGAAGTGCGAGTATGCTTTTTTAATTTAACAAACTCTAGTGTTCTATATTGAACTTGTGAGAGGAAATGAAATTGTCCTCCATGTAGATTCTTTTATAGGAGAGGAGTCATAATTGTGGGTCATTAACCTAAGTTAATGAGTCATTATGTATTAGATCGTGGTATTAATTGAGTGTAACGATAATGAGTTACTAAGCATTTATGAGTCAACAACCGTCATATATATTTGATGAGATGCTTTTGAGTTATTCTTCGAGCTCGAAAATATTTGACTTGAAAATGTTCTAAATGTATTCCTTAACAGATTTATACAGATTTTATAAAACCTGTCCAAAATTTTTATTAAAATTATAAGTATTCGGTCCCAATTAATAGTTAATTGAGTTTCGAGAACACAACTCTATCAACAAATAAAGAATAGGAACTGTACCTTTAAGTGATTTTTTTGGAAATACACTTTTCTTAAATTCGAGATGATTGATTTCAATTGAGATAATTAGACATTTTACGATGGCTTTGGTTGTTTCACCTGTATTTGTTAGAACTTATATATGGAGAAGGGATCTAATTAATTTGCACCATTCGATATAAATCATCTATAAGCTGAAACATTTCATCTAATGATATGGTTAAATGTATTTGGAGCCATCATTAAATGATTCAGGATTAATATAGCTACTACAATTGCAGAAGTGCCAAAAACATACAAGCGCATATCTCTATCATATCTTCGACAAAAACAGTGTTAGATAAGCTTTGTCAGATGTGTTAAGAAGGGATGGGGTCATGACCATCAGAAATTGTACTGAAGTGTTGAAAAAATGTACAAAAGTGCTCCGAAGGTAGCATAGATGAATCTCTTTCCACGCAATATTTAAGAATTTTTGAAGGTCTCAAGCGGGAGTAACCTCTTCTCTCTATGAATTCTATGAATTATGTCTGACTAGTGAAGTACAAAATGACTTTTTATATTTTATGTAATATATTTTATTTTTGAGTTAAAAATATCGGTCAAACTGTTCAAAGTAAATATATATATATAGAGAGAGTAAAGATACCGTGAGCTTAAGCTCACAGAAATCTTCCGTGAGATTAACTCAAAAAGTACATCAAATCATCTTTGAATTTTAATTTATCATTCTCATTAAATTCTTTATAAGAAAATCTTGTGGGATGCAAAAAATTGGAGTGTTTTGAGTTTTTAAGTCATTGTTTTTAATTTTTGAAAATCAGCTATAAAAATAATAATAAAATATTTAATGTTTGAACATTATTTTCAAAAATTAAAACCGATGACTTAAAAAACTCAAAACACTTCAAATTTTTGCATTCCACAAGATTTTCATATAAAAAAATTAATGAGCATGATAAATTAAAATTTAAAGATGATTTGATATACTTCCGTGAGCTTAATCTCACGGTATCTTTACTCTATATATATATATTTAAAGACTAAATTTTTTTTAGAATTTTTTATTTTTTCTAAAGAATAAAAAATCATTATTATTGAAAATAATTAACTCAATATATTTTTTACCCTTCAAAAAAGTTATGAAATTTAATCTTCACATATATTTTAATATGAAGATCATTTTGAACAATCAAATTAGACTTTTAAATTCGGAAATATGAAATTTAATCTTCACATATATTTTAATATAAAATATGTTGTACTCTTGTGACTGTGTGTGTATGTATATATTGTGTTGAATTTTTTATAATAAAAAGCGACTAACATAAACGCAGATAGATTTATCTTCGAGTAAAAAGATCTCCACTAAACTATTGGTTAAATACATTGAAATTGCGGTGGGCACTAGCAATTATTGATGCCAAAACCTAAGTGTGCAATCTATAAAGCCCATTAAGGCGTATTAAGGCCTTGTTTAGTTTGGGTTAAACAATGTTAGTTACGTTAAATTTGGGCCTTGGCACCAGAGCTAGATACTTCGGACAAATTCATGGGCCACACGGCCCTTTGTTGACTTCATCTGTGAAGAGAAACCAGATTCTGATCGGCCTCATCTTTGATTTTAATTATGACACCTTCTATATTTCTTTGATTTTTATTCGAGCATCATGGGTAATCTGCCGTTATTATATGATGTATGATGATACTTAAAATATATAGTTTTTATCCCTTTCAGAAAGTGTGTTATGTACACTATACAACAACAGTTGTAACAATAAAAGTAATGGTAATAGTAATAATTATGATAATAATTGTAAAGTTTCTTGACTTTGTTTATTACAAAAGGTAATTGTATTTATTAGTAGTCAATATATGATACAACAATTAATGCAAATAAATAAATTTTAAAATAATATAATAGAACTGTAGTCCTAATTCTTAGGTTCTGCTGGTCATATATATCATATTAGTGGAACAAATGACGTGTAAGGTGTTGGTATTAATTGGATCGGATAAATTGTCATTTATATGAAAATTTTCGTTGAAAAATATTAATTTAAAATTTTCATTTTAGTTAAGCAATGTATATATAGCTAGAAGAAAATTGTAGAGTTTTTCGAAAATTTAGATGATGAAATAGAGAATTTTTATTATCTCTTTTCTGATAAAAAAAATATATAGAGAGTGATTTACATGCACATTATGGAACTATCTATATGATCGGTACCAATTTGGTATCAATGATAACTAACAGTAACATTTGAAAAAGAAAAAAAATGGTATGGATGAGATTACTACTATTAGTAGCTAGCGGTATTAATATGGGCCAGTGATGATTAATAGCCGAGTCCTAATGCCCAAATTCACTCTTATTTGTTTTATATTTCTACACTACCCCTCAACGTAGAGGTGTATATATTTATCATCCCAAGTTTGTACATGTCATTCTCGAATGTTTGTGGCTCGATTCCTTCGATAAAAATACCTACCAGTTGATTTTCGCTACAGAAGAATGGTGTTTTCATTTCTTTTGATTGTAATTTTTCATGAATGAAGTGACAATTCACTTCAATGTATTATGTTCTTTCATAAAAGATCGGATTAGATGAAATGTGACATGCGGCTTGATTATCATTATACATTTTCATTGGTTCTTATGTTTTTATTCCGAGATACGTAAGGAGTTGCTTGATCCATATCAACAAACGTGACGTTGATGTCATGACTCGATATTCCGTCTTGACACTTAATCGAGCCATGATATTTTATCTTTTGCTTTTCTATGTGTCTAATTTTCCCTAAATATGTAAAAAAAGTCGGTTATTGATTTTTTATTAAAGCTTCCAACCCAATCTGCAACGGAATAACTACATATTTTATTAGAATTATTGTTTTTAATCTAAATCCATTTTTCAGGAGTACCCTTTAAATATCTTAGAACACGGTTTATTGCTTCCAAATGTAGTGTTATGGGTGAATTCATAAATTCACTAATTTGGCTTATCAAAAATGAAATATCTGATCTTGTTGCAGTAAGGTAAATTAATTTTCCTACCAACTTTTGAAATTGACTTACATCCTTTAACAGTTCACCGTCCTCTGCATTTAATTTAACTTTTCTATCTATTGGGTTTGAAATAGGCTTACATCTTATTTTTGTATTTCCTTTAACAAATCCAAACACAAATATTTCTTTTGATGAATGTGCAATTTTTATCCCCAAAAAATATTTCAAAAGTCTCAAATCTTTAATGTCAGAAACTTCTCTTAATTTTGCTTTGACCTTCGTAATTTCATCCAAATTATTGCCAATAATTATTATACCATCTATATATACCAAAACTATAATTATAGCATCATTAACTATTTTAGAAAATAAAGAATGATCAGCATTGCTAACTTTAAAATTATAAGAGAGTAAATGAGAGCTTAATTTTTCATATTATGTCCGTGGAGATTGATTTAATCTGTAAATTGACTACTTTGACCTGCACATGAGATTAGAATCCATTTTTTTATGGCTGTGTGGTATCATCATATATACCTCTTCTTCTAAAATTTCTTGGAGAAATACATTCTTACATCTATTTAGTGTAAAGTCTAATTTTGATTTACCTTTATTGATAGTAAAATCCTAACGGTATTTATTTTGGCCATCGGCGCAAAAATCTCTTAATATCTATGCTGTATGTTTGAGTATAACTCTTGGCTACTAACCGTGCTTTATGTCTATCTATGGTGCTATCACTTTTGTATTTTTATTTTGTGTATCCATTTGTAACCTACATGTTTTTTCCATTAGGTATTTTCATAATTTCTCAAGTTTTATTTTTTCAATGCATCTAACTCTTTCTTCATTATTTTATGCCAAATTGGTTGGCTTATTGCTTCCTCAAAATTATTTAGTTCATTGTGTTCAATTGAAGTCAAGTAAACCATGTATTCCTTTGTGGCATTTCAATAAGAAATAAAAATTTTGATATGATATTTACTTTATAGGTGACATAGTCCCTCATTTTTGTAGTTAAGATACTCGAGTTGATCTTCGCAATGATACCTCTTTAATGACTTCTTCTTCTTCTTCTTCTTCTTCTTCTTCTTCCTCATTTTCAATTCCAATATCATTTACATTTTCATCTTCATTTTCTTCTTCAACATTGATTTGTGTTTCTTCATCAATTGAAGATGAATAATGCGAAAATAAAAAATATTTTAACTTTAAAATATGGATTATTTTCTTGAAATGTTACGTGTCTAGCAATATAGAATTTATTGTATGTTGGATCATAATATTTATACCTTTTTTTATATGAATATCCCAAAGAAAATTATCTTGATTGAAGTATAATTAGACTTATCTTGTTTATTCTTATGCACATAATAAGTGCATCCAAATATTTTTAAGTGCCCAATATTGATCTTTTCTTGGTAATGAATTTTTATTGGACTCTCGAAATTTAATTTGACACTTGACAATCTACTAATTAGGTATGTTGTGGTTAGAACGACATCTGACCAAAAAAATCTTTAGAACGTTATTTTGAAATAGTAATACTCTAGTAAATTAAAAAAAATAACTATTTTTTCATTCTGATATCCCGCTTTGTTCGGATGTATATACATAAGTAGTTTAATGTAAAATCTCTTTTGTTTGAAAAATTCTAAAAAATTACGGTTGAAAAATTATGTACGATTATAGGATCTAAATGTTTTTATTTTAGTATCAAATTAATTTTCTATAAAGTTATAAAAATCAACAAATTGTAAGACTTCACTCTTTTTCTTAAGTACAACCAAGTGATTCTTGAGACATCATCTATAAATATAACAAATTATTTATAATCAATAAACAAATCTAATATATCGTCAACTATGTAATTGCCTCGGATACAGTAAGTGTATCTAGCTAGTGATATCATTGATTGCAAGGAAGTATTATGGAACGAGGACGGGTAACTGCAAACAACTCATGCCTAGCTGAGTAGGTAAATTGCTCTATTGAGGGGCGGTCCAGGACTAATACGATGTGTATTTTTTTCTCAAATTCTAGCTGGGAAAATTGGGTTGATCATAATGTGTAACGGGGCATGTCTCTGAAACATCTGAGTGTAATAATTCAAAAGATTTCTTATTTTTACACTTAGATAAAGGAAAAGAAAATTCTTATACTTACCTAATTTGTATAGTTCACAACTATTACAATTAATATTTTTGAAATCAAAATAAATTTCAATATTTTTTTGGACGGATGATCGATTCTTCTATGCCAAAAAGTGCTCAATTTTTCTTCTTTAGTTGCCAAAAAATATATTTTTCTCCATTTATACAATAAAGTCTATTTTTTATATACCCTTCGCCAATGACATTCTTCATTTTTTATTCCTAAAAAATATATTTTTTGATGAAAAAAAATATTTCACAATTAATTCTTGCGCAATTTTACCAATGGATAACAAATTTGGAGCAATTTTGCATGTACAAGATATTTGAAATATTTCTTAAAAAAAAAGATCAATTGAACCACTACCAATAATTCTCATTTTCTTACCATTAGCAACGGTTACAAATTGGTTTGTGTTCCAATTTATAAAAATTTTAATAGGATTTTAAATCCTACGGATGGTCCGTTGCACTCGAATCAAGACTCCAATTTTTTGTGTGAAATTTGAAGTACAATTGATAGCAATATCAAAAAAAATTGAGTTATATTGATTGAGCATCATGGTGAGTTCTTGCATCATATGTCACATCCTGTGTTGCATAGGTGCTGGTGTAAGTATCGTATCTGATATGGTATGAATACAATAGTATGGTAATTTTTAAAAATTCAGAATATGAATGCAGCTATATATAAATAAAAAAATCACATTATATATTAAAATTCTCTATTTTTTTTAAATTTTCACTATGTGCTATCTAGATTCTCATGTGTCAAGTTAATAATAACAGAGAAGAATATTAGTCTTTTAATAATTTCACATAATAACATAGAAGAAAACAATACATGATAATCTATGTTGGAAATTTTAATTCCACATACCAACATAAATATATACATAACAAAATAAAAGTTATATTAAATCTAATGTATACATATCTAAAAGACTAAATTAACTAATTATAAACCAAGTACATGACAATCTAAATTAAATTGAGATTTCAGCTTCACATACTAACATAAAAGATAGCAAATAAAACAAACTAAGTTCAACTGTCTAAGAAATAGATGTCTAAGAGACAAAAATAACTAATCATAATGATGAAAATATAAATGTTCCAATTTAGTCTTGAGCATCATCTGCAAACACTATCCTCTCAAATTCTAGTTCATTAAGTGAAAGTTTAGCAACAAAAAGTTGCTCAGCACTATCAAATGGCTCATAGGCATCAGCGGCAACATCCCAAAATCTTGTTTCTCCTACCAAGTACTTAGGAGATTTTCTTGATAGAAGATGCAAATTGGAGTGCACAAAAACTAAATTCTCTGCACGTTTTGGTGTGTCATTGGGTTTATTTTTGTATCATGGATAAGAGAGTATGTTTTTCAATTTCTTTCACAACACGAGAAAGAGGATGGTTGACCAATAACTTTAAGGCCAATGCTTGAATATTAGGAGCTACCCCACCATAAACAACTCACCAATTTATTTTCTTTTTTTTTAAATAGTGGAGTACTTCCACCAGTTTCATTGAAACTGAGAAACCATACAAAATCAAGGTTCTGATACGGTACCAAATAGTTGGTACCTAAATCAGACAAAAATATCACATTCTAGCAGACCATAAGTCTCAACAAGTTAGCACTTAACAAGCACTAAAATTACTATTCTTTGTTATCTATTGTAAAGGAAAGTTTGACAAATGAGAAATAATATCTAAAAAAATGTAGTTTGAGATCACAACTACTGAAGAAATTATTCATCAATCACGCTTTCAAACATAGGAGCTGCCAAAATCACTGGAGTGTCCTCCAAATCCCTCACTAGGATTTCCTCTATTACCTCTCTCTCTGACATTACCTCGGCCATATCCTGTACTCAAGTTTGGATCTTCCCCCTAATCCTATTTAAACAGTATACATCCAAGACAAATAATTTGCACCATTTAGCACAATATGGGTAATCTTTTCATTTGGCTGAGACATGATGTAAGTTTTTAAATTTTGGAGCTTTTATTGGTAACAACATACTACCTTGACTCTTCTGTTAGCTTTTTCGCTATTTTGATAAGAATAAATAATGCTTCTTTTTTGCTGGTTTTGAGTTGAGAAAGATGCTACCTTGATTGTTTGTCCTTCCTGAGTATGGTAACTTTACTGGTAAAGAACATGTATAGACTGATCGGTTTTGGTGTTTCTCTGGTTCTGGTAAGATTTATCAGTATTGGTCTTCCCCTTTTTGGAGTTGTAACTCTTGTCTAGTGTTAAGTTATTAGGTCAGTTTTGTGTTGGTTTTCTCACACTGATAATTTAAATCGTTGGCTTTGGACTGTCGAGATTTTACTGAGTTAGGTTCTTGACCCACTCTGATATCATGTATAATTTTTGAGAAATTTAGATGATGAAATAGCGAATTTTTATTAGCTCTTCTCTGATAAAAAATACAGAGAGTGATTTATTACATGTACATTATGGTGCTATTTATATGATCAGTACCAATTTAATACTACTAACGGTAACATTTGAAAAAAGAAAAAATAGTATGAATTAGATTACTATTATTAGTAGCTCTCAGTATTAATATGAGCCAATGATGATTAATAGCTAAGGCCAAATGTCCGAATCCACTTTCGGTTTATATTTCTACAAAAATTCAGAATTGCTCGAATCACGTTGATCGACGTTGTAGCTGGCTTGTCCATAATCTGATAATATGGTTTCGCTTGTTCCAAGCTTTTAAAAATAGAGTTAACACTTTGTTAAAATCGTTAAAACAGATTTGGAACACTCTCATGTTAAGTTTTTTCAAAAAAAAAAAACGTTTTTCACGGATTTTATGTGATTTAACGATTTTAACTTTAGTTTAACCGTTTAAAATCATTTTATTTGGGAACAGTTAAAATCGTTTTATTTTTTGGTAGTTTATGTAAGGTCCAAACTCCACTTTGATTTAACCATTGTATAAAATGATCTTTTGCCAATTATTTCGCAGTCAATACCTTCATTTGTCGCAGTAGTTGAAGCAACCCCTCTTTTTAGTGTTTCGTCAAACTCCACTATCAAGGAAAGTGGAGTTCTCATTGTTAGACCTGAAGGGGTACTTATAATTTTTATTTTCCTTTTTTTCCTTATTTCTCTTATAGTTTGACCGGTATTCGTTTATGTCATAATTTAATCGGACAAGGATCATGGGATATATATGTATTTGAATACAAACTTAGAAGTAGTAGTGTCCTCTATATGGAAGTGTACTAATTTCAGCTCCTCCTATTCAGACTAATTTCTGAACTTAAATAATATTATAATTAGTATAAGAACTTAATTAATATTATAATTAGTATTTTTATTTCCTTTTAATTTTTTGAATTAGTATAATTTAAGATTTTTAAGAACTTAATTAATATTATAATTATTATTTTTACTTAATTTAGTTATATATTAAGTGAAAATGTATTTCTTAGTCTTTTTAAATATCAATTAATAGGTAAAAAATGATTGATCGTTTTTTAATTTAACGACCGTGTAAAATCGTTAACCGTTAAATGATCACCTCACCATTAAGAGCCCTTAAACATTTTTTAAAAGTTTGGCTTGTGCTAAACTTGAAACTTCAAAAACATGGTGAAAATGAAAGCAAACTACATATATAGAGTTAGCATTGGAGTATTTCAGATTTCAGAAAGACAGAAAATGAAAAGAAGATCATATTAAAGTAATTAATTACAATCGAAAGTTTGGTTTTGATGGTTCAATTATCGGTTCGTAGCCATCTTTAATTGCCTTTTCATCAAAAAAGGTAAAAAATTGATTTTGATGGTTTAATTATCAGTTCATAGTCATCTTTAATTGCCTTTTCATCACAAAAGGTAAAAGAAAAAAAAAGATGGAGAAAGAACCGAGCGATGTTGTGTTGCCCCCTGAAATTTATGAAACTTATATTACATGATTTATGCATGTATATCTTCAAATTTACTTACGACTAGCATCCTTCTGGTATACTTTCAAGAGAAGGCCTCCATCCTCTGACACTATCTTCATCACCTTCTTTTCTCTCATCACTTGCTTGAAATAGCGAAACCATTTCATCCAACGATACCTCTTTTTTTAGCATCTCTTTCAGTTCCTTCTTGGTTATTACCAACTTTACTCTAACAGCACTGCCATGATCCATCTGGTTTTCTACTGGAAGCATGTTATACTGATGCCCTGGTACCATGTCAGACATTAGACCAAGTTGCCGAGGCATGGATAGTGGATCAGATATTATGTGACCTGGGAACCTTTCAAGAATTTGGTAAGCCTTTATGGGTGATTCATATGTTAGCATCTTTCCATCCATTTTCATGATTGTTATCACTTCTGATCTTGTTATTTGAACTATCAAACAATTTCCCATGAAAGTACTATGTAAAATCAGGGTGAAAGACAGAGGGGAGTGCGGATTGAAACTTAGATTCTCAGAAAGCTCTTAGAAGTGGGGTTTTGAAGGTAGAAAAGTGGAGGGGAGGAGAGTGGATACTTGTTACTTAAATAGAAAGGGTTTTTTAAATGTCATCTGTTATGGAGAGAAATTAACCATGCTCGATGGCTTGAAGCAATGAATCATTGTTAAATGCTTTGTTGGAGATTTGTTTCGTTGACTTGGTCTTATTTGGTGGATCCGCCTTTTCAAGAATGCTTAAAAAAATAGTTAACCGAAATGCACATAAATAATATCCGCAAACAGAGATATTTTTAAATACTATGCTTATTATTCTCATTTTTTTTTATTTTACTGCAATTGAAAAAAGTACACGCAAAAGCAAACAAATATATTCGTTTGAAATATCCTGCAGTGTATTTTTTCAGCCACAACAAACTATAAGTTTAAAAAAAAATATAATACCAAAACAAGAAGAGTTGAGGAAAAAAAAAAAAAGAGAATGGAATTTTGCATCTTACTGCCTGTATTTCTTTACCCGTCCTTGTCTTGTAATACTTCTAATGAAATTATATGTTATTGTCCCACTAGTTTTTGTATGTACTATCTTAACTCTACAAAACTAAAAGTGAAGCCATCAACATCCAACGGTAAATGAAAAAATTGCCAAGGAACAAATGATAGAGAATTAGGATTTTTTTTTTCTAAAATATAAGTGGCTTAGAGATCAAAATGAAACTTTACTCAATGAAAAGTAATTAAAAAAAATAGAGAGCTAAAAAGAGGATAATAGAGAAAAAGGGTGGAGGCTTATTGGGCTATGAGTAGGACTTCTGCATTAGCACTTAGTGCTTTGCACCAACCAGGCAACCAATTACGAAATGATAAGCCAAGCACTAAAGATTGCGCTTGGTTTCTTGTATGTTGCTAAAGCTAGGTAGGATAAGAAAATGGAAATGGCTGTCTATATGGCTAATGATATACAACACATCTTTCTTTGCTATCTGTTTTTGTTAAGTTAATATATTTAACAAACTTAAGAAAAGAAATTATTGCAACTGCTTAATTTCCAAGGAAAGTTTTCCATTACTCTATACGAAATTCTCAGAAATTATACAATACTTATTAATTAATAAGAAACAATTGTCTTGCTAAAGCAAGTAAGCAACTTGAGTATACGAAATAAATCAGCGTGAGTTATATTGACGAGAAGAAAAGACAATTAACATGTTATGTAAATTCCTATATAGACGGATGGGTTTTATTTTGTTGATTAAGTTGTCGGTAACTCGATGGGTATAAGCATATTAAGGAAGACTTGAAATTTTATTCAGATTCTTTTGCTTGTCTTGGCCATTTAGTTTGATCGAAAATGATTTAAAATGTGCAATAATAAAGGGACTTAACTTTAGCACAAAATTGTTGCCAGTTACATAAGTTTTATTGAAGTATGATAAGAAGGGATCCTCTACAATAAAAATGATCTTAGACAACACTCATTTAACAACAGTTATATATCACATTATGTGATTAAAGCTATTGTTAAATGGTGCGTTAAGCAACGGTTCCTTCAAGAAACTGTTGTTAAATGATTCTGCTATTTTTTTTAGATCTGATATTTGCTCTGATATTTATTTTTTTGCTCCAACTAATAACATTTACTCTCACAGATAACTAAACACAGGCCACTAAAATGGATGCTCTGATACCACTTTGTCACGAACTTAATTGAGAATTGACTGACCTAGCTAAACAACCAAGATAAAATGAGATAACTGAGATAAAGTAAATGGATAATAGCTTAAGCAGATTGCAAGAAAATAAAGGTGGCTGCTGACAAGCACGCCATAAAAGGATAATTGATGAAGTTAGAGTTTTTTTATTACATCCACGATAACAAACAAAATCTCTCTCCTCTTTTTATATCCTAGCTAAAAATAGAACACACAACATAAAAATAGAATTGGCGCCAGCTGTACTGTAGCGTCCCAGAAGAGTCCAAATAACAGCTCAATATCCTTCGGCGCCTGCATTGGGTTGAATTGGGCTCCTTCCCTATTCTAAGCCCATTCCTCGGCCCAGCTCCAACTCTGCGTTTCTTCCGGCCTTGACCAAGTCAAATTTCTCAACGGTTGATCTCTCTCTATTCGTCAAAACCATAAATCCCAGGCGCGCGGTGCTTGACACAAATATCCTGTCCGATCACCGCCCGTGAGGTTTTCTATTTCCGAGGCACACATTTCTTTATCCTTCTCCTAAATTCTCATTCTAGCATGTCCTGAATGCAAGTAAACCCCAGTTTTGCACATTCTGATTTCCGATATTATTTTTTTCCTTTTCTTCTTAATTTAGGTACAGAAGCCTTAATTTTACCAAACTAGCCTCAATTTGTTAAGCTTTAATGTTGACCCGATTAGATCAACTTATTTAAAAGCTAGTCCGACTTGTGGTTATATATGTCAAAGCCCGCAACCTGAATTGACGTAGTAATCTAAATTCAAATTTGACCAAACGGATTTGAGCCGTTGTTGTTTACACTCTCTAAAATAGTTGAATTTTTCCAAAATTTTCATATTGTTGAATGGAACCTGATGGTTCTTATTTATTTGCAATGTCTGTTTTTTGTGTGTGTGTGGGGGGGGGGGGGGGGGGGGTAGAAGAACATAATTGGACTAAGTTGTTAAATCTTGTTTATGAATGATTAGCATCATATCTATTCCTTGTTTCATTCTGTGTCCAGTTAGCATAGATGAGGAGAATAATTGGATAGATCACAATGCTCTCCTTTGGAAAACATGCTTCTTGCCATGTTAACTAACTCTCGCTCTTGGAAAAATACAAACAAACAGCGTATACCAGGTCATTTCAGCATAACTGATGTGGACTTTTCCAAAACTTCAGTTTTTTAAGAAAATTTTGTAATTATTTTAGACAACTTTGGTGATTGAAGATATCATGGTGTCCATCATAGTTATCATGAAAAAAGATCATAGATGAAAATGGCTGTTATTAAAGAAGTGAGTGTTAGACAATTTTATGTGGGAGAAGTAAATCTCTGTGGCAGAGCCAGAGCTGATGAATCTCAGTTGCTCCTTGTCTAGAGAACCAATCTCTTGACTATTATCTGCATCATTAAGTGAATTGATGGATTATAAATTTTCAGCTGAATTATATGTGAACCAGGGAATAGTTCATTTGACCTATTTTTATGCTGTGATAAAAAAAAATGCAAAAATAGTTTGCGTGCTCTTTTCACTGTGATTGCTGCTCATGCTGCTAGCCAAGAAAATGATAGATAGAAAGATAATGAAGTGAGGTTTTATACATACCTCTGAAGTTGCTCGTTCCTAAATTGTCGATCTTCATTTTGCATGTATCAGCAATTAGGCAAGGACTGCAAACACTACATGCAACAGATACTATATTTAGTCATTTTTGAGCGAGGGAATAGCCTGGCCATTGAACACTGGCCACATTTTTGACAGTTGATAACCCTGTCTATATTTGGCTTGATGCACAACTGATGATCATCCAATCTTCTCTCAGAGTTATACATAGCCATTAACAAATATATACTGCTTTGAAAGGAGACAGCTACAAGGAAAAGACGAGAGATGGCTTCGTACAAGGTCTTCTTCGCCCTTGCAATCATATCCTCTCTATTGGCTCTCTCTTATGCTCATGACAAGTCTTCAACAGGTATGAAAGTTTTTTTTTAATTCAATTTTGGATAAAGTTGGAGCTTAATACCAATGCTTGAATTAGATTTTCTAAAATTTAATTTAATTTATTTCTATTAGGTTTTTCTTTTTTAATAAGAAGATTAATGTTGATTGCTTCTACATCCTTCTCTAATTAATGCATATCTCACAATTCTGTTCTTTTTAAAGAAAATTTTCGAAGAAATCAGTTTCATTGTAGGAAAAATGAAACTTTGACTGCTTTAATATCATGAAGGTAACAATTATTTG
Source organism: Schoenoplectus tabernaemontani (assembly GCA_037127355.1). NCBI lineage: Eukaryota > Viridiplantae > Streptophyta > Magnoliopsida > Poales > Cyperaceae > Schoenoplectus > Schoenoplectus tabernaemontani. The sequence continues at coordinate 19,004,130 of CM073739.1, forward strand.
TGACTGTGATTGTACAACACTGATATAACCATTTGATTTGACATACAGTATTTAACAATCTCTCTCTCTCTCTCTCTCTCTCTCTCTCTCTCTCTCTCGAATGGTCATGTGCAAAGAATTTGTGAAATTCAGCTACTCAGGATCTCTGGGTCCTGAAAACTGGGCCAGCCTCAGCTCATTATTTCAGCTATGCGGAAAGGGTGCCCACCAGTCTCCAATCAACATTCAGACTAATGCAACTGTATATGATTCCTCCCTAGAAGGCCTCAAAAGAGACTATATTGCTGCCAATGCAACCCTTGTTAACAATGGCTTCAACATCGGGGTATGTAAAAAACATATTACTTCCTGATGCTAACAAGGGAGTTACAATATTGATACCTAGCTACTTTTTTCAACATCTTATTTGATGTTAACTAGGGTAGTTTCAATATTGATGCTGAACTACTTTTTTCCAATGGTTATGATGTTATTATTGCTGTAGTTCATCCAAACAGCATGACAAATTGATTTATGTGTCAATTGATCCTGCTGTTAGCTTCCATTGTGTATCAAATAGGATGTTGAACAAGAAAGCTTCCTCTTTCAAATGTTATTAGTTCTTTAATGGACCACCAACACTTATTGATCTGATACATGCCAGTGTCAAAAGCATAGGAATATAGGAGTAATCAAGTTCTGATAGGGTGAATTACTAATACAGATGCAATTCTTGGTTGAATATGTAGCTAGTTTACACAAGTGAAGCTGGTTGCGTTGTTATTGCTGGCAAAAGATACATCTTGAAGCAGTTGCGCTGGCATTCCCCTTCTGAACACACAATTGATGGCCAAAGGTATATTGAACTTGTTTGCATGGATTTCCCATTAAATAGATGAATGTGGTAAATTGCATGAAAAACAACGTCATATATAAAATAAGGATGTATATTGTCTATTAAGTTACTCCTGTTTGCACTTATGTGGATTTATCAATTTTTGGCAACATTAGTTGACTATTTATCATTTATGCCCGAACAAAAATCAACCAAGTAAATAGAGCGCATGATTTACAGTACTTATTTGAGTATATAATTTTGGAAAGAAAGTAGCACAATTTATTATGATAGTGTGTCACTAATGTCACTAGTCACTGCTACCAGACTACTTAATAATTGCTATTTAAAAACATTAATGGAACTTAATGTTTTGGAAAAATAGATTCCCAGTTGAGGTCAACTTGGTGCACGAGAGCAAGGAAAACAATGTCGCAATAGTGTCAATTTTGTACCAGTATGGAGACGCAGATCCTTTCCTCTACCAGGTACATGCATTAATGAAGTATTCCTTTGTTAACCTAAAATGATGCAAGTTAAATTACCACTATTTTTTTCTCTTTACCCAGTATCAAATTTCTGTGATCATTGAATGCACTTAAATTAGCAACTTACAAATTTCACTTTGTTTTAGATCTTTAATCTGTGACGGTCATGACATATATTAGTCAATTGACATGCGTATATAGATTACAGACAAGTTGGGCCAATTGGCAAAGGTGACATGCAGTGAGGATGAGGAGACACGTATCATGGCTGGTTACATTCATTCCCGTTCACTGAAGCTCAATACTCGCAAGTATTACCGCTATGTTGGCTCACTCACAACCCCGCCATGCACTGAGAACATCATGTGGAATATCTTGAGTGAGGTAGTTTTTTTATTTCATGTCAAAATCATTAAAAGAAAAGCACCTATTGTTAGGTTACCTATGTTTTATTTATTCTTTATTCAGCTTTTTTTAGCTTGTTAACAAAGAATAAGTAAATGCTAGACAGTAGGTATAGCTTCAAATAACAAGTTAGCAGGGGCGGAACTAGAAACGATCGATAGGGGTGGTTCAAATAAATATAATGTTCGGGTCAAAAGAAAATTTATTTTTTACCGTACGATCTTTATTATTCAGTAAACCGAGGGGGTGTCCGGGCGCCTACCTTGATTGTGCCCCTGTATGTTAGGTTTCTTAATTAAATGAATATAAAAAATGATGTAAACAATGCATTAGGAACACAGTTTTATGTTAAGCAGATGATAAAAATGTAATGCATCATTGGGTTCAATGAATTATTAATCTTATCATGGGCTGAATATTTAGCAACCAGAAGTTTAATTTAATATATATAGCTACATAATGTTGAGAATTGATTCAAAATATATTTTTAGAATATTTTTTATTTAAGAAATTATTTTGGTAAATTTAATTTCAGCAAAGATAGAATGATTAAGATAGAATGATTATAGAGTTATTTTAGGAAAGATAATAGTCAAAATTAGTAGGCAATTATATTTAGGAAGTAATGGAGTTAGTGGGGTAATTTATAAGAAGTAGTGGATGATATTTTAGAAATATAATAGAGTTAATTTGAGAAAGTTCTATACTATATAAATCATATAATATTATGTAATTGTATATCTCTAATATTTAATGAGTTAAGAAGAGAGTTTTAGTAGAAATTATTTGTTAGTATATTTGTTTGTCCTTTCATTATTCCAACAATTTGGTATCAGAGTCAAAGGTGAGAGATCAGGGTAGATCCATCCATGGAGAAAACATGAGTGTTTCAAATCCGTCGATTCCGCTGTTCAAGGGAGACAACTACGAGTTCTGGATCATCAAGATATAAAACTTTGCTCAAGTCGTAAGGTCTATGGGAATTGGTAGAGATAGGAGCACCGAGCATAGATCTCACACCAATAGAAACAACGAAGTGTGATGCGAAGGCGTTGTTCTTCATTCAACAAGTCGTTGTTGACACGGTGTTCACAAAAATCATAGCAGCGGCATCGGCAAAGGAAGCATGGGAAATTCGAAAGTTCGAGAGATAAGGCTACAAGGCTTGAGAAGAGAGTTTGAGACGTTGAACATGAATTAAGGCAAATCTGTTCAAGCGTTTCTCACAAGAGTCACATCCATCGTCAACCAAATCAAGAGTTATGGCATTGATCTCATAGAAAAGATCATGGTTATGAAGGTGCTGCGTAGCCTTACATCAAAATTCGATCATGTTTTAGCAACGATTGAAGAGTCTAAAGACTTATTCACCTACATGTTTGATGAGTAGATGAGATCACTGCAGGTCCATGAAACTCGACTCAATAGATCTGAAGAGAAGGATGATTCTAAGATGTTCCTCACCAAAAGCAATTCAAGTAGAGGAAGTGGTCACAATGGAAGATGTCCTGGAAGAGACATGAGCAGCAGAGACAACCAACAATACTCTAATCAACTGAAGAAAGATGTGGAGTGTTATTATTGTCACAAGAAAGGCATATAGAAACCTATTGTTATAAGAAGCAAAGGGAAAAAGTTCAAGTGGAATGCTACTATTGTCATGAGTTCGGTCATGTGCAAGCCAATTGTTACAAGAAGAAAAGAGAGGAAGGACATGCAAGCTTTGTTGAAGAGAAAAGAAATCATGCACGGTTGTTTATGGACAAAATTGTTGAAGAAAAATATGTGAGTAAAATCGCTAATGTAGCTGTAAAAGAAAAACATTTGAAGCCTATAAACTTATTTTTGGTGAAGACATAAGGTGGGGTCATATACCAATAGGTGCCACAATGAGTAAGGTACGAGAGATTGTTAGTTATAAGTATTCTAGCTTGAAATTTTTTCCGATAAAATATCGTGACAAGGAGGGTGATATGTTAACTATCACAACAGCTGAGGAATTAAATTTGGCTAAAGATTCGGCTGATCCTCAAAACTCAATCCGTCTATTTATTTCAGAAGGAATGAAATTATACTATGAGGCGGTTGTGCGTGAAGAGACACAAAAAAATTTTGAAGTTGTGTAATGAGAGCTTGAGATTCGATAAAGAGGCTATCATGGCGAGTATTGATAGTGAGAATGAGCATGTGAAATATGTAGATTGCTTAGAGAGAGGAAGGAAGATGTCAGGACTGATGGGGCCGAGTATAATGCAATAAATGTGGCAATGTGTCAAGCAGTTTGGTTCGGATAATACTTGTTGATTTTGAGCAGGTAGCAAACATACTTACGAAGGTATTGACAAGAAGTAAATTGAACAACATCATTCATCTTTTGGAGTTAGAAATTTTTGAATCAAGGGGGTGTTGAGAATTGATTCAAAATATATTTTTAGAATATTTTTTATTTAGAAAATCATTTTGGTAAAACTAAATTCAGCAAAGATAGAATGGTTATAGGGTTATTTTAGGAAAGATAATAGTCAAAATTAGTAGGCAATTATATTTAGAAAGTAATGGAGTTAGTGGGGTAATTTATAAGAAGTAGTGGATGATATTTTAGGAATATAATAAAGTTAATTTGAGAAAATTTATGCTATATAAATCATATAATATTATATAATTGTATATCTCCAATATGTAATGAGTTAAAAAAAGAGTTTCATCAAAAAATATTTGTTAGTATATTTATTTATCCTTCCATTATTCCAACGCATAACTGGGTTATCTACTGTAGCATTATATGTAATAAAGTGAGCATTTATTTGCTTGTGGTTCTTTTATTTTCCTTTAATTTCAAAATCTGTAGGTGAGGACCTTGAGCAAGGATCAAGCTTCTGCTTTGCGGGCCCCACTTGCTGCCGATTACCAGAAAAACTTCCGTCCCATTCAATCTCTTAATGGCCGTACTGTGCAGGTCTATGACAAGGTGAGGAATGCGAAGAATAATTAAGCCTGATCTAAAATGCATTAGAATGGAACTTGCTATGAAATCAGGCTTTCTTATTTCAAAATCTCACATTGTAGTTGTGTTCTAACTGGTGTTAAAATTGAATTAATTATGCACTTTTGGCAAGAATAGCATGTTGAGAGACGTGCTCGGCTCTCTAGAAGTTTAATATTTTGGTTTATGTTTCTGTTTTTCATGTCTCTTGGCTTCATTTCCAAAGTGTGATACTGAGTTATTCAAAATTAATTTACTTGATTGATGGATTTTTTTCTGCATGGCCAAAGGACTTTCTTTTTGTGCGTTGTAAACAAAAATATAATTTGTTCTTATGTAGTAAATTAAATCTAATTTATCGACTTCATGATGCCAAGAAGAAGAAGCTTGAATAAAATAGGACACGTCATCCTTGGAAAGTACAGCACTCGATTCAAGTTTTCTCCGTTTTCGTTTCCATCTTCAAAGGATGGAAACGAAGATAAAGTTGAAACCGAAAAAAAGAATAAGATTGTTTTGTTCTAAGGTTGCTTTTTGGATGAACATGAAGACAAATGCTTGTAAGGCATTCGTCTCTTTTTCGAGGAAAGGATGAGCGTTTGATCCTCAACCACTAACAAAGAGCGGTTGTGATCAGATCAAATATTGGTTTCTGGAGAAATGAATAAAAAAGGAGTTTTAATTCCTTCCGCGAAGCAATATCAATCTTTATACCGTTTTAGCTAATTTATTATGTTTCGTTTTAAAAGATTTGTTTCAATCTTTGTCCTTGAAAAAGGAGGCAAGAACGGTGACCTCTTGATCTGCAATTCTGCAGTCAAATGCCCTACCACTGAGCTATGGGCCCTTGGATGGTTTTCATTGAATCGAATTCAATTAATTCGTCTTGAGAATACTAAAATAAAAGTCCAATTGAATAAAATGAACGGGAATTAAAACTAACGCATATCAAAATTTTAATATACACACAGAAATAGCGGAAACATAACATACCTAATACTTTACATTCTTTACCATGCTCCCCTGTTCATTTCCTCATTTCATGCCAGATTTTTTTTTCCTCCCAGATGCAAATCTCTTTATGGATCTGATCCTCGACGCTGACACAACCGCCGGAGTATCCTTATCCAAAGTATCCGTAACTGTAATTTTTATCTTTCAACTCTTCTGTATTACAGTTTTCCGTCTCAAAGTTCCAGTCCACCTTCCTTCCTGATGAAAATCTCCTCATTTTGCCAATTACTGGTACCGACACATCCATCAAAGCATCCCTTTCCTTCATATCATCATCCTTTTTCAGAATCTTTTTTTCTTTCTTCTCTTCTTTGGTGGTGAATACTTTATCAGTATCCACCTCAAAGATCCATTCTACCTTCCTGCTGGATGGAAACCTTTTCATGGTACCAATCCCCAGTACCGGCGCAGGTAATTTCATACCAATTTCCTTTTCCGAAGTATTTGTTTCCTTATTATCACCATTCGTCTCCAAGGTATTACTTACTTTCGACTCTCCTTTCTCAACACATTTTTCATTGGTCTCAATTTCAAAATTCCAATCCAATTTCCTCCCTGATGCAAATTTCTTCATTACACTGATCCCAAAAACCGGGACAGCTGTAGAATTATCATTTTCCTTTTGCGAACTATATCTTTGCCTTCCGTCATCATCATTTTCCAATTTGTTATTTTCTTTAGTTTCATTATTTGCCAAGTTTCCTCCATCACTTTCCGTCTCAAAATTCCAATCCACCTTTCTCCCTGATGCAAACCTCTTCAATCCATTGAGTCCTAGCACCAACACAGGAACTGGAGTGTTCCTCTCCTTTACATCAGCATCGTTCTTCAATGATTTTCCTTCCTTTTCTTCATCAGAATTATCAGCCTCCACCTCAAAATTCCAATCAACTTTCCTCCCTGATGCAAACCTCTTGGTTCCACCAATTCCTGGTACTGGCACCGGTACTGGAGTATCCCTTTCCTTTTCTGCAGTCAGTGTTTCTTTTGCTTCAACTTCTCTTTCAAGAGATATCCTTCCTTTCATCGAAACATCCTTTCTGGAACTGGTCCTTGTGCTCATTGAGCAATCACTTCCTTGCTTCAGGCGTATCGATTCATCTGCCATATCCATAGCCCTTTTTTTGTTGCGACAAAAGATCCTGGCCATCCGAATAAGACACCCAGGTCCCTTATGTTCTTTTTTCGCTGGCATTTTATTAGCTTCTGGTTTAGACTGTTTTTTGGCAGCTGATCTGGGAGCCTTCTTGGCTTCCAGATTTCGACGGAGCTGATTTGGACCTCTGGGTTTCTCTGACAAAACCTTCCCCATGCATGAGACCTTCGGTGACCCCGGTTCTGCCTCCAGTCCAGTCAGCTTTCCATTTCTGCCATTCTGCTTGTACACATGAATTGAGTAATGTTATGACTGGACAGATACAAGTTTTTCCAGATCATACTCTATTCTTGTATAACAGAACTTTAAGATGCTTCCATGTTTGTTCTTTTGTAAGAAAATCATTCGCACCCGAAAACATCTATGTAATATGGGTGATCAAAACGTCAATTCTGCTTCTATTATTTGCAGTTCGCAAACATGTATAATTTGCATAAAGTTTTACTCATAATTGAATAAACATATATTTATTGCTCTGCTGGTTCTAATAGTTGCATGCAGAAGAAAAAAAAATCAGAGAGAGGTTTTCAAACTTCAAAGGCTGAACAATAAATATTTTTCAAATGTTGGATTGGATGGCTTGAGGAACAAACATCTGTAACTCGACTAATTATGCCTCAAGGAAGGCAATACAAGATTACAGTCTAACAAACCTTTTGTGGAATGATGTGTATGAATGAAGGACGTCTTGCGCTGTGCCCCAATATGCTTGAATTTTGTATATTTCCCGGCAGACCAATGATCCCGGGCTTCAGGTTACCCGAGAACCTCTGTGAATTAGACCCGACGTTCTTCGAGTTATGAAGATGACTATGAGATTTAGGGTTTGTTGTTTCTTTTACTGAATCGTCTCTTTCGTAGTGCACATCAGTCCAATCAATGTCTGATCCTAACTGGAGCTGGTACGACTCAGCTGGCAGGTCTAGTTCGCCAGAACTATCGCTCATGATTTCATTATTGGATGGTGACATTTTTGTGGGAATGAGATGGAAGGAAGAGAAGAGTTTAGGAGAGAAAATGAGCACTGGTATGGTGAGAAAAGATTGAATGCTTTTAAAGAGGTTACGGCCTTACGGGTAAACAACTAAAGAAGGAACTATCCTATTTCTTCAAGAAACTGAGAGGCTGCGGGGTCCTAGAGTCAAACCAAGATACTATATTTTACAAGAGTTGGGCTTATTTTTTCCTTGTATTTTATTTGTTTTCTTTTGAAATTTATATGGATGGATTCATTGACAAGAAAAGGAGAATTTTATTTGACAGTGATAGGGCTGGTTCTCTCCAGTTATCGTTGAAACTAGAGGCAAGTCTCTACTACCTTTGCTGCTGTGCCATCTAGAAGCAAAGACAAAAATTGACGTGATTTTAGGATCCTTGCTTACAATGTTGATACTTTGCAAAAGCAAAAAACAAAATAGAACTGTACATAGTTACGATGTTCTAAAATCTGTAGTCATGTCATTTCTTCTCATGAAAGTGGTGGGTACCTAATTTCACTGAAACAAAAACAAGAGTCATACAACTTTGGTCTTGTCATGTCATTGATATATCTAATCCCTAGATTTGGTTTCTTACATCATTTATCTCAAAAAAAAAACAAATTTTCCTTCATTTTTTTCATCTGATGACTTCTAAATCATATCTGTTATCTACTCGCATTTTTTTCACAATAAAATTATTCCTGGTGCAAAGTCCAGAAAAATATCTTGTGACAAGATACCACAAATTAACTTTTTATTTATTTCAAAATTTTGATATCCAAATTTCAAATTCAAATCATTAATCTTATTAATATTCATAAGGGACAATATATTAATACAAAATTTCATGATTTTTTTCAAGTTTATTTGATATTGGATTAAGCTGTTAAAAAAATTGGTGCATTAAAATTAAGAGTGAAAATTGCCCTCCTTATATGCACCTAATGTAATACTTTTTGGCATTCTTAGATTTTGAAACATGTATTTTCAAAAGAGTGTTTGTATCTAACATTGAATGTAGATATGGGATGAAAAAAATTAATGTGTAAGAATAATTTCTCTAAAATTAATCAATTGTAGTTAACAAAATCATTTTAAGTCACTTCATTTATTACGATATAAACCTGAAAAATCATAAAAAAAAAATTATACCTGCATATTTATGAATATAAACAAGATCAATGCTTTGGTGTGTATGAAATTTTGAAATATTAATAAAAAAAATGAGATTGTGGCATCTTACCACAAAGTTGTGATATTTGGAACCTTCCTCAAATTAGATTCCTTTATAGCAAAAGACATGATTTTGGTCCTTAAACTTTTAAATAGCAAACTGATTTGTTCTTATATGCATCAAAATAGTTAAACCAAGTCAATGAGGGAAAACAAATATTTCCACAAAAATTAAGTTTTTGATAAAAAAAAATGCATTTTTCAAAATAATTAAGTTACTCCTTCAGTTGTTCGTTTTCTTAAAAGTAACACAACTAACTCGATGCTAATAAAAAATTTATATTGTTCATTTTCGAATTTAAAGGACGAACTTGATTTTTCCTTTTAGTTTTAAATTTTAATTCGAAGCAAATAAGAGTTCAATGATTAAATTTTTATTTGATAAAAGTTCATTTATTCAATTTTAGCATTATGTCACAAATTAACAATATATATATGGGTGGGGATCACTTGACAATGGGTTATTTTGACAATGGATTTTTAAATAAGTACGAAAATAATCTTAAAAATAGAAAAACTTTATGGATATGTTCTTCTATTTATAGATTGATGGTGATTCAAATTTTATGTAATTTCCTTATCGTTTGATACTCAATCAAGGACCATCAAAATTTTATATAATTTACATCGATGATAATTTGATGGACAATCAAATAATAATGAAATTGCATGAAAATTGAATCACTATAAATCTATAAGTAGAAGAACGTATCCATAAGATTTTTTTTCCGTATTTATTTGAAAATTCATTGTCAAGATTATCAAGATAACCATTGTCAAGTGATCCCTTCCCTGTATATAGAGAGAGAGAGTAAAGATACCATGAGGCCTTCTGTGAACTTAACTCAAAAAGTACATCAAATCATCTCTAAATTTTAATTTATCATACTCATTAAATTCTTTATATGAAAATCTTGTGGGATGCAAAAATTTATATTGTTTTGAATTTTTTAAGTTATGGTTTTTATTTTTTTAAAATCAGCTCTAAAAATAATAATAAAATATTTAATTTTTTAACATCATTTTTAAAAATTAAAAACGGTGACTTAAAAAACTCAAAACGCTCTAATTTTTTGCATCCCACAAGATTTTCATATAAAGAACTTAATGAGTATGATAAATTAAAATTTAAAAATGATTTGATATATTTTTTGAGTTAATTGTAAGAATTCTAAAAAATCAAATAACAATAATAATAAAATAAAATTCTTTTAGTTATCATAAAATAAAAACTATCATAAAAAGAATAAAAATAATAATAATTCTTTTAGCTATTATAATTTCTAAAAATCAAAATAAAAATAGTTAATTCATCTTTTATTTTGTAAATAGTTTTCTACAAAATAAATAGGATTTAAAAAATAATAACAACTATAATAATAAAATTCTATTACTTTGGCTTTTATAAAAATCCTAAAAATCCAAAATAAAATCATAAATGATAGCCAACTTATTTCCTATTGTTTTGTAAGTGACTTTCTACAAAAATAAATAGAGTTTAAAAATAATAAAAATAAAATTCTATTACTTTAGCTATTATAAAATCCCAAAAATTTAAATAAAATTTTAGATAATTTTAACCCATTTTCTATTTTTTTTTGTAAATAATCTTGAAAATAATAGAGTTTAAAAAATAAAATAAGTTTACCTTTGTAATAGAGATAATAATGAAAGACATTATCTTAATAGTAAAAATCAATAAAAATGTAATAAACCTTTTACATTTTAGAGGTGAATAAATATGTTCACACAAGGGGTATAGAGTAACACCGTGATCTTGCACAAGTAATGCAACATTTAGAATAATTAGTCGGGACAAGAACATCTTGACGCTCGTTGAAGAATAATCAAGGCTGCGACATCAACATGAAGAGATATGTCGACTCTAAGAGAGAAGAACATCACGATGTCCGAAAGAAGTGACATCTTAATGACTCGGTGTCATGAACAAGTAATTCATGACTAGTTGAGCTAGTAAGACTGAACTCATCCGTCGATAAGTTTGTCTTCTAGTTCATCTCCCGAGATTGTGAGATTGAATCGTTCTGTAGTAGATTCATCCACAAAATAGTGAATGTGAACCGTTCTGTAGTAGGTTCCTTCACTAACACATGCCTCAATGTTAAGTCGGCTTAGTGCTTCAGGTTTGACTTTGTGCGCGCATTGTGTTCCTAGGTTTATGAATCACTTAGTGCTTGGAATTCATGATCTAGAAGATCAGTGAGAAGAAACACGTGGACCAAATCCACCCTTCTCCTGATTCACCAACCTTAGGATCAACCGGCTTAGTGCTTCGAGTTGTATTTTGTGTGATTGGTTGTTGACTAGTTAAGATTGAACCGTTCTGAAGTAGGTTTATTTTCTAGATCAACTGAGGTTGAGTCGTTCTGTAGTAGACTCACCTCAAACCCCTCTGAAGAGATCAATCTGATCTGGAGTAAGGTTATCTCTCGAGGCGGTAAAGACTGAACCGATCTGTAGTAGGTTCGTCTTTCATGGAATCAACTTTTGAATCGTTCTGAAGCAAGTTTATCTCCTAGATCAACTGAGGTTGAGTCGTTCTGTAGTAGACTCGCCTCGAACCCCTTTGAAGAGACTAATCTGATCTGTAGTAAGGTTATCTCTCGAGGCGGTAAAGACTGAACTGATCTGTAGTAGGTTCGTCTTTCATGGGATTAATCTTTTGGTAAATACAGACGACCACTTGACCATCATTTAACTATACTATTTGCTTCTCCCTTTTAAAGATCCAGAGGTGCCTCGAGGTTAACGGCCAGGGGTAATTAACGGTGGGGGCTTGCGCCACCGGAATCTACAAGAACTCACAATCACTAAAAACCCCTAAATGTGCATCCAAATTGGTCTAAACGGTAGAACCAGATGCACGCTTGGGAGGGATCTCCGTGTCCTTCTTCCGCATCCCATCGCCCTATTTGTAGTTCGCAACTAATCACGTAGTATAACTCTATATATATTAGTTTAGATTTTCTATAAGTATATCCAGATTTGTATTAATTAATATAGAAAATAGGGCATGCCACATGTCATATCAATTTATTCATTTAAATTGAAGAAGATGAATAGCAGACTCATGAAGGACTTCACAAATTGTATCCATAATAAGCGGTTAAAGAAATATCACAAGCCTTTTATTTTTTAAGTTCGAAGAAATTTGACTTTGTATTCAATAAAAAGGTATTCCATTGACGATAATTCGAATGTATGTTTATATTCTACTGCATTGAACAAATTTGAAGAAATTATTCTTCCGTTGGCTTCCTCGATTGACCACTGAAGCGTCAATAGTTCCATCTTTCATTTTTACCAAAATTTACTTCTCATTATTATTTGAGAATTGTAAAGTGATCATATTTAGAGTCAACTACCATACTTTCAATATCTACATTTTCCTTTATGTTGACTTTTTTTATCTATTTATTGCTTTCGGGAAATTGCCATATGCCGACTTTTCCAGTCCGAAAAGTTTAAATGGAAAAAGAGATTAATTCGTGATAAGGGTTTAAAAAATTCAGGTCATGATTTTTTTTTAATTTGTGATGTGGCTCGAAAATGATGCAACAAATAAAAAATTGTATTTATCAATTTGTTACCTTGGTCCAATACGCTAGAAGGACAATCAAATCTAGCCTTTTTCTTTCTTCAAAAAATAATTCTAGCATTGTTCACCATTCACCAATAGAAGCTATCTTTGACCTATCTATCATAATTGATATAAGGAAGGGATCCAATGATTTATCTAATAGGTGTTCAAATATATATAAAAAAATTCTTAAAAATATAAAAAAAATTATACATATGGTCTATTATTTATAAATTGATAGTGATTTAAATTTCATATAATTTCATTAATATTTGATAGTCCATCAAAATATTATACAATTTACAATGGTCTAATTTTATGGTTTTTGATGGATTATCAAATGATAATGAAATGACATAAAATTTCAATCATCATCAATTTATAAATAGAAGAACATATCGATAAAAAAAAAATCTATTTTTAAAATTTTTATTCATATTTATTTAAAAATCCATTATCAAAATTATCAAAATAATCATTATCAAGTCATCATTTCCCTTAATATAAATGACGTACATCAAGCTGCAGTAATTGGATTATAAACCTGATTGGCAGCTCCGCTCCCTATATATTGCCTTTCAGTCGCTAACTTCGTGGGTGATTCAACGGATTTGCTGATTGACTACTTCATTTCTACAGTTAAACACTTATTATACTCCTATTCGAGGTATGCAATATGTATATTTTATCTTATAGTTATTGTACCGTGTGAGTTGAAAAAGTATAAAATATTTTTTATTTCATACTTGTATTTCTTATTTTCAAATTAAAAAACTGATCCAAACAGTTCAGCATTATCTCCAGAACGATCATACTAACGACATTGAAATATATTAAACAGTATTTAACGTATAGTCTTCAAAAGCATTATAAATATAGATACATACATACATATATAGATAATTATGTAAATATTTACACTTTGGTTCGAATTGCACAAAGCTCAAAATATATCATGTATGAAATTTTAATTTATTCTTTAGTTCTTCATATAACTTTTGCATCGCAAAAGTTTTCTACTTTGGAAGAGTCAAAATCCATTTTTTTTCTCCTGTAAAAACTCAGTTCTAAAATTGTAATAAAATATGGATGGGAATTCTTCTGATAATTACTTATTCTTACAATCTTGAAAATCAATTTCATATAAATTCAAAGAAAATTTTAAAAATAGAAAAATTATAAAAATATTCTTAAACTTATATAGATTATCTGTGTTTCAATTTTGATGCAATTTGAGTGTCATTTAATATCTATCAAAGATCATTAATTTAAATCATTAAAATTATCATATAATTTTGATGATTTTGATGAAATATCAAATAATACTGCATTGAATTTGAAGCACAAACAATCCATAAATTTAAGAATATATCTACAATTTTTTTCTACTTTTAAGATTTTCTATAATTTTTATGAAGTTTGTCAAAATAAATGTTTTCAAGTTCCCCACACATAAAATATTGTTTCAATTAGATATGTATTTCTTTTGATGCACATCAACATGTGACATTTGTTGTAGTTGCATTGCTTATGTACTTAAAGGACATGTTCCTATTTTCTGGATTTAAAAACAATACAATAAAGTACGTCGGGTGGCATACATGCTAATGAACTAAAAACCAATATAATTTGTATTTTCTTTTTCCTAATTTTTTTTTTGCGAAAAGATATCTAGGATTATGTGTCCACTAGAAATTTAACTGCATATTCTCAGAAGTATTAGGACAAAAATTCACATATATACATCAAGACCTAACAACATAACATCAACGGACAAATTTTCATAATTAATTTTAATCCCATTTTTTATAACTACCACAATAAAATTAAAATTAAAATTAAAAATATAAATATATGTATGCCAAAATGAAATTAAGATAATCTAGAATATATCTAACAATTTACATTTATTAAATTAAAAATCAATTAAAAGCCTACATATAAGATATTAATATCCCACTTTATGGATTAAAAGTAACAGGGTGAAATAAACTGTGCAAATTTGCCCTGAAGCCTGGTGTGTGATCACCGAAATTCGAGTTAGTATTTTGAGATTCGAGTTGCTCAAAGTGCCTGGATTTCCTCATGTAGCCTAGCCGCGATGGGTGCCTTGGATCTTTATCCGTTTACTATATGATCGTCTTCAGACTTCTTTCATTACCAGGATGTATCGGGTCGTAGATACAATTTAATGTAGCTCGTTTTATAAGAATCTGTAAAATACTGATAACAAAAAGTAAAAAGTAAGGTGGCAACCCCGTACGGAGCTTGGGCAGGTTTCTAGAAATCAGTTTCAAGCAGCGGAATGGGGTCCGGAATTAATTATTCTATGTTTGTTCTTAAAAAATAAAAAAATAAAAAAATATAGAGATCAATAGTTTATACTGTTTGGTGGAGAAATTGATTTCCACGCAATTGTTTTCTTAAAAGATCAATAGTTTAAAGATCCATAATGTAGTGTTATTCTAATATACTAAATATGATTTGGATTGTTTCAAACCTATGTTTAAAAAATAAAACACAATAGTCATGTAAATTAGTTTAATTTAGAATATCATTAATATGTACATTTCTATATAATATAAAATAGTTACATTCAATTGTATCGTTGAAGTTTTTTTTTTTTTTTTTCAACTTTCGACAGTTTATCTAAAGCATCTGACAACATTTGAATCAGATTCGACGTATTCTTTAATAATGGATATGGATTTTTATATTGATCATCATAATTTTATTGAATATAAAATATTCTTTTATGGATTTGTTAAAATTATAATACATTCGCATTTAGATTATATACTTTGATAATTAGATAGATAATTAATTTTATCACCTATTATGATATATAGTTTAGGATTGTATAGACTCTAATTAAAAACAATAACAAGAAGGATTAAATAGTAAGCTTTTAAATGACAGGATGTCATTTAATAGTTTAATCAGTTTAAACGCTCTCAGATGTCAATTAATGCATATTTTAAAGAAATTCAACGTTAGAGAATTAATAAAATCAGTTAAATGATTTAACATTAAGTTTAATTGCATATATAATTAAAACATTTAAACATTAGTTCAAAAAATAAATGACAGGTACCTATACGTTCTTTTTCCTTTTTGGCGCGCGCTATCTCTTGGAGAGGAATTCATATCCACTGTTGCGCGTCATGCAGCGCAACACGTGGTTTGTTTGATCATTTTGAGATTCGTACTAACTCAAATTTGAAGTGATCGAACGGATCGCGTCTTTGCGTTGCACGGTATTGCGCAGAGTGGATAGGGATCCCTTGAAGAGAGGCCGCCATATTATTCCTACAAAATTCCTCAATAAAAATTCAAATACTTAATGCTAGATTAACCTTTTTATACCAAAATTATATGACCGAATCCTATTTAAAGAATTTGAAGTCCAAATGGGAGGACCGATGTGGACATATGCAATCTGCACAGGAGAAAAGCATAAATGAGAGATTTATTATACAACAATCACGTAGAAATTTCTACTACGGAGATTCTAGTGGAGTTGGACCTACAGAGTCCGAAATATCTTGTTGGAATAATGAAGTGTTTGTCTAGAATTTCTTTTCTGCTCCCCCAGTTCCCTGTTCCAATTCTTTCCGGCTTCTAGAACAACTTTATGCAAAAGACAAATACATATTTTGTACAAGATGACAATCAGATATAATTAATATATTGGAATTCAAGGGAGCTACGTATTTCTTATGGGGCAATTTTATGTTTTTCCTTCTTTCAAAATTTTTAAAACAAAATGTTTTTTTTCTCTCTAAATTATTCAACAAAATGCTCTGTGAACCACATTTTTCATTTTTATCCCTTTCATCTTCATTACTATAATTTATTAATTTTTCATTTAGTTTCTTTCATTTATACACACATTTTCAAATATAAAAAAATCTCATATGATATAAATTTATATTCATGAAATTTTTGAAAATATTATGTATTTAGAAAATATACAGTTTGTGTTATTTTATTCTACTATGTTTGTATTCATTAATTATATATTTTTAAAATGATCCCTAGATTATTGAATATATTTCAAAACAAATAATATTACTATTATTCTAAATATAACAAAGTAATATAAAATGAATGTTCTTCTTTCTAAATCTTATAAAAATAATAATAGATACAAAAATTGCATTTGGAATATATATTAAATCATTTATTTAATAGAAGAATATGCATTAAACCATTACATGTTAATCTTTTTGTTAAATAAATTTTGTTTTTTTATTATATCACTCATCATATAGCATTAGGCTCAAGTGACTCAAACTATATGTATTTTTTAATAAATTTATAATATCATTAAAAATTTCATAAATGAAGATTTTATGAAAAGTTGAGTGTATAAATGAAGAAAAATAAATTTAAAAATAAACAGGATATTTTGACAATTATTTTATATGAAAATGTGTGTGTAAATGAAAAAAAAAAAAACAAATCATAGTAATGGAGCTGAAAGGGAAAAAAACTGAAAAATGGGGTCTACAAGGGCATTTTGTTGAATAATTTGGAGAGGAGGGCACTTTTGTTTTAAAATTTTTTAAAGAAGGACAAAACATAAAATTTCCCATTTCTTATGATTTTGATATAATATTCTTACAAATCACTAACAAATAATAACTAGAGTTGCATGAAAAAGAGAAAATATTTATGTACGGCGTAGAAATCCTTCTATACAGGCATCTAATATTTAAATTATTTTATTTACGTTATATCATATATCATATCATGCACTTCCTCGTTAAGAATGAAGTTAAATGCTATACCTTATTTTTTTACAAAATATCAAATGATGGATGAAGAACAACACTACTGAATAAATTTAGCAGTATTTTGTTTAACCAGGATAATCAAAAGTAGATAAATATGTCAATACAAAAATAACACATACCATGAAAAAAGTTAACAAAAAAGATGGTTATCAATTGATTATAGATTTTAAAAAAAAAAACTCATAGGCCATTATCAAGACCGAGAAAAATATAGTAAGATAATGGAGCACGCCAATTAGCCCAATTATTCTTCTTGATTTTTTTAAATATTTTAATCTACTTGAATTTAATGATTCATGTATATTTTTTCTCTCATTTAAAATAAATGGATGTAATATACTTAAAATAAAATTTAACTTTTAAAAATGATCCAATTTAACATTTTGTTATATAATAATTACTACTATTATTATTATATACATCTTCAATATTTAAAAAAAATATGTTAAAATTTTCTTGATATGGCAATTTTTATCAAATATGTTTAAAACTTTTATTGAATATATTTAAATTTTTATATTTTTAATTATTTATTTAAGAACTATTTTATTCGGGGTGAAATCCGATTTATAACCATAGTATTTAGAAAGAAACATTCTGCCCGTACGCCCACAGTCTAATTTATCTATCTACAAATTCTATTTTAACAATACAAGATGAAATAGACAAAGGGATACTACATATAACAAATAAATTTACTACGCAGAGAAGGCCAAAAAAATAAAGTGAAATATTCCAAACTGATAATTTGTTAAATTAATAACTGGTCGAAGTGATGTCCAATTAAAATATTTTAAATATTCCCTCCAGGTTTCACAAAATATATTTTATTTTGTAGATTTATTCAAACTATCATTACGACTTGAATCCCACCATGGTCATGCAAAGAGATGTCTTTGTTTGCCAACCTATAAATACAGCAAGTACTAAACAAATGTATATGATAGAGTCATAGCTCATATCTCAATAGTTATCAAACATCTCTTTGATACAAAAATTTTAATATTTTGGTACCTTATTTGTGTTGAACGTTTTTATCTTTTAATTAATCTCGTATTGACTATAACCATTTTAATCTTTGTACTCTTAATTATTAGTTCAGTGAGGCTTAATAAACAATATGATGAAATTCAGGTGTGTATCTTGCTATTCGATTGACACTGATAAATAACTTGATTATGTAAGATTCTTTAGTACAACAAAGAGGAAAAATAACAAATAAAATCAGTTAAGAAACCATAACTATTTGGTTTGATTCATCTTAATGAATCAAACCCAAAATGGATAGCTAAATTACTTTATATTTTCCATCTCTTGAATTTATTTATATTTTGGTGTTAATTTAACATATCAGTACCAGGCAATATCAACGGATTACATATTTTTGTCTAATTATTTATTTTGAGCATCTTCCTCAGACCCCCATAGATAAAAAACTATCAGTATACAAATTAATCATATCTGACATCAGAACAAACATGCTACTTTTGAGATTTACCTCTCCACCTCATCATACACTGTTGTTGGCTCAATGTACCGCCTTAGAGCTATGAGCAACGAATGGCAATATCATTATTTAAGAATGATGACTATCATTTAAAATTTATTTACTGAAATTAATATATTTTATTTTGTGCCTCATAAGGGAATAAAGAATGTTGCAAATATTTAATAATGTAGGTTTGGGAGATGTCAGACAAGAAAAGAGTAAAATAAAAAATTAGTCTCGTAAAGATTTTGAATTTTGCACACTTTCTTCTGTTTGAAGTTCTTGAATTATAACATGAAGAGATTCTCTCAAAATAAGATGTTAACTTGACCACAAAATTAACCTACATGGTCATTCTCTGTGTATCTTCACTAATATGGTTGCCTTTAGAAAATCAATTATGTCTGAGGACCGGAGAGTATGTTTCAATGCCTAAAAATATCAGCAAGATTGCAAGACCTACACACTTGAGGATCTTTTGGGGGCTTAACATGATTCTTTTCCCTAGAAGGGGGTCAAGAGAAATTTTATCAGACATAATTGGTACAGATCGGTATGTGCCCAAATTATATTTTACAGTTTGACCAAATTTATTTAGTGCGTTGACAGCTCTCCCTTCTAGGCCCCTCAGCAATTGAGAATTCTGAGAGCGCCTCTCTGTATTTGTTGTTAGGTATGTTCCCTCATTCACTACCTCCCCTCCTTGTAATAGCATCTTGAACCCACCTTCTTTGAATGTAGCAAACCGTACCATTGCCCTAGTACCCCAAATAAAAGCACATAATCATAATAAAAATTTAGCTTTGCAATTCTGGTTCAAAACATACTCTCCTGTCCTCAACCTTATGAGCCAGAAAAAATATCATCTTACCTAGAAGATGACAGATATCAAACACTACTCACGCTACTCCAATTCTAACTTGGATTAAAGAATCAAAGTGAAAATACTGATAAAATATTTTTATAAGAGCATCTAATGAAGAAAATATGGGAAAACTTTCAAAATATCTAATTACAAGTGACTCACCTTTTTGAAAGTTAACATGCACATAATCCTTGAAATCACTATCTTGTCAGTGCCAAATTGAATCAATGTTATTTTGTTGTTTTTGAAGAGGTTACTCAAATCATCTTTAGTTATATCCCAAGGAAGGCTTTGCCTTTGTAAGGCTGAATCTCCAAGTAGAACCCTCCCCTGAAAAAAAAAATAATAAGCAATAAATAAATATAAATAGTTTCAAATTATCACTTCATGTCAGATCCATGAAGTGATATTGCTCGTTTAGATGCTAACTCTGTCTGGAAAAAATATCAATTAACCAAACATAGTAAGTATACGATTTTAATGTATGAAAATTAAAACGTTCCTCCCAAAACACTATGCCAATAGCACGCCATAAAATTGAAAACAAAAAGAAGTTTTTTTTCCAGCATGTGTTAGTCCAAATCTCATTCCCATTTTGCTTCAAAATAGAGAAAGTCTGGAGTTTTGCATGCAATTGGTGCTTATTCATTCAAATTTTGTAAATTAATCTCTGCACTCTCAAATATCAGGAATAATTTCATTTTTACCTCAAAAAGGTTCCAACAGTGGACCAAGGAGACTATTTTACACAACAATTGGATGGAGGCATGTTGCGGCACATCATTTGCCTAGGAGGTTATTTTATAGATTTCATAATTTTTATGAAGTTAGAAATAATTGGCTAAGGGATAATATAGTCAGACAGAGCAATGGCAGATAGTAATGCCAACCCACTTTGATTCATTTCCAAACCAATATGGTACATACGTCTTACTCGCTGCTATTTTTTTGTTGACAACATCCATTAACTCGAGGTATTATTTGTCGCTTCAAAGCCATCAATTGAGGCACCATTATCAAGATGTATGAATTTTTGAAAATAACAATTCAATTTTGATAGTAAACCCTACAAAAATCATCTAAATTGATGGATAATGTCATACCTAGTGCTTGTAGTTGCCATAATCAGAGAAGGATGCAATGAGCACAACGCACAGGATCCCCGATCGAGTCGCCCTCACTTTGCTCAGTCTGATCAGATCCAAAGGTGAGGGCACAACACCATTCATAGTCGAATCAAGGCGGCGAAGGGAGATTGAATTGAGTGGCGGACATGCTTCGGGGAGAACACCAAAGATGCAGCACCATCCAGGGTTGGCAGAGAAACAATTATGTGAGCCTCAAGCGAAGAGATAGAGGAAACATGAAAGAAACTCAATCGGGGAGTGAAGGAATGAGGAAAGATTAATGGATGGTAAAAAGTGCATCTTAAAATCTGTATAACATTTAGTACAATGAATCTAAAGAAGCCTAACTCAGAAACTCTACACCGAAATTACAGGATTAAGAGCGCAAATGATCCTCCAATAGATTCTTCAGCCGCTGCGATAGTGAAACAAATTATTAAACCCGTTTTGAGGAACACTCTAACCCGCTAGGTATATATATACAAGGCCGAGTGAACAAACAATCAAATGAAGGAAAAAAAAATATGCAAATCTAAATGAAGAATCAACGGCTGAAACAAATATGTCGGCGTAGCATATCGCAGAGCTCGCGACTTCTCCCCCTCTTTTAGGGGAGGTTATTAGTCAAACGCAAAACTCCGCCTTAATGATGCTTGTGTCCGGATGGTCGTTACAGACAAAGAACCCGCCTCTCATTGATAATATAGTCAGTGTTTTCAAATGCATACTGCTATGCGGGTGTTCATGTGGATTTAGATATATATAGATTTGCATGCTATGCATTCACATGACTAGAAATACAAGAAAGTAATACAAATACAATTATATTTAAACTAAAATATTTATTGAAGTCTCAAACTTGAAATCAAAGATTCAGTCTAACACAAATATCAAATGAAACATAAAAAATCCATAACAGTAAGTAAAAAAGTACGAATAAAATATAAATGAGACTCAAATTAAAACTTGAAATGCTAAATTACTCATCTGCCTCCACTATAACTAAATTAAGAGTATCATTGCCATCATCATCATCAACAACAACATCTACATCATCGTCGTCGTCATCATCATCATCATCATCATCAAATTTATCATCGATGCCCTCATCTACATTTCTTTCCTAGATGATTGGTAGATTTTTGGGTTTCGGTGGGTTCTGGTCAAGAGAAACAAAAGAGAAAGAAAGGTGAAGGAGCGGTTAGGATTTGAAAATCAGAGAAGAGACGTATCGAAAATTATAATAATTGAAAGATGAGTCGTTCCAAACGAAAGCGCATTATCATTCCACAAAATAAAATATTGTATCATGTCGCATATACGTGCGCATATGCAATCGAATATTAAAATCCGCATATTTAAGTGGCAAAATCCGACCGATCTAACAAATCTATTCGATCCGTCCGAATCCGAACTCAATCCGATCTGATTTTTTAGAAAGTCAAACTGACTCGAACCTGACCCGACCCGGATCCGAACGACCCAAAATCCGAGATGACCCGAGATCAGACAACCCGACCCGATCCGAACCCGAACGACCCGAAAACCCGAGATGATCCGAGATCAGACAATCTAAAATCCAACCCGATCGGAACCTGAACGACCCAAAACCCGAGATGACCCGAGATCAAATGACCTAAAACCCGACCCGATCCGAACTCGAACAACCCACAACTCGAGATGACCCGAAATGAGACAACCGAAACCCGACCCGACCCGATTCGTGATGGATATATGTATCTAATTACTTTAAAATTATAGTGTATAAATATTAAACTTCTCTTTAAAAAATCAACTTATACTTGACTATCGTTAGTTTATTTTAAGGGATGTCGAGTTAAGCACGGGTTTAGAGGAGGACCGGTGTTGAGCACGAGTTTCAAAAACAACGATGGATCGTCCGTTTATTTTAACATAAATTAACAAATATTTTTATCAATATAGCATGTACAAATAATTACACGTATAATTTTGATAATTTTAATTAAAAAATTACCTATATATATATATATATATATTATATATATATATATATATATATATATAAATTTATCGAAATAAAAAAAAATTGCATTTCAAATCATAATAATAATGCCTATTAATCAAAAGTTATATATCGTAAATTAAAATTATTATAAAAAATTAATGTTATTATTCAGAATTATCATAAGTAACATGTCTTCAGTCTGTTAATAAAATGAATGAAGTATATCGACCTAAAACGATCTGACTAGACCCAAATTAATTAATCATATCCATATTATTTAAAAAATCAAATTGATTATAACATAATTGTTAATCTAGACTTAATATTATCTAAAATGAATTTCTGAAAAAAAAATTAGTCTAACGACTCGAAATCCAACCCGACCCAAAATTCGACCTGACCCAAAATAAAACATCACAAAAAAGAACCCGACCCAATCCGAAATAACCAGAAACCCGAGATTATCTGATATTAGATGATCCAAAAGCCAAGATGTCCTGAGCTACTAAGAACCCGAAATTTGGCCCGACCCGAAATGATCCAAAACTCGAAAAAAAAAACCGACAATATTCGACGCAACCCGGATCAAGTTGACCCAATAATGTTTTTGATCAAATTTACCCGACATGACCCACCCGAACCCGAACCTGATTTAAGGATTTTGGATCGTCCAATAGTGATGATTTTCTTCTTATCCAAAAAAATAATAAAAAAAATTTTAAAAAAAATATAAAATTTAATTTTCTACAAGAGTTTGATATGGAGATAAATTGAAGGGATCAGATCAGTCATTTTTAACTTAAAATTTAAGATTTTAACGTAATGTACGAATGAATCCGTACAACATGTTGCATTTTAGACTTCATATATATATATATATAGAGAGAGAGAGAGAGAGGTGCTAATATATTTTATAAAGCATAAAATACTTCATACTTTACATTTATATCTCACGTTTTAAAATTCAAAAGAACGATCCAAATCGTTAAATATGATCTTCATATCAAAATCTACTTGGTGATTAAATTTTATATTTTTGAAATTTTTTTACTATTTATTTAAAGGGATATAAAATGTTGATATTGAATGGTTCAGATGACGTGAGATCAATGAATTTTATAACCCTTCAAAAAAAATAGTAAAAAAATTTCAAAAAATATAAAATTTGATCACCAAGGAGATTTTGATATGAAGATCATATTTAACGATTTGGATCGTCTATAAATTTAAAAATATGAGATATAAGTGTGAAGTACGAAATATTTTGTGTTTTATAAAACACATTATCACACCTCTATATATATATATATGCTTACGTGAAATGTATATATATTAGAAAAATAGGATTGGCTACATGTTTTGGTCTTTAATCTAATGAAAAAAATAATAGTCTTCGCAATCTGCAAATTCGAAATTCAAACAAAACTCTTCTCATGAATATTTTAAATAGATGACTTTGTCATCATCTTTATCTTCAAATAATATGCTGTGTTTTCTTTTGTTAAATGATAGTGCATACAGTAAATAGTAATACTCAACAATTGTCCCGTTGGACTAAAACCAAAAGAACACAATGACTCAATTATATATTAAATCTGAACGATATTTATCATAAATAGTATAAAAACCAGCCCAATTGGAAAGGGTATTGTTTTTAGTAGATATTGGCAGACCATAATAATAAAATAGAGACTAACTGTATTCTAGATCTATACTCCTTATATTCTAATTGAAAAAGTATTGATCATGTTCTCAAATATTCACTGATAACTTTCTTACGGAAGATCATCGAAATTTTAAAACCGAAAGTCATCAGTTTTAATACTAGAGAAACAAAATCTTAATATATAATATATTAAGTCATATTTTGAACTTAAAATTTATATTTGAATGGAAATCATAATATGAGTAAATATTTATACATGAACTTCAATGTATTAAAATTGAATGTCACAAGTCTTAACGTGATAAATATGATGTTTTAATATTTAATATTACAAATTATATTTTTAAAACTTAAAATTTATATTTGGACGGTAATCAAGATATGAAAAAGTATTTATACTTGAACCCCGTTATCTTAAAATTGAATATCTCAAGTCTTAACACGAGAAATACAACATCTTAATATCAAATATTACAAGTTATATTTTAAACTTAAAATTTATATTTGAACGGACATCAAGATATGAACAAGTCTATATACCTAAACCTTAATGTGATAAAATCGAATGTTCTGAGTCTTAACACACACAAAATAATATCTTAGTATCTAATATTATAAATCATAATTTTAAACTTGAAATTTATATTTGAACGATCATCAGAATATGGACAAGTTTATAAACCTAAACTATAATCTCTTAAATATGAGTCGACAAAAATTATTTACTTTCTTGTTCAAATATCCAAGAGAGTTATACAATTATATTTCTATCTCAGATAAGTCAACAACAATATGAATCTAATGTCATCCTTTACACAAGGATAGAAACAATCATCCAATAAAGTCAAACCGCTCATTAAATAATATAGTCACTTCTAGAACTCTCTAGACCTTCCTATAAATGATATTGAGAGTCTTAATATCTAATATTGAAAGTCTTAAGCATTATCATATAATGTCTTAATATTAAATTCTTATGTGATTGTTTTGCAAATTGACAAATATAATTTTATATAATTTTGAAAATTATTTACAACAACAATCTCTCCCTTTTGATGATTTACAAAACAACCACATAGATATATAATATAATTTTGAGAATACATAATCTCTTTATCGGAGGTTCTTTAATATAATTAATTTGTGCCATTATGGATCTAAAATAAATAAATTAAGTGTGCCTCAATTTAAATAACCTGCTCTGATACCACTTTGATGTCCCTAACGGCACGGATGATGCGCAATAAAAGAACCTTGAGCTAGTTTTGCAATTCAATATCAAGAATTAAAAATAATAGAGAGAGAGAGAGAGAAAAAAAAAACACAGAAATTAACGGAGTTCGGCTATAACGAGCCTATGTCTCCGGGATCCGCAATCACCAACGTCGATTGCGCCGAGTCACTAAACCATAGTGTTCGTACAACTGTGAACCTTCGGTCCCTTACACCAAGTAAACGGACAATCGTCGGCCAAAAAAATAATGAGGACAACACCTCTAACAAGAATAAATCTCATGAAGGAGAAAACACTCAATAATCACTCTAATCTAATCTATATATTAAGGTTTTAGTGAAGTAATTTTGAGATTAGAACAAAGTATTTTAAGGTTTCAAAGGTTTAGCAATGACGACTAGGGTTTCTCAAAGGTATGGTTGTGAAAAATAGCTCTTTGGAGGAGAGGGGTTATTGTTATTTATAGTCGGATAACAAAACAGGCAATAAATCAGCAAATCTGGAAGGAAATCTGCAGAATCTATTGCAACGGTTAGATAATCGTTGTAACAGTTAGGTGATGCCAACCCTAGTGAGGTTAACCGTTATAACGGATGTGAGATCCGTTACAACGATTAGGAAAGAAAAATTCTCTGAAAAATCTTAGATAAAATTTGTACACAAAAGATTTATCCCGTTACAACGGTTATAGGGATCTGTTATAATGGTTATTGCCTGATAAATAATGAATAATGTATTTGGTTAATGCTTTATTATATAAACTCAAATAATAAATCATTGTTTTTAATTGATAAATATATTTTTATATAATTTTGAGAAATTTTTACAACAACAATATTTATATCTCATATCATTAAGTCGGAATGTTACCAAAGATATTTAATAAGTATATAATCTAAAATAATATTTTTAAAATAATTATGATAAAAATAGATCTTAATATCTAATATAAATAAGTCTTGTAATACATATTAATTTATTATTTAAAATATATTTTTTAGTTTAGTCTTCATTTTTACTACTATAAAAAAATCTAAAATATATACTACATATACGCCTTAACATGTACTATAAATAATTTTTTCATATTTACTGACTAAAATTTTATATTAATATATCATTCAGAATATAATTTTTAATTTAGTCTTAATTTTCACTAGTACAAATAAGTCTAAATATATATAATCTTTGTTAGTTTTGTGTTAAAACTCTTTCAATCTCAATATTATGATCCAAGTATTTATATTTTATATAATAAAATTTTATATCAAGCACAATTAAGTATTCATATCTATTTTATTACGTCTGATGCACATTTATTTAGTATAATAAAATATATATATTTTGTGATCTCTCCTATCTCTTAACCAATTCATTTGAAAGAATACTCAATTTTAATCTTCTTACTCCCAAAAATTGATCTAGCTTATCCTCTTGATCAATCGAGTTTTTAAATGTGAGTTTCAACACATTTTATTTGCACATGAGAAGTGAAATAGTGATTCGAACACTTAGAATATTAGATCACTTGCTTAAAGCTTCACATATCATCTACTCAGTTTAAAAAATATTTGATCAATCGATTGAGACTCACCCGCACTAAATTATTCTAATCAAATTTCTACCGAGATATTCTCTTTTGATTTCTCCCAAACTGTTGATCTATTTCATGTGATATTTAGCTCATTGTGTTTTCCTCGTCGCAAGTTTTTCAACGAAATATAACATGAGGGGGTAACTCTCAAAAATGAGAGAAATATAATTGGAGCTTCGATTCACAAGGGTCAAGTATGTGATCCACGTTTTTTATTTTCTTTTAAAACTAAATTGAATAACATATAGAAAGTAGTTAAATTAGTTAAAATAGTTGAGGTATAGAAATTGGGGTATATAAACTTTTCTCAATAAAATATATCTTTCAGCAATTCCATTTTATATCTTTTCTTTTTCAAATTATTTTAAACGGTAACAAAACAAAATAGGGAAGAGGTAGATATTATGGCATATTATACCACTAGAAACGAAAAGACTATTTCATTTTGAATGAAGCAGGCGGCATGTTTGACTACCTTTTTTTTCAGAAAAATTAATTAATTATCACAATGATTTAATCTGAATTTCAAGGATAAAGATTTAACTTATATTTGAGCAAAAACAGTATTTTGGTTGTCACAAATAAAACGAAAAGTATCTACATATGACTATGCAAATGATCAGATTCGTATACCTTTAAATAATATGAAACCAAATAAAAAAGAGTTGCAAAATTTGGAGCCATTTTAGAGAGAGCCAGTACGCGTCGGGCATCATGAGTTTAAAACAGTAATGCTCTTTTCTTTCAGATTATTGGGAGAGAAAACAAGCTAATTATAACAAAATAGCCAAACCACTTCTGTCACAAACTCTATATCCGAGATCAAATATAAAATACATTAAAAAACTATTTAAAAAAAGGAGGCTGATAATAGTCCCCATAGTTTTATCCCAAAAGAAAATTATATATTTAACAAATAACGTGTTTAAGTGTGTTTTGGGCATGTCATAGGAATCTATTTATATAATTTAGGCTTCTTGTATTAAGAGTATCAATCTTTTATGCAATTTCATAATTTTAGCAATTTACTGTGATCTTTACATTGCAAACTATTTATATTTATTGACATAATTATTTATACATTCCATTACAGAGAGGTCAAAAGATAAGTTAGAATTTAGATGATCTTCGACGCTATTTACTTCATACTTGCATATTATTTATTGCTATTTATGTCTATTACATGGTTATTTATAGTTGTTATCTATTTTATTTATACTAATTAAATAAATAAATAATAACTAATTATTAAGATTATTTTTAGCTCAAAACATATTGTGCATTTAAGATTCTCGGGTAGGATATTATTTATATTATTCGGTAATCTTGTTTGTAACGTAATATTGTAAAACATAATTTATGAAAAGAGCATTATAAACACATCACCAAGAAGTTAACACAGGCAAGTAATCGAGACTTACAAAAATCATGGCGTGAAAGTTAGTTCAAGAGATTTTGAGCACTATGTTTGGGCCATAATTGATGAGAGGTAAACCACCATATTTAAAGGATGATAAATAAGAAAATTAGAAAGCAAAATATCTAAATTTTTTGTTAAAAATAAGATCCGACTGATGATCGAGGATTTGATAAGGCATGGATAAGATACAATAAATGGTTTGAAGAGAAATGAGGAGAAAAAAATTGAAAAAAAAACTGTCGGAAAGGAAGAGAGGAATTTGAAATAACGGGGATGAATGAAGGGATGTCACGTTGATAAGATTTTAAAAAGTTGTTAAAAAAAGAAAATGAATATTTGAAAGAATGATCAAATATGGTAATTAGTCGTTGGGGACAAAAAATGGGGACGGGACGTTGGGGATTAGAATATTATTCCTTAAAAAAAACTACGTGAAAAAAATTCATTGCCACTGTAAAAAAATAAAATTTATTATTGCAAGGAGCCTTCCTCCCCTTGTAACAACGTTATCTACCCTTGCTAGAAAACCGGATCCTAGTAATGAGATTTGTATGCACGTTTTGAGCGAAATCATATTCTTAATACAAATTAAAAGAAATAAGTACATAAACATGAGACCGATCAAGAAGTCAAAACATGTCACCCATGGATTCGCACTTTCCAGAAGCTCTTTCCAAATGAATATGCCTTTCCTTCTATTTTTATAACTTTTTTAAGTGTTCATTCAAATCAAACGTGCTGCTTTGCTGGTAGACCGAATTTAGATTGCTGGTCAATGTAAAAGAAGGATCTTTTCAAGTATGGAAAATCATAAAAAGGACATGACAAGTTTTCCTCGAATTCTTGTTCCTTCTGTATTTTTTATTTTAGTTTGGAATCTCTAAAAGGTCCCTTCCAGAAGCTTTGGCAATTTGTTTGCTTATGACTGTTCTTTTTCATATTTTATTGCATGGAGATTTGCAGTTCTTCGTTGCCAGAACGTCTTAAAGTGAGATTTGAACAAGTGATTGCAAAAACCAACTATCACTTTTGTGAATTCTGACGATGTACATACCAGTACCTTGAACTCCGAGCTGTTAGCATTAAAAATATATATTGAATGTGTTTGTAAAATATCAGATTTTTTTTATAAAAATAAAGAATATAATAATTAAGATAATTTTTTTCACTTTTAAAGTTCTAATTATGCACTAATGAGAAAGATAAATATCATGACTTATTGAAAATCATAAATATATATTGAATATGAAATTATTTTTACATAACATTCTGCATCAAAATGAAATTAATTAAGTAGTAAAAATCATGAAGAATGAATAAACATAAGGTACAAATATATAAGCCAATTATATAATATGTATTATGTTAAGAATTAAAGATTCTTGCTAGTCTATGTAATAACTAAACACCCCAAACACTAGCACAAGTAATTCAATAGATAAATTCTGAGCTATTAAAGGATAAGATAATTAATTTGAACTGTTTTATTTGTTCCACGTGCATGATCTGAGTGCCAAAGTTTTATTACTTATCAGGGGTCAACCAGTGGAAAAGAAGCAAGCAGCTATCCAGATTTCTCTGGAAACAGTGAATACCTGCAGTTGTAAGTCGTAGAAGTAAATTTTCAAGTAAAATCATAAGATACAAGAACTGAGGGGCGGATTTACAGCGAGACAAGTTTTGATTGGTGTTCGGACGGATTATGTATTTTTTTTATTGTGTATAGGTTTAATTTTTTTTTCTTGAAATTTTTTTGGGTCCACATGTTCCATCAGCCAATGGAGAGAATGCTGTTTTACATCAATCAGTCTTCTAGAATAGGTTTGAACTTTTACATAGCCTTTGTTTTCTATGATTGAAGTAACAGAAGTCCAATCAACTGATGAAATTGTTGGAATTGAATAAAAAAAAGCATCTGAAGAATTATGGGAAGACTTAAATATTAGGAGAAACTTGATATATATTCAAGACACCATCGTCCAATTTAATAATAACTGCCAGAAAAGTTGTTTGTAGAAGTCACTAAAATTATTACATTTCTGCAAGCAAACCATATGCACAGCTTTTTAGCTAGATATATTTCCTTGTATATTTAAATATAACATAAATAAACTAGAATATATTTTCTTTCGTAATGAATAATTTTAATTAATTTTTTATCCCAAAAATTGACAACATAATTGTTAAAGGAAACCTGAAAGTTCTGCTCATGTGCAAAGAACAAAATAATTTGCGTAAAGTGTGGCTGCTCCAATGTGACAAAAACGGTGGCAGCCATAGAAATTCTGCCAAAGTCGTGTGAAACAATGATTTTAATCATTTTTCTAATAATAATAATTATTATAATCTTTAGCCATGTTACAACCACAAATTTGAGAAGCTGGTAAGTGCCAACGTAGATTTGACGTGTAACTAAAGATTTTGTTTTTAGACAAGCTTTGTATCGTTCTAAATGTATGATATCGTTATCTTAGACGTAGTTTTATATTCGTGCTTTACAAATAACATGATTGCAATCCTACAAATACTACAAATAAAACACAAACGCAGACGCACACAGACATACACAGAGGACAAATTACAAATAGACAAGAGCTTCAAATAAGGCATATGGTGTTATACAAGCCAAAACTATCAAGCGAGCATATATGACAATCTGTTTAACAAATCTACGCTGAAATTTAATTCTACTAGAGATTCTACAGAAACATTACCTAGAAGTTTTGTTTCAGCTAATTAAAATTCAAGATCTAAAGCCACAAGTGATGTTAAAGAATCACCACGAAGGAACATCCGCAACACAAAATTCTACTAAAGTTTTTTTTTATTTGGGATTTCTCAAGACGATAATTACAGAATCACCACGAAGGAACATCTTGCTGATGAACCTATCCTTGTTGACTGGAAGTGCCTTTTTCTTTCCTTTCCCCGTCTTAGGTACCTTCAAAAGATATAAATGTAATACATTATTCAAGTAATTTTTACTCTCACCCAAATTCCTGTCCCAATTTACATCTGTGCCTCAGAATTGTACAACAGAAGATTTTGATGGGTATATACCACAAAATTCACATCCGCTGCCATACTTGTTCTATGGCAGAAAGTTGCCATAGAAATTGTCTATGGCAAGTGGAACCCACAAAACAATAGCACATCTGTGCCTGTGAAACTTGTCTAGATTTGGCTGAAAAACTATGTCAATTTTGCTGCCATAGTTTTTTTATGGTAACAGATACTGATCCCCACAAACACCACAAGTTTCCTTTTCTTACACGTACATAATATGTATAAAGAAAAATTAGTGACAGTTTGGCAGAAAAAAAAAAAGAGAAGAGAATACTATTAAATTGTCAATGTATCCTATTTTAACTTTTTTTCCCAAAGGGTATACATGGTATATTTTGCAATTGATGTCATCAAGTCATTTTATAATCTATTGTTTTTTAGGAAATACCTCAGTCCACATTTCTCTGACATTTTCAAGAACCATGTTGCAGTGACGATCAAAGGCTCTCACACGTCCAAGCAACTTCTTGTTGTTTCTACAATTAATCAGCACCTAGATAAAGAAAAGAAAAAAGAAAGAAAGAAAGAAAGAAAGAAAAACAAAATTCAATCATAGTTCATAACCTGATAAGACAAATGGCCATTCATGAAGTCATGTCCGGCACCCCAATTTGGCCATCCAACCAATCTAATCAACCTACCAGAAGAATGCATATCCACATCACGTATTAATCAGGTCATGTTATTCAAGTATATTATATGTAACTTAATGCTGGAAACATTACCAACCAAGAATGTTTAACCAGTTCAAAATTTACAACTTCATCCAAAATTGCCAGAACAGACAAAAACAGGAGCCAATAATTTAAGAGTATCATCTTGTTCGAGTCACATCACACCACAGTTAAGATGTTCTGACAAATTCTATAAAAATAAGACATTGAAAAATATGCAGAAACTAAATAAAACAGGAACTTAGAAAGAACCTGAGTATTATTTTTGACACTCATCATCAAAACAGAGAGAGGACCAGTGCTAAATTCTTCTTCCTCTTTCTTAGTCTGGCAAAATGTCAACGTATATAAAATTATAGGTGTTATTGCTCCACAGATAGAACCAATAACATAAATCTATGTAATATGTATGCAATTTGGACAGTGCTAAATGCCTCACTAGTATCATTTACTAATTTCTGGATTTTTACATAACAATAGATGCCTTCCAGATAAACCATACCAGTACGTACACAATGGAACATCATGTATATCTGTAACACACTGTAGCACTTCCCTATTTCACAATTCATGTCTAGCTCTATCAATTTTAGCAAGTCTAGAACCGACAGCACAAATCACACAGTGAAAATCTAGACAAGCAAACTAAAAAAAAAAGTATAAACTTACATTTGTATCCTCCTCCATAGGTTCTCCTGAATAAGATATCAAACAGAGTGTTAGACAAAAAGATGTTAAAAAAATAGAATTAAGTGAGGAAGGGATGGATACAGATTTGGGTTACAAAATTAAGAGTAAAAGAGAAACTTAGGTAAGGTTGATTCCTCTTTTTCCTCTATTGAAACAGAATTTCAAGAATTACCATACTACATGGTACTGGTATTACAGGTAAAGGACTTGAAGCTCAACATTAATTATACGGTTGAAAGGAACAACGAACATGACTACAAAAAAAAAATTAACTCTATCACGGGAAAATAAGTAAAAACATGGGAAATTAAATCCACCAAACCTAATCAAATCGGCGAATAAGTGTTGGCGAACCAAAAAGAAAATAAATTGAAGAAAAAGAATACCTTGATCTAAGAAAAGCTTTTAAGAAGAAATGGAGAACTAAACCGACAGGCACGGATCTGTTCCAGCAAAAGTGCAAAACCCTAGAGAAGGTCGAGTGTTGCGGCCGAGGGTTTTCTTGTGTGGATAGCTTAAAATTTCAAAAATGCCCCTGAAATGTGAGAAATGTCCTGGCACTTGGCAGGCTCACAGCTTAGTCCGCATTTTTTTGGGCCTGGCCACCTGGGCCCTGGGCAGTGGTTGGGAAAAGGGAATGAAGTTGAACCATTGTTTTAAAATCCGGCCGCATATGTGGTCTAATTATGTTTATACGGTATGATGCCGCATGCATATGAGTATGCATTCGTATATTCAATGATGTACATTATTTTTTAAAATATTTATCGTATTAATTCTATAAAATTAATTATATTATATTTTTCATGCAAAATATTCAAAATTATATTAATATATTATTATATTTTCTTATTTTATATTAAAATTCTTCAAAAATAAATGACCGATTCAAATATTGTAAGAATTTTTTAGAATACATATCCACATATTGAATCGTATATATACTCGCATGTCGCATATACGTTATGTAGTGGTCAACCGCACGCATATTGAAATCTACATTTTAAAACCTTGTGTTGAACAATGAAAATTTCTCAGAATAAAAGTACGAGTCGAGTCTTCTGATATTCATGATATATCTATTTTTTTCTCTCCCCATTCAAAATGCAAAAAAAATACTATAGTTCTGAACTTCAACCTATATTTATTAGGGAAATTGATTTTATGCCATTCCAAAAAGTAATGCTACTTAAAATTTAATTATTTGTTATTTTCACTGTATAAATGTATAAATGTACAGTAAAATAGTAAAAATTATATCTGGTCACAAAAATATTTCTCATGAAAAAGTAGCCTTGCTCTTACATTGGTTATGGCAGATTGATTTCGAAATGACCTCTTCATGGGCTCTAGCAATACAAACATATTTAGAGCATCAACAAAATATCAAATTTTATTTCATAATTGTCATTTTAATTTCATAAATACAAGTCTACATCCTGCCACATCCCTTAGCAGGAAATACCATGAAAATTGTCGGTCCCTAAAAAGATCCGCTACTTGTGTTTGTTGCTTCCATTTCTCCTCCTTGATCCATCTCTTTTTCTTTTCTTCATTTATTTTTGGTCTCTCTCACCAAGTAATTAAACTTTATAATTGCACGGATGAATGAATGAGAGGAAGTTGTCGGGAAGAGAAACAAATGACAAAAATCAACAAAGGAGAAGTGAAAAAAACAAGTAATTAAACACACAAAGGATGTCGCTAGACTTTTTTCTTGGAAAAGAAATGTCAGGGGAGAAAGGAAGGTATCTGACAATACGAGACTGAGATCAGGAGAAGGGAAAAAGTTGTATATCTAATTAATGATATAAATGAAAATATAAAAAAATGTATACAAATACAAGAGTTTTTAAATTAAAATATTGTACTAATTGTATGATTATGGTAAATAACTAAATAAACATGTTTTCGACAATATGGATGGTATTATGCTAATTGTGAACTTTTGCTGTGGCATGAAACTAATTTCCTTTATTTTTATTTTGTTAATGTATATTTTTATTTATTTATGCTTAAAAAGGTTGATAATATTTGATAATCTTGTTTATAATATTATGTTAAAGAGATGTCGGCAGACGTTGCAGTTTAATATAGTTTTCCCTTCGCAAAAAGAAACAACAGTTTACCTAAATATGTTGTCTCACATTATGACAGTATAAATGACTAAATGAGCAACGTTAAGGTGAGCATAAGTACAAGGTCGTCATGACAACTTAAATTTCATTTTTCGATCTCTTAATTACATGAAACGCTATAAAAAAATGATCATATTGAAAGACATGGGCTTATGGCTCGTGAAGTAGATGAAATCTCCGTCTGGATCACACAAAAGTACTAAAATAACAGAATACGATTTCAAATAGAATAATGAACAAATTTGGACATCAAATCATAATGATTAAAGAAGCGTGGAACCAGCAAACCACAAATAAACAGCGTAGGCAGCGAAAGTAGATGAAAAAAAATATAACGATCCTACAAGACTGATAGTCCAAAAATAAAAACATGTATAGGACGACAATTCTACTTCAAGAAAGGCATGCTAATGATTTTAAAGTACAAAAGCCAATTTAGCTCATGAGGGACGTCTCTGCCAGCATCAAATAGGTAACAATAATCTAAGTATTGGTGGCCCTGGTATATATCTGCTGGCTGCAGTGAACAGACACCATCCTTATTGCACCCCTTGACATCAGATCCTTGATTGCCCTCCTTGCCAATGACCCATTTATCTGATAAGCACAAAAGATGAAGTAATTAGAACCAAAACAAGTTGACATGGATGCACTCAATGGATAGAAACATGGATTTGTATCAACTATTTTGATGAAGATAAAAAAGAGTAATTTAACACGACTCAGAAAGTTGAAGACAAACATATATTTTGCAGGAAATTTGGTACCTTGAGATACATTCAAGACCACTTTAGTAGCTTTTACAATTACAACTAGGCTTACAGGCAACAATACAAGAATCACAAACATATAAACCATTCTTATGCATTATACCTTAACTTAGACCATAATTCCAATAAGTGAGGCAAAGGCAAGGTACCATTGCAAAGTAAAATGAGGTCTGGTTTCAGTGCAACAGCCAATATATAGATACCATAAAGAATCCAAATAAGAGGGACATAACATTGCACTAACCCGCAATCTCTCAGAGAGAACAGAAGGAGTAATCTGCTTGAACTTGGGGACCTCAGAGAGCATCTTATCATAACTTGCCTGATCAAATAAAACCATGTTGTTCACCTTTTCCTTTTGCTTTCCCTTGCTCCACTTCTGCTCTCACCGAAGATACCAAAAAAATGAGCAACAAAAAAGAAGGAAATGAGAACTCAAGAGAACAAAGCATCTTCACATAAAGTTTTAAACAAATTTAATCACAGAAAACAGTCTACTACCAAGACCCATCAATGTGACAAGACTACTAACTCTATACCAAACAGAATATCATGTATAACTTCTGCCACTATGCATTCATATGTCTCAATTGGACTTGTGGACCAAACAAAACAGATTATAAGTTATATTTTGTTTCAATTGTAGCTCAACAGTATCCACTTGTTTATAAAAAGAAACAAAGAAGTGAGCACAGGAGGTTGACCCATAAATGCTAAATTGTGGGAGATAAACTAGCAGAATCCTCAGAATAAATAACAGCATGATCACCATTGCACATTGCTACGGACATTAATTATAATCACAGACAGCATTCATTAGTCAAACTAGGAGTAATGAGAACATCAATCGAAATTCAGTTGTTTTGATTCACAGGACGACAAAACTTCATTTGGTTATATACGCAAATTAATCAGATACCAGTAGAACAAAAGGCTATAAATTGAAATCGGTACCTTCTTCTTTTGCTTGCCACCACCGGACTTGGCGGGCTTGGAAGAGGGAGGCGGAGCCTTGCTGTCTTTCTTCGGCGCCTGATTTGAGAAAAAAATTGCAAAAATTCAGAGATAAAACAAAGAAAAAATCAAACGGAAATTAGACTTGAATCAGATAACAGAACAATTCTCACCATGAGATTTGAGCTTTGCTAGGCTTTGGAGTATGTTCTCGCGCTGGAAATAAAAGAGATGACGGTGCGCGCAGTATAAAAGCATGGATGTTTATATGAGTCGGCTATTACTAGGGTTTCTTAAATGGGCCTTTTTGGGCTTTTTTTTATTGGATTCAACCAATCATTTTTGTGAACTATTGAAGAATATCTTCGTCTTAACTACAAGCATCAAACTAGATAATATATATTTTGATGAAATATCTACATGCATGAGCATAATTATATACACAAGAGTTGTTTTAACAACCACTAAAGACCCAATAGTATATTTGCATATAATAATTTATGTGCACAAAATTAAAACCACACTAACCGATGTTTGTACGTCAAATCAATGCAAACAGGTTCGCAAGTAAAAAAATTAAGGAATAATATTACTGTCCCCAAAAATCATCCCCAAGACTCTATTTTCTTCGGGGCACTATTTTTTTGGTCAATGCTATTAAAATATTACTATTTTTTGGATAGTGCAACTACGGCTTTTTTGGGATTCCCTTCCAAAATTGATGACATCTCCTTTCATTTCAAAATTCAAAAGATTTAATTTGTCACGTAAAAAAATTAAATAACCTCTTTATATAATTTTTTCTCTTCCCCCATGAACCGATCAATAAAGGGGCCATTTTACAAAAAAAATAGTAACCAATTAAAATCTGCCGAAACTTTATTGTATTTCTCATGCCTATACGCATCAATATATCAATACAAAATATTTCATATAAAGAAACCATCATCGAGAATATTCTTTTCCTTATTTACTTGATTTTGCAATTTTTTGTACAATGATTTATTTTAACTTTCAAATCATCAGTCACAACACAGCTTGTTGCTCGATATATTGTTGGAGATGGAATCAAATATTGGAATAAATGCTAATACTCTTAATATTAACAAGAAGTCCTAAATTATATAAATAGATTCTTGACATGCCCAAAACAATAAAACACATTATAAATGGATATAAATAATCCATATCTAAACAACGAAAAAATAATATATAAACGGTTATAGTTGAAATGGTGCTATGAAAAATATACATAATAAATTATACATGTAAATAAATTTACAGGGTATCCAATTTATTGTTTTCAAAACTCTTGATTATTGTAGTCAATTTAAAGATTTTTTTGGAGATAAAAAGTAAATTATCAGCCTCCAAAAATTAATACGTCGAGGGTTCTACACTTCTACGAGTTTTTTCGGATTTTTAGTAGTATCGAAAGTGTTCTCCGATTTGCACAAGAAATTAAGTGCAACTACGGCTGTTTTTTGGGCTTCCTCCAAAATTGATGAAAAAGGAGGGTATTTGAGACATGAGTGTAAATATTAAGGGGTCTTTGTACTTTACCCAAAAAAATAAATATTTACATTAATATCCATACCATATAGCATATCTTCTAATTTATGAAAAATATTTAAATATCACATTTATTAATTTATAGTGATATGATATTAGTGTAGTATTTTTATTGTTATGTTCATACTATTTTCAATGTTAAAAATAATACTACGATAAATGAGAATATCATTTTCAAATATAAGATTAGTTTCATATAAATTAAAAAAAATAAACTTTAAGGACTAATTTGCTAACAAAGTGATGATTTAAAAATCAGATTGTTATTTTTGAAACTTTAAGGACCAATTTGATAAAATAATTATTCTTTAATTAGGCTTGCTTTTCGGAAAAGAAATGTATGGAGGAAAGAATCCTAATAACTGCTTTGGTTGATATGACCTCCCCTTGCTCAAAGCAAACTAGCCGGACTATTTTTATAGTTTACACTTAAAAATTGATCTTGTTTGATATGCGAACATATTTATTGTGTACTTTAATGTCCACCGTTTATCATTTTGAAAATATAAAAATCTCATAATTTGGATTGTACTTTAACTGAAATACAAGACATGTATATAGAAGTCGATGGCCCATTCTATTTCTACACGACTCCAGTCAGCATATATAATTTCATCTTCAACAAGGGTAAACAAACTAAAAAGGGAAAACACTAAGTCCTTAAAAAATAGATAAAGAATTATGATAATAAAACAAAACAAAAATATTTGCCCAAATATACTAGTAGTTTCAAAGAATGGACTTTCTGCGACTTCATTTCCAGTCGCACTGCTCCACTAACAACTAAGCATCAGACCGGGGCTTGGAATAAAATTCTTCAAACATAGAGAGTTTGCTCTTGCCTGATCTCTTTTTTCTTCTTGCTGTGCCAGGAGGTGCCTGATGTGAAAGTATTCATCATGTAATGAGTTGGCAATAAATACATAGACAAGATGGCCTACTATTAAAAAGTGCTTTGCTGGCTCTATGGAGACTTTCCTTCTCTATTACTGATTAAGTTTCTATATGTTTCTCTCCCTTTTTCTACTCACTTGAAATGATGACTCATTAGAAATTAACAAAAGTAGAAGACTAGTAACAACTTTATTAACTGTTTGATGAGCGCAACAACAGAAAAGACTGCCATATCTCAATATCTTCATAAAAATAAGAAAAGACAACCATAAATATGCATGAAGGGAGAGAATTAGGTTAGACACTGGCCCAAACTTGACCCCCCACCCCCCCCCAAAAAAAAAAAAAAAATGGAATGTGAAAAAGATTATGAAGTAAGAAACCTTAATCTCTGTTTTAAGAGATTCCTGGAGATCACTAAGAGCAGGAATAGAACCTCCTTGCATGACACCCATCAGCTTCTTCATCCTTGCTCTCATTTCAAACAGCTGGGCCACTAATTGGCTCACCTAACCATTCATGGAACTATTTATAGTTGTTTCATCATAAATTTATAAATAATTTTACACATGACCACGACATTTCACTGTTTGCAAATAAGATGCAAAATGTTGGTTCTATTTGAAAATAACACCCAAGACAGACTGTAAAAACCAAACATGAGTTTCATTATTTAATATTTAATCTAATGAATGAATGATAAGAAAATGTCACCAATGTCTAACTTAACTGAATTCGAAGTGCAGCATTTACATACAAGAAAAGCTTGAGCACAGTTTAATTTGGGCTTATTGCGAAGGAAAATAAATTATCTTAATGGAAGGTCAAGATATAAAGTATCGTTTTCTTAAAAAAATGAAAAATATTGGGTGCATATGTGCCAAGATACTTTATAAATTAAGAAAGCTTGAGAAACAGTAAAACGCAGACCTGTTGTTCTGTCTTTCCAGACTCCGTGGCAACTCTCCTTCGCCTCTCACGTGATTCGGCCAACAGCTCAGGTTTTTCTCTTTCCTCTGTAAGTTTAAACAACAGTAAACTGGTTCATATCTTTTTTACCAATACAGCCCCCAAATGTTCATTAGGAATGTTTCTTGAAGTACCAGGATACATCGCATTTATCATAGATTCCATGAATTCCAAATTTTTCTCTGCTTCACGTATCTGAGCTGGTG
Organism: Schoenoplectus tabernaemontani; assembly: GCA_037127355.1. NCBI lineage: Eukaryota > Viridiplantae > Streptophyta > Magnoliopsida > Poales > Cyperaceae > Schoenoplectus > Schoenoplectus tabernaemontani. The sequence continues at coordinate 19,044,918 of CM073739.1, forward strand.
TCACCTGCAAACAGGAGAAACAAGATTCGGGAAAAGATCATAATAATCAGATTACAGAAACGAAACCAAGCCAGACGGTTCAAATACAAACACACATTATAATACGCTGCTATTCTGGTAATTTGTTATGTTCAGCACTTCATGCACCGAGCTCAAATTTGTAACTGCACCTATCAATTGCTCAACAGAGACCATTTCAACACTTACGAATGAGTGCATTCTTTTTGAGAGGGAAAAAAATGACTTCACAAAATTGGAAATTATATTGCAAATATTCCAAATGGGAAAGACCACTAATGAGAATCCAGCTTTCCTTTGAAAAATTAGTAGATTCTCTGAGCCTTTCTCATTTGCAATTTTCTGTTAATGATTTGAAGGTTAATTGATATTGGAATATCAAAGGAAAAGTCCAGACTTGAGAACCCAACCTTCTCATTCGTCTGAAATTAAACATTGGAACCAGTTTTTCCAGTTTCATAAGAAGAGAAGGCCATATTCCCAGTTTGCAGCCTGCTCTAATTTCTATACTCATTAACTTTAAACACCACTGAAAATCCGGCTTTTCAAGCAGAAGTCTGTAATCTGAGAATCTGTCCCTTTTTGAGTAAAGGCTTGTCAGAGTCCATTCTTTCCAGTTTTGTAAGTTTTGCAATTCAGTTTCTGGTTTTATAATTTTTTGCAATTCCTTTTCCTGACTTATAAATCTGGAGATTAGAAAGGAGCTTTACAAAAAGGAAGTGCCCCCAGAACCAGTATAACAATACATATGGACATACCATACTATTTCAGCAAGGATTGATTTGGCATGTCCTATTAAAGATTGCAATAGATACCACCAAGTACTACAATCTCGAAGCTAAAGGCAGGTTGTCTAATGAAATGAAAGTGATTCTAGTCATTTGCATTGAAATTATACAAAGTTTCCACTTACATTAGGTTTAGAGTATATGTCCCATTTTCAAATTCTAGGCTCAATTCAGTTAAAAAAATGGGCTCCAGATTGGATCAAATGTTGCCAGCTCTCAGAGTTGAGTTATAAGGCATTTTATGTTCTGGGTCTCACATCAATCAGATTCAATCATTAGGTTTAAGGATATTCTTAAGTTGGCTTTGGTTCAAGGTAGATTTGATGGCTAATTCTGAACAGGTATATTAATCACAATTGGCCATTCAGATTTGTTACCAATAGGCATTACCTTAGACATGCCAGGGATCATGCCAAGAACTTTGCTCATGGAGCCCATCTTTGCTACCATCTGTGTCTGCTTCAAGAAGTCATTAAAATCAAAATTTGCGCTCATTATCTTCTTCTGCATCTCCTCCGCATCTTCTTTTTTCATCTGCTCCCAAAATTTGGCAAATGGCAGTTGTTAACAAACATCATAATATCAATTAAGAAGCTTGTTCACAAGAAAGTGCAGTTGCATGCAGGATAATTCAGTGCTGGTGAAGCTCATAGTAGGTGCTATGGGTCATCATTGACTACTCATTATTGTACAGGTAACTGTTGAAGCTTCAATTACACTTGAATTTGCACATTTACATGCAGATATATGGACTGTAAAGAACATGGATAATTTGTTTCTTATGTCAGATTAATTGCTAAGAGTAATCATTCAGGATGCTGAATTGCTGATACAACCACAGAAGATTTCTTACATGCAGTACACAAACATTATCAAACTTGAGAGTAAATTGGTCATTTTTTAACTCCTTTTGTACATTCACCAGGAAATTAAATGAGAATATGCTCGAGACAAACCCTAAAATAACTGGACTTAACATATGGCATTTCTCATACTTGCAAATAAATTGATAAAATGCTATATCTCCTTAATTCTAATAGCTTTTTTTTTACAAAGCCCAAATGACAGTATATTTGAAACTGATTGTTTTGCCCAGCTTCGTGCAAACACACACAAAAAAAAAAAAAAAAAAAAAAAAGAACTCGATTCACTTAACAAGAGACAGCGCAAGGTGACTTGCTACACAAATACTATTTTCTTTTAAACATTTAAGCAAGCTAGCAGACTTACAACTTCTTCAGATTTTTCTACAAAGGACAGGACATCACCCATACCAAGGATTCGGCCTGCCATACGGTCAGGATAGAATAACTCCAAATCATCCATTTTCTCTCCTCTCCCCACCAGCTTTATAGGCTTTCCTGAAACCTATCGGTACACAAGTCCAATGAGAAGTGACCTAACTATTTACACACAAGTAAAGTTCATATATGCATCAAATGAAACATGTATACTGGTCTATTTATTGGCATTCATAACACAGTGTTCATATTTATGGTCCAGAAAGCTTGCCAAGGGATTCTACAACTGAAATTAGCATCTATACATAATAAGTTAATGTTACAAACCATACCTCACAACTACCAGAGCATGCCAAGAAATGACAGACCATACACAAACAGAAATATACATAAAATGTAAGAACAAAGAAAACGAACCTCCTTGACACTCAAAGCGGCCCCACCACGTGAGTCACCATCAAGCTTAGTCAGTATGGCACCAGTAATGCCGATTTCGATATTGAATGTCGTTACCAATGCTAATAGTAAATTAAACAATACAAAAATATTATCAAATGAAAAAACACAGGAGAATGTACATAAAAATTCTTCATCTTTGTGTTTACCAGCTAAACTTCCACAATACACTTTTTCTAAATATCAAAAACTTACCTGCAGCTTCCTGTCCAGTCATGGCATCGACCACCAATAAAACCTCTGTGGGATTAATGACTTGTTTTACTTCCTTTAATTCATCCATCATTGATTTATCTATCTAGAAAGAGTTAAGAGCAAAATATTTAAACCTTTTAGCGATAACCCAATTTCAGAATTTTGTACAACATTATGTAGGTGGAGAGAACAAAAATTATCAGGAATGCACAATGCTACAACACTACCTCACAATTTCAAATTCTAATATAAACAAACATGCTTTAGCAACTATCGCTGAGCCTAAATAACTTAGTACTATACCAGCTTTTCATTTTTATTGTATTTGTATCGGATAGATTTTCTAGTAGAATGGTAAATTATGGCTAAGACAATTCCTAATTGTGCTCACAAATTGCCCAATTGAAGGTCATCTAATCAAGAGAAACTTAGCATAACACCAATTGAAGAGAACTTGATCCAACACCGTTTGCGATGGTTTGATCATATCCAATGAAAGCCTCTTGAGACACCAATACGCAGTGGTGTTCTAAGTTGTCCCAAAACACAAGAAGAGACAGAATTTGACCGAGACTAACATAGGAGAAAGCAATAAAAAAAAGATTTGAAGGAATGAAGTATACCTAAAGAGTTTATTTTGGATAGGAGTGCTTAGAAGACAACGATCCACGTACCAAAACCATAATTTTGGAGTTAGAATTTAGCGGTAGAGTATAGACTTTAGGTAGATTTTAGGGTTTTAGGAATTTAGAATTTTTAGGATTTAGAAGTATATTTCATAGTATAAATTTAGTATGATCATTATTATTAGAACAATTATTATTATTAGCATTACCATTATTACTATTATGGATGTTTATAGTATTATTATTAGTGCTATTAGTATTATTATTGTATTATCATTAGTGCTATCATCATCATCATTTTCATTATCATCATCATTATTTTCATTATCATCATCATCATTTTCATTATCATCATCATCATCATTATCTTCTTTTTTTCATTTAAGATCTATGAACTTTATACTTTCAGATTGGGTTTCATTTCTATCCTACCCCCAATTTATTTGGGATTAAAAACTTTTGTTGTTGTTGTTGTTGTTGAAAGTCATCTGATGAAAAGGCTGGATTAAATTGATGCCTAGAGAATATGGCTCTGCCATTAATACAGAACATCTTACACATGTGCAGGTCACAACAAACACTTAACTTCTATTAGTATGTTATTTTACACTTCAATGGAAAGTAACTAAAAGTACGCAAATGTTAGCTAAACTGTAAATTAGCAAATTACACAAAAGTTCCTGGATTTTCATTATCGGCGATAGCAAAAAATTCATCTTAGAGCTTTGACGTTATTCAGCACTTCAGGTTGAATTTGAGCTCACAAAAGAGAATGCTTCTTAATGCCAGAAAAAAAATCTTAAAACAATTAATAGCATTTACATCAAATTAATTTGCAATATATACACACATCAAATCTTTAAAGTATGGGTGTAATTCTCAAAAGTACAAATTAAATAGCTGGCACTAATTAGTTATTAGTGGGCTTAATTAAGGTTAATTGGCCGTGACCGATAAACTGACAATACAAATCTCTTGATGAGGAAGAGGATGGGAAGAGACTAGAGAGATATATGAGGAAGTAACTTATTAAACCTACCTGAAGCCTACCAGCGGTATCAACAACAATCACATCAATTTTCTTCTTTTTCGCTTCTTCAACACCATTTCTAGCTATTTGAGAAGGTTTGACATCTGTACCTTCAGTATAAACTGGTACACCCACCTGTCATATAGGAGCAACAAATCAAACATGAAACACTAAGCTAAAGATAGTTCTTCCTGTTATAGCAAAAGAGCTAGTGTTATCCAGGAGTCATGCCAATGTAAAATTTGGCTACTTCACAAATATTCTTGTATTAGAAGTTCTGAACAAACATTTCACTCTGTATATTATCATTGTGAATAGCAAGTGGCCGAACCATGAAAAACAAAACTATGTTTACCATGAATACTTAGTGCACATTGCTTGAACAAGAACTTGCAATATGCACTAATTACTGCTAGAAGCTACCTTGCAAGGATACAAATAACAAGGAGTTGGACATAATTATTGCTACAAGCTACCTTGCAAAATTTTTTATTAATGTAACATAAAGGAGTACCTGTTCACCCAATATTTTTAGTTGGTCAACTGCAGCTGGCCTATAGACATCTCCTGCTACAAGCATACAACTCTTCCCCTGTTATCTGTCAGGCACCTATCAGTGTCCTTATTTCAAATGAAAGAAGTTTCTAAACCTAAAATTAATAAGAATAACCAGCAAAATGAGGTATATTTTCTGGACCCTAAGACATAGAGATGACACATGTATTCTATTCCAGTACTTTCTATGAAAGGCATATTATTACAAATTTATCTAATTGATCTTGACAAGTCCAAAAACTGAAGGATAATTTGTGAATATATTGAAAAATATGAGCAAGAGGTTTAATTTAAAGTAATAATATGCAAAATAAAACTGGCACTGAACAATACCAGCTTCTTCAGATAGAATGCGAGTTTTGCACAAACAGTAGTCTTTCCAACACCTTGCAGGCCAGCTAGTAGTATAACTGTCAGGCCTGATTTTGCAAATACTAGATCTGATACTTCACCTCCCATCAGTTGTACAAGTTCATCATGCACTATCTGTCCGGAAAAAAAAAAAGAGAATAATTTGGTTATGCACCAGGAGGCCCTGAACAGATACTACTAAGTTTTGAAACATAGCAATATAATCATGTCCATCTGGTCTAGCACCTGCTTGCATCAGTCGCAAATTAATGAAACCAATCTGTAAAACCCTCTAAGATGCATAATAGCCCAGCTTCAATTGGTGTGCTTTTTTTTTCTTATTTTTTGCACTTATTTGGGTAAGTTGACAGTATAAACTGGATGGTCTGAAATCAAGTATTGTATCTGAAAAAAAGAAATTATGCATACCTTGACTAACTGTTGATCAGGTCTGACTCCTCTAATCAAGTCTGTACCAATGGCTCGATCTGTTACAGACTGCACGAATCGCCTCACTACTGGTAAACTTACCTATACAAATTAATAAGTCAATATTATGAAGCAAGAATAACAACATCAAAATTTAAAAATTGTCAAATTATGGTCGAAGAGCTTGTTGGGTTTTAAAAATTAGCTAACATCTGCTTCCAGGAGTGCTCTTCTAATATCCCGCATTGGCTCCACAATGTTATCCTTTGTCAAAACATCTTAGAAAACATAATCAAAAGATTAGGACTTCCCAAATAAATCTAGCTAATTGGCACATTTAAATAAAGCAAATCTACTTCAACGTGTCAAAGTCATTGTGCCTTGGCATTAGCTTAAAAGTTCAGGTCATATGTACATTAGAGAGTCTACCATAAGGAAACAAAAAGAAGTAAGAATGGAGGAACATACACATTGTTATTCATTTACTTGAGAAAATGCAATTTATTTTCCTCTTATAGCATTTCAAATTTCTTTGCCATCAAATTATTTTACAAATTACAACTTTCAAAATATAAATAACATAAGTACAATGTATCGTACTTATCCATCATATATAAAGTTTAATCACTAACTAGATAGTTCTGACCTTCAACCATAATCCCTTGCATATATAATTTTCTGGTGTTGCATAAGGGCAGAGTTGAGACTTTAACTTAAAGATTTAACACACCTGCACCCTTGAGCTTATTCCAAGCCGTCTCAAAACCACTAGTAAGCTGCCCAAACATCTCAGCTCTTACTTTCAACTGTTTCCATCTGACGGGACCATGAATTTTGCACTTCAACACCAGAAAAGAATGTGACCATTATACTTCATATGAGAGATACATTTGTAGGACATAATGCATTAAGAACAGAACTTTCAAGTTTGACATACCGCAGACCAATTATTAAAACAAAAAAATGTAGATGCAGGCATTACCTCTATACTTCACATAGCTTGGATAGATTGTGCATTAAATTCGATCTCAAGTTGCATCGAATTTATTATACAACCTATCTAAATTATACAAACCTATGTACAAGGTTAACTAAAGCTATTTTTATCCTCTTGCGGAAAAGCTTTTTTCGTTGGTGCAGTTCCCAATTCCTAGTAAATCATTCGAACTACTATTTACCGATTATATTTTTCAAAGCATCTGTCAATGCAACATACTCATACACTTTTTAGAGGAAAAGAGAACTTACAAAGCCGGTGTTCCGAGAAGAAGTTAGAAGCGTTCGGGTAGACCGTGTACAGGAGATTGTCAGTACGGAGCTTCTGGAGGATACAGAATTGGCTCTAGCGGACCGGGTCCATGAAAAGCCGCGGGAAGCCGCGGAGGAGAGGGAGAGAGTCTCCATGGTTGGCACTTGGCAGAGACCAGAGAGAGCGAAAGAAGAAGATAAGGCACCGTCTCACTGACACTTCAATCACTTCAGCAGCCAGGGAGACAGCCAGTCAGGGGCAGGGATGCATTTTCATCGCAGTAAAGAGCAGGATGCGCTGAAGACCGTTCGATTTAGAGTCGAACATCTGATGGACAGTGCGCACGAATCTTAAGAAGGTTGATTGCAATCTTTTCCTTCTACTAAAATGAAATTCAGAAGAATTCTAAACGGCCCAGTTGTGCAAACTACTACACGAATCGAGTTGTTTACTTGTTTTCCGAGTCCAAATCTGCTATCGTGATGTTAGGGAAATTATGGCATGCGATTTCAATAGTTCAATTTTCATTTCAACGTACTCGATTTGTTATAACATTTTAGATTTTTTTTTATATTTTGGTAAGTCTAACCTTATATTCCTACATAGAGACAGAGGATCGATAGATCTAGTGCAAAGGAAACAGACCAGTATGTGTTTTTTGTGAACCATTGGCTTTGATTCAGTGTAGTTTGTTCTTCTTTTTTTTTTACATAAAGAAGTAGTTCGCGGTTTTGAACATGCACAATTGCTTTTTTGGTTGATTAATGTTACTACTGTAACAATTGCACTTTTCGTTTAGTTCATAACATGTCCCTTTTCTCAATAAAGTGGCGTAGATTTAAGCTTTAAAACAGATATATAAAACAAATGTATGTTAATGTTAATGAAAAACACATATAGCAATATGTTACTATGTGGGAGGGTTCAAATGTTTTATTTTTTGTGTCTCAATTATATTTTCACTTTTAAACTTATAATAGCTCAAAATTTAAACTAAAATATCAAAAAAAAAATATTTTTTTCACTTTCATTTATATAAATCAATATTATAAAATCTACATTCAAAAATTAGTCATATGAGTGTTATTTTTTAAGCTCTTGATATCACATTAAATAGTATTTAAATGTAATATTTTTTAATCTATACAAAAATAATATGACCTAGATTAAATGTAGTGATTTTACTTTAATATTTCAGTTTTAAATTTTGAGTTATTAGAAATTTAAAAAAATGAGGTATGATTGAAACACAAAAAATTGAGGCATTTGAACCCTCTTCTATTAAAAAAAAATATAAATTCATAATTGATTGAGAAATTAAAATAAATTATTAAATTGAAGAAAGTGTAACAGAATTACATAATACAAAAGATCATCATTAACAGAAGAAAAGTATATCGAAATTATACTTCATAGAATTGAATCCAAATGTTTTAGTTCCATTATTAAGTGTTAACCCTAACTATTATTGTTTTGAAGTTGGTGTCGCTCTTCAGCATGAAACTCAAGGTTGAATTTGAAACTCGTCTTCCAACTCTGATGAAGATTTGCTACCATGGCAGCTCATATGTAGTTCTCTGGCATAACCTCCATCTTGCTGAAATCATTTAGGCCCTGTTCGGACTTTTTCCGAACTCGTTATTGTTCACATGGAAAATAAAATATTCAGTTTAACTGAATTTTATTTTTCTCACGCACATAATAATTTCAGTTTAAAACCCATCCTCATTCTCACTTAACAAAATTAAATTTGAGAATTTGAGATTAAATGAAAATTTGAGAATGTGATAGTTTGAGAAGAGATGGAGAATGAGATTTTGATGTGTTTTGAGATGTAAATGGGGGTGATATTTATAGATATTTTTGGCTAACTCCGAAAGAGTGTAGACTAATTATTTGAAACGTATTACTTGTTCATCGCTGTTTTCAGACGAGGAAAAAGTTCACTCAAGTTATGTTGGGGAGTGCTTATTATTATATGCGTATAGTAACTAACCGACGACCGTCGGATTTGAATATCGAGCGTGACAGTCATAATGATGTCATTTAGATTCATGGAGCGGACAGTTCGTAGAGGATGTGAATTCCCTATTTAACAGTATCCACACGTTTTGGAAAATAAATAAATATCTGATCGAATTATTTATTTCCCAGCAAACTATGAAGAAAAAGAGTATGTAGCTGGAGTACTTTTTCCATTGTCACATATCTCAAAAGTGTCGACCGAATGAACGGAGCAAGCAAAAAGTATGGAATGAAAAATGAGTTACATTAATATTGGTGGAAAAAAAATAATTTAATGATTGAAATAAATTTTGATCTTAAGCTCTTAGAAAATTAACCGGTTCTGAGATTAACATGTCAGATAAAAAAAAAAAAGATTTTGGACACTGTAAGGGCAGCTGGACAGGTCAAAGAAAAATACCTTAACAATAGTCCATTGGAAATATTGAACGGTTGAGATATTAAAAGTGCAGGAATCCTATCTCTTCATGAGAAGAGCAGCGGAGCCCATTCAAACGCACCTTCAACTTTCAAAATGAGTAACATTGTACTTTCTAGCGAATACTTATCTCCCCTCTATGTTTTTTAATTTAACTTTGTTATATCTCCGATGTCATCTTATATTTTATTTAAATTTTACGAAGGAATTTGTAGTTGTCGACTATGTTATTCTTAATTGAACCCGACATGGCATACAAGACAACGGTAATATATAATTAATTAAGCTGGATATATAGATGTACATGTACATGTACTACGTGTAGCACAACGGTTGTCTCTGCATCTTTTTCTCTCTTTTTCCCCCTATTCCAAAATCACGAGAAAACAAGTGCTCAAAAACAAAGAAAAATCTTGCCTCCCAGTTGATTGATACCTTCAGCACCTCCTTTAACTTTCCATTTTTGGAAAGAGACGGAGGGATACTTGTGAATCTCACAAGAATTGTGTGATTCTCGTTGACTTTATGCCACTCTGTGCATGCAAAAGTGGGAGTGTGGGACCGCGCTTCTGATTCCTCAAGAATTCAACTGGGTAGAATTTTTTTTTCTTTTCCTTCCATTGTTACATCAGAAAATTTCGGTTGGATACAGCTGCTGTAGCGTGTATATATATGGTTTACCAAGTGGAACGTGATGCAATTACTATTTCATTGACCTGCATATACACGGAGCTCCACTTAATTAAGGTTAATGTAAAATTTAATTATATATGCCTCCATCATTAATTGACAAGCAGAATGAAGAATCTGATGATTATTTTAATTAGTTGACAAATTTATTTGTCTCACATATTATTTAATTGACAAGAATGAAGTATCTGATTGAAATGTGTATCACATGTGTATTTTGTCTTGTCAGGAAAAAAATAGTAAGAAGTCTAATTGAAATGTGTATCACATGTGTATTTTGTCTTGTCAGGAAAAAAATAGTAAGAAGTCTAATTGAAATGTGTATCAAGTTTTAAAAGCTTGTTTATCTGCTATCTTCCAAAAGGTACTGTTTGTTTGTATGCATGAGATTTTATTGGTTCCATGTATGCAGCGTGCCAGATCAGCTGAAAGGCATTGATAGCTAAGTTTAGAGTCTAGATTATTCATATACAGGTGGATACAAGCATTTTGTGGATCTCTGCCACAGAAATATTAGACTATTTTTTACTGGATTCATTGTGATTTATGTATTTTTAAGATCTCAGGTCTCAGATAATTAACAAATAACAACCAACAGATAATATCAAAACATTATGAGGTTCGAGAGCCGTCCCTGGTATCCGCGATATAGGGATCGAGTGGCCTGGGAGTTGTAGAGTTGCAGGCCCCTCGATCCTCACTCTCAACCATGTGAACCCCACCCCTGGCCCCTTCCCCCGATGACCAATCTTAGTTTCTTAAACAATTCAATGGCCACAAACTCAACTAAGGTTTTCAGAAGGAATAGTTTACTCATTTTGTCACCCTTCAGTTTGTTTGATCATTCAATTAGTACTCCTGACCCAGTTGCCAGGTCTGATTGCGAGCAAGAGCATCGATTTCGGGTTGCCATGGCTTGACGCCACTCGGGGACGGTATTGGCTTGAATGGCAATGCAGAATAATTATGTTTCCAGACCACAAGACGAATTTTCAATTGCAGCATAAAATACATCTAATCATACTCCATTCCATGCAATTTGAGCCGATTCTGTACATAGATTTTGTTGAGACACTTAGACCAGGGGCCTTTGCTTATCTGGGATGCAAGTCCATTATATTTGCAGTGAAAATAAGTGGTATTCCTGTGCAAAGTATCAATTAGTATTCTTGAGATGTTTTATTAATGATATAGTTAGATTGGGTAAATTGGTAAAAAATAATCTTGAGATGTTTTGATAATGATATAAATTGAGTAAATACTAAATATTGTGGTACAATAAAAAAGAGTGTTAAACTCCTAATACGCACCAAATTTGTTTTTTCCAGAGAAATTAAAGATATATTAAAATAAATCAGGGTCTTTAAATGAAAATTGTTTTTTTCCCAGTACTATAGATTCTGTACATTTTTAGTTTTTAAATTAGCAAGACTATATATTCAATCGTATAAAGCATATATATATAATATATATATATATAGAGTGGAGATAGCGTGAACTTAAGCTATATATATATCAAAATATATCATATGAAAATATATGAATATATATATATTTTCAAAAATTAAAAAGGGGTAATAAATCCGATAATTTGTTTTTCTTTGAGCTCAACTCTTTCGCTTTAAGTTGAAAGTTATGTGAAGTCCTACATATCGCCATTTCCATTTGACAAAATGTTCTTAGCTAGACTTCACAACTTTAAGCTTCCTATATACACAAATAGCAGTAGACAAGCTGACACGGTACAATCTACCCTCCAAAATATATTTCATGGAAAAACAAAAATATGATAACTTCCCTCTTAGCCTCTTGAAACACACTCCATCTCTGCCTCCTCTTTCATGTCCTCATCCTCTTCTCCTTCTTCTTTTGATTCATCATCATCATCTTCTTCTGTGGCTTCATAATCGTCTTCTCCTTCTTCTTCTCCTTCAATGATATCTTCTTCGGAACAGGCAAACCGCAACTTCAATCTGCCATCATGCCTTGAGGCCCGCAAAACCTCCTGGCTCGGCATCCTGATTTCCTTTAGTACAAACCTACCATCCCCCCTATATGTCTTAAAACACACCCATGGCTTGCCGCTCCTTCCGATACTTGATATTGGCGGTGGGAAGCCTTTTCCATTTTTGGCACTCAAACTATGACTGTTATTGTAGTTGTTGCTGCTTAGGTGTAGTCTTTCCAAGTCCATTTTTTCTTTGAATTGAGCATATAGCTCCTGATCGTCAGACTCAATATTAATCATGTCGTCTACATCATCTGAGCTCTCTGATCCGAGGCCTTCGGTGCAAAGCTGCAGCGAATCAGAGCTCTTCCAGGAGAAGATGGTTGATGTAAATGGCTTTTCTTGAAAGTGGAGTTCCCCAAAGATCTCGGTAAATGGGGCGGAATCAAGCGGCTTTTTTGGCATTTGGTTTTGCCATGAGGAGAGAGACTCGATCAGAGTTGGGTTCTCCGGCAACGGTTTTTCAAACAGAGATCTGAAGCTTTCACATGTTGCCATTGATGAGAGAGAGAGGAGGGGAGGGTGGGATGGATGGTTAGTGGAGTGCTGGCAAGACTATGGGATAGAGTAGATATGAACAGATAAGAGGTCTGTACGTAGTGAAGGAGAGAGATCTTGGTGTGTTTATAACGGCACAGTTGTGCTGTTAGATAATCGTTGGATCTACCACTCACGCAATTAAACGGCCGTGATTATTCAAAGTTTTAATATGATTAAAAAAACCGAAATGGACAGGTTGAGGTAATGAGGTTGAATCCTTTAGGCCTTAGCTAGAGCAGTAATTTGCAATCAACTCCTGAGCCATAAATAATAAGAGCAAAGAAATAAAGCCAAAGAGAGGAGAGGATTTATAGAAAATATCTGCCATTTGTTCAGGGCATCATATTACGATACCTCAAACTTTATTAATCATTTAAACTACTAATAATTTATCAATCTGATTTTGCAATCCAGGGCCTTCAAGAATTGCCGGTGCCCAAAGTTTTATTCATTCTATGGTATCAGGAACAAAGACGAGATAGAGGATAGAAAGTAGAAAAGCTATTCGCCTATTCGGTTCGCTTGACAAGCAACTTTACAGGAGATTCTTCAACCAGGCCACCATAGATATAGGGACAAATCTTTCCCCACGGTGAAGATAAGGTTTGGGCCACCTATGAAATCTTCAACCAACAGGCCCATTTGAACTGATCTGTATCCTCATGCTTCTTAGTTCTTTCAACGTCTGACTAATCGAAATAGCCTCACTCACCCCCACTTTGTTACGTTGGAACAATGAAACGTGGAACGCAAATGAAATTTCTTACGTTCTAATGCAATATTTCACGAAAATAAAATATTTCGCTACGTTTCGCTCGAACAAAACATAAAACGCAAATTTTTTTTACGTGGGATAAACGAAACGTGAAAAGCAATAATTTTGTTTCGTTCCCGTTTCGCACGTTTGACACCTCTACCCCACACATGCCTTTCATGAAAGGTCGGTTTGTGGATGCAACAAAAAAACAAATTTGCAAATAGAGAACGAATATGCCCATGACAAACGCAATGCAATAATTCATGTGTGTGCCTTTTGAGGAAGAGATAAGAAACATAAATGTGTTGAAATCACAACAAAGTTGCTTCTTTGCAACGCATGTTAGCAAGACATAAGTCACATAATTATATGCCGTGGTTGTTCCTGGAAGAGTTTAAATAGCAAAATAGCCAACTAGTAGTTTTGGTCTTTCAGACAATATGTCAAACTGACAGCTTAAAAAGTAAAAGAATCGAGTGTAGAATGACAAGTTGCGATCAGATCGCATCGCATCTTATTCGTCTAATTCTAACCAATTCGGCTGTGAATTTGTAAGAACCTTGTTTGCACTTGGGATCAGAACGAAATTTGAAACATCATGCATTATAATTATGAATGACATCATCGTACTTTACTCCTGAACCAATCATATATTGTTAACAATATCAAACAAATATTTTACTAAAAATAAATCATTTTTAATTACTGTTCAAGCACTTCATCAACAAAACTTGGAACATAATTTTAGCATAACAAAATATACAAATTTGATAGCATCATCAAATTAACACTTGTTCAGATACAAAAATTTTCATATTTTTCACCAAAGACAATTAATATTATCTTTTTCTCCCAAAATTTACCCCTTCGATTTGAATTTAAATATACATAAAAGCTGCGCAACAAATTTTACAACATTTTGGATCTAATTTTTTTTAGCGATCATAACTTTACATATTTGAAATGAACTTCAAATGATTAATCTAGATCCAACTAGCAATTCAGTTTAATGTGTTTACTGAGATTAATATTTTGTTAATGCTTGAATAATAAAAGATAGAAAATTTAAAAATATAGTGATATGATTAAGAGCAGAATGGAAGCAATAAGACTAGATTTTTCAAGAATAATGGAGAGATATCATGATTATGGGTGTGTAAATGGATCATTTTAATTGATTTTGAATCGAACCGTTAAATTTTAGACTTTTTGGTTCAAAATTTTCAATCGATTAAAAATTTTAGTTAATTCAGTTTTTATTTTTTGGTTCGGTTTTTATTTTTCTAAATCGGATAAATCAAATAAACCAAATAGTCCAAAATTTATCAAACAAATTTATTTTACTTGATATAAATAAGAACTATATTAAAGATAATCTGAGTATATTTAATTTTTATATAGTTTATTTAATTACTTATTTTTTTTTTTAACTATTTATTTCTTCTATTATTTTTTATAACTTTTAAAATTTTTATTTCTCTTTAAATAATATAATTTCGGATTAACCGAATAAAATTTTGATTTATTTAATTTTTTACTTTATTCGATTGATATTTTAAAAGATTAATTTGATTCATAATTTAATAAATGGAAAAAAAATTTGGATGTATATATTTATTTCGTTTGGACCGAGCAGACTAATCGCACACCCTTATATGCCAACTGAAGATGTCAGCCGCAGGTCCATATGGATCTAGGATCAGCTAACCCTCTCGATTTTGAAACTTAGTGATTTTAGTTTAATTTTTTTGCCAATTCGATATTTGGATTTAATTTTTATCACCTAGATTTATTAGGTAAAAAGTATGATGACCTCTGATCAAAATCCTACATCTCTTCTAGAAGAGGTAATGAGCATTTTTTTTCTCAATTGAAGATCTTAATATAGAACTGAGTGAACAAAGCCGAGCTCGTGAAATATTTCGAGCTGAAAAACTTAGCAAGCTCAACTCATCACTATTTGAGCTGGCTCACAAGCAAATGCATATGTATTGACTAGATTTGATATTTAGATTTGATACATCTACAAACTATAAAGTTAACGTGCTTACAAACCATACAGTTGATACATCTATAAGATTGATACAAAAGTTGATATAAAATTAATATATTTGCTACACTAATTTGAGCAGCTGAACTGCCAAATATTATTGTGTCAAATATATAAATCGATTCATAAGCAATTAAGAGGCGTTGTTAAGTTGCTGAAATGATGAGAGAGAATAAAATAGGGGTTATCGGTTAAAATTTAGCAGAACAAAGAACATATAAACTATTATTATTCGAGCTAAATCGAGTTACGAGTCAAATTAACTCCAAATCAAACTTAGCTCATTGAAATATGAGCCAAATTAGCTCAAGTCGAAACCGATACCGATACCGAACCATTTATCCTATTTAAACAGAAAAAAAAACATAACATAAAATACCCAACCATTTAACCTATTTGAACACTTCAGATCAAAGACGACCCAGATGCTTCACTTTTTGAGAAGAGCAGCAGATTCGAACGCATTTTAATGGGTCAAGAATAGTATTAATTTGGATATTATTTTTGAGTATGGTTACACTTACATGATCATCTTCGTGTTATAGATCACTTCTTCATTTTTAAAATTAAAATAGATAATTTGAATCGTCCAAAATAATTTTCATACAAAAATTTAGTTGGATATTAAATTTTTATTTTATTATTTTTTAGATAGTTAGAAAATCATTTCTTTTTATGATTCATAATAAAAATTAAAGAATATATAAATTTGGTCCAACTAGATTTCATTTTGAACGTTTCAGATCGACAACAAAAAAAATAATTTATAGCACAAAAATAAATTGTGTTGTGTGTAACACCATAGCCCAATTCATTATTTTAATTTGTATTTATATATTTGAGTGAGTAGATAGTAATTCAAAATTATTGAGTTATTCCAAATTCTTGTTAAATCTATAATAAATGTTAACTTAGGGGTGTCAATTATTAATCCGATCTGATCCGATATGATCCGAAAATAAATGAGTCGGATATGAATTTAATTTTTTGATTCGAATGGGTCGGGTCGGATTCGGATCAACCCGATCCGACTCAATTAATTATATTTTTTAAAGTAATTTTGTGATTTAATACTAATTAAAGCTTAGAAATACACTAATTAAGATTAATTTAAATTAATTAATATTTTATTTCTTAAAATTATATAAAAATAATTAATAAATATTTAATTATTTTACACGAGTCGGGTCGACCCGTGACCCATCGAGTCAGGTTCAAATCAAATTAAAAAATAATAAAATAATATGACCCAATCTTTATCCGACCCGACCTATTGACACCCTATTTTAACCCAAATTCACATCACCTACGGAGCTGAAAACGCTCCGGTCAGATCATTTATCAACGATTATAATTTAACAGTAATAAACAACTCCGTGCATCAAAAATCATATTTAAACTTCCCACGGCCGTTGTAATTTTTTAAGCCGTTATGATTTCCTACAAAAATCTCCGCACAGAAATTACAGAAAATACCGATCCATTTTAACCCTAGGACGCGGAGGGAGCCCGATGAACATAGGACCAAAGTTGTATTGATGAGCAAAATAATTCTTCGATGATATTGAATGGTGCTCAAGTTTAATTCTGATTATCAAATATTCGTGACAAAAAAAAAAAAATTCAGTTGCTTTTTTTTTCTTTTTATTGGGGTGATGCAATATGAAAACTTACGTACTTCCAAAAGGTATACTGAAAAGTGAAAACTGAGACTTACAGGAAAGAATCAAGGTGCAAAAAAAAAAAAGAATAAATTGAATATATTATGGTTAGCTTTGGAGCTTCAAACCATTCAACGTCAATATTTCCGAAATCACAATGTTTGTTAGTGGAAACACGCTGAAAACCAAATTGAAATTACAAGTGTTCAAATGCAAGTCACAATGCACCCGAAACGCACACTCAACTCTAATTTCTCAAAGCAAGTCAGTTGTCTAAGAACATAAAAGGGACAACAAAAAGTACACTCACTCTCTTCACCTCCAAGATTCAATCCTTTCATTTTTTGAGTTTATACGACTAACAATGCTTGTTCCTTTTGATTTCTCACTTGGGACCATGGTTCTTACAACAGACTGCCCCTTGCCTTTCCTCGATCGTTTGTGGCTTGGACTACGTGGAGCCTTGCTCTTGCGAAATGAATTTAAATTTACATTAATCACATTGGTAGCGCCACTAGTTGAGCCTTCATTTTGCAGGATAATACCAGAGGGCTCATTTTCATGTGACATCTGAGCATCTTTCATTTCAAGACTTTCTTTTTCTTCAGGGTGTCTCGGTGAAGATTCTGAAAGACTGGGATCTTCTGAAAGGAAAGGTTGATCAGGTTTTGGTTCTTCATTGTAAGTAGCAGACCCATCAAGAGGCAGTTGAGGGGTTTGATCCCCATTTTGGTCTCCAGCATCAGCACCTGGTAAGGAGACATAGTCTATATTCTGTTCCTCCCTTTCTTTGATAGTTTTTAGTATGAGCATTTTGAGAAAGTTCATCACTTGTACTGCATACATTAGTGCTGTCAAGGGATCAGCCATCTACATATAGAAAGCCACAGGTAAGAGTAATGTTATAGAGGGGGTAGAGAGGGGAGAGATGGAGGTACCATATCTACAACTTGAAACAATTTAAGAGAAATTAAAGAAAAAAGTAATCTTCCATCTACCTGCGTGGAAAGCATATTGTCTGAAGAAAACATATGCAAGAAGCGATAGAGCCAAACACAAGGGTAGAAAATGAATCTTAAATAATTCCGGTTGCACCAAACCATCCAAAACTAAATTTTATTTCTCCAACAAACTACTGTCAAGCTAACAGGATGGCTTATCATTCTTATAAGTTTTAATCTAAGGCTTGGTGCTAAATCTGAACTTAGTAGAGGTACTGATCATGTAACAAATATAACGAGCAACAGTCTAGACGAACAAAAAACACGACTTCTGTAACAACAATTGGCTAAGTTCTAGTTAATTACACGGTCCAGCAGAATCTGATCCAATTATAAAATCCCCACTGGAGTTCAATTTTCTACCTTCAGGCAATAAGGTGATCCAATTTGTATTCAATATCTCAACACAAGGACAATCCATTTGGCAAAAGAATAAGGAATAACTATTATTCTTGGATAAGTCCCGTCTCATCTTATCTTCTAGTTCTTGAAAGGTGTTTATCAATATGTCTTGAATAGATTTCAAAATAATTATTGCAATGAGAAACAATAAATTTAGAAAAGCAACCACTATATATTGTTACTATGTAATTTCAACTTTGGTTTGATGGTAAACAAAAGTGCGAAAGATTAATGCCCACGAAATGTTCTGTACATATGCTTTTATTTAATGAAAATTTGGGCAGGCTTTTGGCCTCCCCTTCAAAAAAAAATGTCCATGAAATGTTGCTTACCCAAGCCATTGATCAAATCAAAGAAATATCGAAATGCTGTAGCTTTTTATATGTGCACAGAAAGTGACAATAATCACATCTAACAATTTTATCTTGATATTTGAGTTATAAATTTTGGGTAACTAAGAGTTTAAAGTTGGGGCAAAGTAGAGGCAACTAATTAAGAAAATCTTGGAATTTTATAGATTAAGGCATTGAACCCTCATCTTAAAAATTGCATTATAAGAAAATATCAATTACTTAAGTAAACACCAGCAACCAAAAATATCACAGTTAATAAGGAGTTAAGAAAATTTAATGGAGCTAAGTTGAGATAAATTTATTTGACTGTATTAAATTAATGACTATAACTGAATAATTTTATTATTAACATGAGATTAGATAAATTATTTTAATGAAAACTAAGCTATGCTTAACAGAAGAAGTTTGAACAATTATTCATTCGATAATTTTATTTCTGAAATGACAAAGTTAAATAATATAACAGTACAAATAAATTAATAGATTGATTATAATAATTTGCAAAATTGCTTTAGTTCATTTACACAACTGCCAAAAGTAACCAAAGTACCACTTCTATTGATTTTAAGGAATTTATGCAACCGAAGTTCATAATTTTAACAACACTAATCACATTAATTAACAGAGCTAAATAATTTGATTTGAAGGACAGTGTGGGTTAATGGTGGGCATTACAGTCCAAAATGCTGATAAAGTTTGAGCGCTTCATCACAGATGAAATGTGGAGATCGAAATTAATCAAATTATCCCTAGGATTAAGTTTATCCCTAAACTAGCCCTTCTGTTTTCTGGCATGTTTGGAGTTGTAAGAGTGATAAATATCCTCATCTCATTGCCAAATATAGCCTAGATTAATTAGCTTGAGGAATTTGTGTACATAGAAAAAGCAAATCAGATCCAAGAATAAAATGAATGATTTCTCAAATATCATCTCAAACAACCACTTTGGACTGATCCCTCCTAAACTGGATTTGCAAAAAGAAAAAAAGAAGAGCTAGGCAACAGTCCACTGATACCAACCTGAGTCATGTTGGGAGCGAAGACCATGGCAATATTGCGCGCATTCATCTTGTTGTTCTGTTCCTCCTGGACAACATCTGCCATAAGGTTGATGGCCCAGTCAAGCAATGCTGATTCAGTGGGGGGCAGACACTTAGCCACCTGTGTGCAATCATCCTCTGTCTGGCACTGCATCACCAGCTCTGGAGGGATTGAGTCCAGAACCCCTCTTGGAAGCTCCCTGAACCATGCCTACACCACATGATTGAATTTATTAAAGAGGACTCTGCATTCAGCTATTCATGGAGAACGGAAAATGTGAAAAGAGCAACAATTCAGTTGCATGCAGTGCAATTCAACAAACTTTACCTTGATCAGACCAGCCAAGCAGTGCACATCAATACCATCTGGCACAATGCCCCTGTTGAGCTGATCTCTCACAAATTCCTCCTGACTATTCTCAGCATTTATTCTGAATATTCCTTCTGCCTGATATTATTAAACAAACTTATGTCACAAAATTATCAGTACCCCTTTTTATTTTCCAAAATACGAAGGAACTCATCTAGCAAACTTCTATTTAATGATTGCTGTATCATTTCCATAGTGACCAGCAGTAGTGTTATGACAAGATGTAATTTATTTATCTAATTTAAGTTGACTGCATTTCAGGGTACCAGACCACAAATAATACCTGAAGACCAGCTTGTTCGTAAAGATGACGTTGCATAAGCAAGAGAATGGTTGGTATACTGTTTCCCCTAGAATCAAACGAGCATTGCATTGACTCAGTTGATACACCAAATACATTTGCACTGCACATAACAAACAAAAGGGGTTAGAAGTTTACTCCATCAAAATGCAATTCTCTTTCCAAACTGTAATTTGAAAGGTTGCATGGCATTAATCTGGGTGTACAAGGAAAATATAACCATGTTGCACTTGATTTTCAAATTAGTTCAAGCAAATTATACCTAATCATTTGTAGAAATATGACTATATCTTATCAGTAAATCAAATAAAACTGCCCAACAAATAAAGTAAGCAAAGGATGAAAGGATCCAGATTTTAATAAGCAGAACTTCTCATGTAATGACCCAGCAATTATTTATTCTATATTAAAGGTCCACCCAACATTCTGATGTTTGTATGTCAGGCTTAATTTCAATAAGCTACTTTGGATGATGCTCGAATGTTAATAGAAGGGCACAATTTACAATGTGCTGGAGAGAAGGGTAGAGGAGGGGAGAGAATGGGGAGAGAGGATGACCGGGTAAAAGTTTACTTGCCAAATAAAGTTGCTCCACAACAATACTCTTTGAAGGGGAGAGAGAGGGACAGGAGGGAAACTCCTCTATACGAACTCCATCAAAATTTTACCCCTCAAATCAGGGTGCAAAATTTTACTCTCCTCCTTCTACCATTCATTATCCCTTACTTCCATCTCCCTCCTCTTTTATGGAGCACAGTGTTAAATACCTTTTTACCCTCATCCTTTATTTTGGAAGCAAATTATGCAGTATATAGCAAACTCACAAATTAAAAAGGTTTGCTCAAATTTCATAGATTTAGGCTATTTCAGAAACAAGGCCAAGTTACAGTAATTCAGTAATGAATATAAACAAACTAAAAGAATGATTTAAAGTTGAACAAACCACTATGTACTTTCACATAGATATACTACAACAAAAATGACCAGTTCATATAAAACATATCATATCTGTAACTTCATAACAAACATTATACACCCATTTTGTATATTCCTTATTATGTCTTTATATGAAATATCTAGTTAGTAAAAGTTGATACTGTTGTTTTGATAAAGACTCTGCAATTAAACATCTGTTTATTAACTTTTAAATGAAGAGAACAAAAAATTGATAAACGTGACACAACAAAACAAATAACAGCAAACCGATTAACATGACATGGTTAGAAATAAAAGCATCCATGCAAGGTGTCATTATCCATGTGGTACCAGTGATGACATGACCTCCTACCATTCGAATACAAAAGTGGGTTTGTACTTCACAAGCATACCATTGCAAAAAGTAAAAATCTTTCCACGGTCCATGGACATATCTTGTGTGTTAATATCAGTTTTAAACTCAGAACCATCAGTACAGTTTTATTTCTTAGGACATTTTAAACATAAAAAGCAAATTGTAGAATGTTTTACATTTTTAGAGTTTTGACAAGATTGAAAAAAGGCAAATCAGAATATTGGGAAGTAGAAAAGAAGTTGATATTAAGGGGAAAGAAAATTAACTTAAACATATACAAAGAATTGAGAACAGATGGTACAGTGTAAAATCCACAAAAAAAAAATTTCTCCTTCCCGTTTGGCCTTTGATATGGCGATGAATGAATTTTACACAGGCATTCACCTCTAGAACACTTTGGAAGCATGTGATTATGTCTATTACTAAAAATCGGAGAAACGCATTGATGATTACAAAACAATATAGTAAAGTACAAAGACGCAATTCATTTAATTACCAAAATAAATGTCACATTTGTTATGGTTTGCTTTCCCCATTTCCGTAAAAGTTTTTTTTCAAACTAAAAAGCTAAGCGTTTTTCAAAATGAGAAGCGGAAACAATTCAGAGTATTGCTTTCCAACTTCAAAATTAATTAATTACAGGAGAAACGAGAAGAGAGAGAAAAAGAGAGACCTAGCACTAGGCGCACGGCGAGGCACCTCCGGCTCGAACTCTACCGGCAAACCGAGAAATCCATGAAAGCGATCGAAGGTGACATGCGCCACGTGGCGGACATCGGTGGGCCAGCCGATCTCCATCGACCCCTTTTCGTCGCTTCCTCCCTCCGTCTTGCACCCGAATAAAGACCTCCGCACCAGATCAAACAAGAGAGCCCAGAAAGACCAATCCTGCTCCGCGATCTGCTGCTCTTGTAAAGAGATTCTCCTCCTTCTGTTGGTTCGCTTATTCCTGTCTTCGTCGCTTAAATGGGTAGCTGGCACAGTGCCATCATTGGAAAGAGAAGGGGACCGGAGCGCCACTTCCGCCATGGAGGGTGAGTGGGGGTGGTGGGTGGGTTGGAGGGTCCCAAAGCGAGTAAAAATGGCAAATAAAAATTGGATCTTTACGCCATGGGAACTTGGAATTGTGGAATTGTTGCTTTTTCTTTCTTTTTTTTTCCTCTCGTTAGCTTTGTATTGGAGTTGGATTCAAGGAAAGGAGGGTTTGTTAGGAGAGGTGGAGGTGGAGGTGGTGGTGGTGGTGGGACGTGATAATCATAACTTGGGTTGCATTGTTTTACAAGTTTTATTTTGTTTTTCTTATATTTTGGGATGGGTCTCTCTTACGCTAAAACGACAGCAGATTGGAGAAATTTTCAACAGAGAATAATTCTCAATTTCTCATGGTTTGGGAAATGTTGGGGGTTGGGTTGGTTTGAAGCTAAAGAGCAGCAGTGAGCCGGTGACTATTCAATGAGCGAATTTGACTTTCAATGGTTTTTTTTGTTTCTGTTGGGGGTCATCTTGGTCAATTTGTTGAATTTTCTTTTCTCAGTTTGGTCCCCTCCGTTGCTATGCTAAAAACATTGGAAAAGTGATAAAATAGTGTATTTTTGAAAGAGTGGATAATTATGATACTAATAATGATGATGATAATAATAATAGTAATAATGATGATGATAATAATAATAGTAATAATGATGATGATAATAATAATAGTAATAATGATGATGATAATAATAATAGTAATAATGATGATGATAATAATAATAAATTATAATTATAATCATAATTATAATAATATAATAATAAAATCATAATTTTAATAATATAATCATAATATAATAATACAATACAACATCATTAAATAATAATTAAATAATAATCATAATCATGATAATAATAATCATAGTTACAATCATAATAATATAATAATATAATAAAAAAATTATAATCATAATCATAATATAATAATAATAATAATAAATAATTATATTCATAATAATATAATTATAATCATAATCATAATATAATAATAATAATAAATAATTGTAATCATTATAATATAATCATAGCTATAATCATATATAATATATAATATAATATAATATAATATAATATAATAATAATTATTATAATAATATAATAATAATCATAATCATAATCATAATAATATAATATAATAATAAAAATAAATAATCATAATCATAATAATATAATTTTATTTATAATAATAATAATATAATATAATATAATAATAATAAAATCATAATTATTATAATATAATAATAATAAAATTAATCATAAAATATTAATACTAACATTGATGTTAATATAATAATAATAATAAATAATCATCCTAATAATAATATAATAATAATAAATTATAATCATAATAATAATATATAATAATAAATCATAATTATAATTATAATCATAATATAATAATATAGTACAACATAATCAAATAATAATCGATATTAAAATGAATATGACTAATCCAGGTATACCACCTATAATTTGGTATACCGGATTAGCATTCTTTTGCACTGTTCTACTAGTCTAAAATTTATTTGACAAATTATTTCGTCGGAATAGCTATTTTATTCGAACTTTTTGCTATTCCATCAAGTGCCAAACAAACTCATTGTTCGGTACCCCCTCAACTGCCGCCACATACTGTATATATGATATATAGATGTACATACAATTCGATATGTGAATTATATAAGTGAATATATATTTTAAAAAGTTTTTAAAATATTTAACCGATCATTTAATTTTAAAAATATCAATACAAAATAAAAATATATAATAAGATACTAATATAATTTATACTTTTTGCATAAAATATATCATATAATTAATTTTGTAGGCTTAATATAATAAAATTTTAAATAATATCGCACACTATTGAATATACGAATATATATTTTTATGCATATGATATTGTACCGCATAAATATAAACAAAGTACATATAACAAAGTACATATACGGTCATGCTGCCGCATTTTAAAACAATGTTATAGACAATATCCACAAAAACTAATTTGTTTGAAATATCTTATGTATGGGTCAATCGAGTTTTGCTTTGGAGCATATAAATATTGTAATTTATTACTTTTTTTAGTGTAGTCTGAGTTTCTATTCTTTTTAGTGCAGTATGTAGAATGAGTATGAAACAATTATGATACTTAATTTTCAGGTATTTCTTGTTTCATTTTCAAATTAATTTATTCTACAGTAACAAATATTAATCATATTAGATTAAAACGAAACTAATTTATTCACTAGTAAAGACAAAATTCAATAGAAGTACTATTAGAAAAAAAAACATAAGACTCTGTGCTTAAGGACATAGTTATTGAATAAAAAGAAGTACATATCTTATAAAAGTCATACTCAAAGGAAAAAATATTTAGATTAAGTTATGCTATAATAAATCGTAAACTATAAAACATTATTTACTCTATGCTATATCTTTTATTTTTTAATATAAAATATTAATTCAACTGCTCAAAATAATCGTCATATTAAAATATACGTGAAGAATAAATATCATGTGTTTTTAAAAAAATTAAAGGATGAAAAAAATTTATTATTATTAAAAATCATTATTTCAATATTTTTTTATCCCTCAAAAAATAGAAAAAAATTTCAAAAAAGATAAAATTTGACCTACAAATATATTTTAATATGGAGATTATGTTGAACGGTGGGATTGGTCCTTTTAATTCAAAAATGAGAGATATGACGTAAAATATAAAAGTATTTTGTACTTTAAAACTCACCGTAGCTTAATTATATATATACTAGCTATATACCCGCGCGTTGCAGCAGAACTTTTTATTTAAATATTAAATATTATAAGATAAAAAAATTCACATTTATCTAATATTAAATTATAAATTCACCAAATTATAGAGAAAATATATAATAAAGACTATATTTAATCTTGGATGAGATTTTTGCACAATATGAGTTAATGATTCATGATTTTTATGACAAGAAAAGTAAATTATTCTAACATATATTATCACCATTAATTTTTTACCAAATATGTACAAGGTTGCTAAATAAAAAAATAAAAATTATGGAAATAATAGTATATAAGGGAAAGAAATGGAGAGAAAGAGGGGATCAATGGACGCGATCACATACGTTCGATCAACCAATAATAAATATTATCCGTCTAATTGAGGGATAAAATGGGTATAATAAAAAATTACTATGACAAAAAATGGACTCTCCAATTCTTAGATGTTTTATATAATAGTATAGATATATATATAGAGAGAGAGAGTAAAACTAGCGTGCTTCTAGGAACATGGACCCCCTTCGTGATTTTTATTCAAAAAGTGCATCAAATGATCTCTAAATTTTAATTTATTACTCTCATTAGATTTTTCATATGAAAATCTTATGGGATACAGAAATTTAGGGTGTTTCAAGTTTTCTAAGTCACTCTTTTTAATTTTTAAAAATTAGATTTAAAATAATAATTTAATATTTAATATATATACATTATATTCAAAAATTAAAAATAATGACTTAGAAAATTTAAAACATCTCAATTTTTTGCTCACCACAAAATTTCAATATTAAGAATTTAATAAGAATAAAAAATTATAATTTTGAAATTATTTAATATATTTTTTGAGTTAGGATCACAGAGGGGCTTCTTACTCCTAGGAGCATGTTAGTTTTACTCTCTCCTATATATATAGAGAGAGAGAGAGAGAGAGAGAGAGGTGGGCTACGCTTTTACATGTAACACAGATTATCCATGCGCTATAGATCATTCTCCATTTTTAAAATTCAAATGGCTGATCTGATCGCTCAAAATGATTTTTATAAAAATCTAATTGTAGACCAAATTTTATTTGTTTGGATAACTAAAAATCACTTCTTTTGAATGGCTCACATAATTAAATCAAGTGATTTTTAGTTACCTAAAAAAATATAAAATTAGATCTACAATTAAATTTTTTTTTATATGAAAATTATTTTGAGTTGTCAAATTGACTATTTGAATTTTGAAAAAAAATTGGAGTCCTATTTATAAATTTTCTATTCATTTATGTAAAATTTATTGTCAAAAATTTTAAAATAAATTATTGTCAGGGATCTCACCCGTTATTTTTATGCCAAAAATTTAAAGGAGGCCGAATGAGATAACTTTCTAGCCGTTAAAAATTCAAACCGCTAACAAAAATGAAAGTTTTGGAACATCTGTTATAACTTTACAAGTGAAGTGTGCACCATTTTGGGTCGTGCTTGTTTCCCTAGCATTGTATAAAATTAGTGCGATCCTATGAAAAAAACAATAAGTAGATAAATAAATAATTTGCAATGTCGGAGAGCTCTCACTGCTCTCCCTCTCTCGGAGACTTGGACTGGTACGCCTAATGCTACTTTTATCTCGATCCAAAATAAATTGACATACTTAATTAGTTTAATTTTTTTTTAACTCCTGTGGTTATGAACAGCTAGATGTTTTGAGATTTTTCAAAAACATCATTCGTACTGTATATAATGAAAGAAACACTCTCTTCAATTAAAATGCGCATTTTTTTCTTCTTCTTTTGCTAAGAGATCCGGATGTTGGGTGACTATAACATTTTGTTCAACTATTGACATTAATTCGAAGACTTTGAAAATAGTTAGGAAAGTTATTATGTTATTAGTTATTTACCTTTATTAATATATTCTATATTTTATATGATAATGATTGTGATAAAGACACTTTTTAGGTCAATCCAATTAAATTACTAATTTAGTATGCTCCTGTCTCCTCCATAACTTGGGGCCATTTAATTCCTTTAGAATTGATGACCCGAATAATAATAATGTTGTGTCATATCAACAGCATTTTTTCATGCATCATTATTATTTGTATTATACCATTGGGAAATTAACGGCATTTTAATTATCAATCAGCGTTGATGTTTTCTCCAATAAACACTAAAATCATACAAAACGGGTCATTCGATAAAATTCCTTTTGAGCTCAGTCTGGTCCGAATTATAAAAACCAGTATTAAACTCTATCCGTTTTTCATGATTGACATGCTTCATTTTTTAAGGGAAAGAAAAAATGAGACATGCTTCATAAATATATCAATCAGCATTGATGCTTCATTTTTTCATGATTGACATGCTTCATAAATATATCACCCGATTAAATGAGAAAAATTTTAGCTACGTGGTTTTAAGCTCATGATCAAGGTTTTGATGAGCTTAAATAAAAGAATCAATTGAATCTAAAATCGAAATCGTAAATGTGTATCTAATGGCTTAGATAGAATCCATATCAATTTTGAAATAATTCTTGGATTAATTGATCATGCATCACAATATTATTGAAAACTCCACCATTAAAATTTAAAAATTATATGATGATAGGTAAAATCTTATTCAAATTGGCTAAAATTTTAAACACAATCTATCTAAATCATTAGAAATACATATATGATTTTGAATTTTTCATTTTAGCAATATTTTTGAAAAAGATATATCATAAATTTTAAATTTACCATAAAAATTTGAATGTACGCTAGAATTACTATTAAAATTATGATAGTCTATTCTTTACATTTTTTTTTTGCACAAATCGGGAACAATACTGATAAATAATATTTTTGCACAACTCGGAAACACTACCGATAAAGTTATACTTTATAGAAATCCCAAAACAAAATCAAGAGACTTTGTAGTGTACTCAACGTTATATTCCCGTCTCCTTTTTCTTCCGAGCTCGAGGGTAAATCCATAACAAAACATATTTATGTTTCAGTTTAGATTAGAGGCGGTATTTTTTTATCTCAAAATAAATGGATCATATATAAGTCCAAATTTTTTTACCCAAACTAGACACAATCTGTTTAATTACTTTTTAGTTTATTTTGATATTTAATACTAATTAAATTCTATGTATACTAACTAAGATTAATTATATATTAATTAATATTAAATTATATAAAAATATTTATAAATGCTTAATCATTTTATCTAGGTTAGGTTGAATCAACTTGTGAACCAATGGGGTAGGATCAAGAAATTTTGACCTGATTCAAAAATAAGTCAACAAAAAAAAATAATAAAATAAAGATGACATGCCCTAATTCATTAGCACTCCTAGTTCTCTTTACAAGAGAGATACATGTTTAAGTCTTAAATTACGAACACCAATTAAAAAGAGTTCTTATTTCAAAAAAAAAGAAATTCAAAATATAGCAAAGAAAATTTAATATTTTTTGAGAAGGGAAAAGAAAACTATTATTGTGATTTGAGAAGGAAAGTTTTAAGCGTCCAAATATGTCTTTGACCCGCTCGTCGTGATATTTATTTATTAGCTATAATTATTTATTTATCAATCAAGAATACACAATTGTTAACTACAAAAGTTTGCTTTTTTTTATAGAAATGTGTAGAAAAATTTAACCATTCATATTTAACACTTGTGTAGTCTTTATTAACAAACAAATAATTATGATTAATAAATACATGATATCTGAACATTAGCAACCGATATTATATGTCTGGACGCTAGATACTATATACTGCTCATTTGAGAATAACTGATGTTGCATAAAACTGCTAACGAATTGAGTGCTATGATTAAATCAAATAATTAGGTAAACTTCAAATAAGCCGCTAAGAGATCGTAATTATTGTAATTATTAGCTTTAAGCCAATCATATACATCATACGTGATTCGTAGATATAGAGCATGAAAAATTGAAAAAAGTGCCCGAAAACCTACACGCATATCAATTTCATTCTTTTTGCGCAGTTCTTTTGAATTTTTAAATTCTACTGGTATGAGAGGGACTGGACAAGTGTCATTTTTAAATAGCACGTAAAAACCTTGCGTGAGAGGACCATTTCAAGCACAACACGAGACGTTAGAAGGGGAGATCATGCATGATGCATCAATTTATTTTTGTTCTTTTCTTTCATTATTTTTTAAATGTTATGTTAAGATACGGATTTCTTCCGACTGAAGTAGGGGTTCAGAGGACATTCTTTTTTTTTCTTTTATAAAAGTGGTATATATCACCGATTTTAACTGTTTTCCACTGATGTTTATTTTTTTTTTTTTTTTTTAAATTGACGATGACTAATTGAATGTGGATATCTATAACGACGAACAATTCAAATTTTAGTTAAAATTATTTGTTTTCTTCATTTCGTTTATTATTTTTTACCATGCTTAATAGGAGGACTAAAAAAAAAGTTGTACATATCAAAGAGACAACAATCACTCATTTAATGCGTTTGATGAAAATTTATGTTTTAAAGGATTATATCTTGTGAATGGATTTCCATATGTTGCTTGAGACGTTTTGATTTAGTCTTTTTTTTTTGAAAAATAAATAAATTGTACAATAAGAAAATTAAAAGGTTTTAAATTTGTTTTTCTTAGATCTCTACATACCCCTTTGGATAAGAGAACTTAACAAGATTTACTCTCGACAAATTTAGTCTCTCTGCCCTCTCAATTTAACATGCATCTTCAGTTGATCTGAATTTTACAAGAGATATTTTCTTATCCTTTTAATTTTTTTATATAAATGTAACTATATGGACATATGCAGATATATTTGAAAGAAAACAAATTATAAACGAACCATAAAATATTTTTGTTGGACTAACCTTAACAATCTCTAGCAATACTTAATTCAAAACATCACAAAAAAAATATATAAGAGAACTACTCATCCATTGGAGAACAAAGCATTAATCATAAGAAGGATGGAGGCAGGATACCATAATGCCTTCTTTGTAGAAACTCAAATCCTTATATAGAGCCTCAAAGACTCACGGACTTCAAACGAATTTACATTCCAAAAAAATAAACAGTAAAATTAGGTAGAATGAGATTCATAATTTAAGAGTCCTTGTAATTGATTTAGACATAAATTATATCTAAATAAAATATATCATTTATTTACATGAAAAATTAGTGTTACATACAATATTTTTTAAAATTAAGTTTTTTTGCTAGTTGAAATTACAGAGTGCTACTTTTTGTGTTTTTTATAAGTTATAATTAAAAGATATGGTCAAGAGTCAAACTAATAAGAAACATTTACTGTCAAGATGCAATTGTTAATTTTATATACTTTTCTTGTTTAAAAATAAATTATTAAGAACGACACTCACAACTGTACATGATTTTAATAATTGAAAAGTAGCTGCGCAAATATTTAAATTTGGGAACAAGCTGCTTATTAATAATACTGTTACACGTTTTGTTTTAGATAGTAACATTTACATAAATTAGTGCTATAACCCGAGCTTCGCTCCGGAGATATTAACAACTATTAGAAAATAATATTAAAAAGATACCAATAAGAAGTCGAAATTTTCAATAGAAAAAGAAAATCCCTAATCAAAAGTATAGTTTTCATTATCTTGTAAATATCTTAGATGTAGTTAAAAGAAAATTATGTGCAATTACTTGATAAAAATAAAGTTTCACAAACACAACATACCAATTATTATTTCCTTGTAATACGTAGTTCAATTTAATGCACTCAAAAAGAAGAAAAAATTGCGTAAGATTATAATATTAGAAATATTTAATTATCTAATTCAAAAAGAATGTTGTTACCCAACATTATCAATTTTAAAATTTTCAATCTCTCTACCAAGCATTATTGAGACATTTTAAAAAGATTATATTGGAACTAAAATAGTATAATAATAAAAATGAACAATCTGTTTAAAACTTCTAATTTCTATTGTTGGCATAAAAAAATATTTCGTAGAGCCTTTGAATTATGAGAAAATATTTATTTAAAAATATCCTGTGAAACAATAGTGCAATATTCATTAGTTGATAGGGATATTTATTTGCCTTTAAATTAAAAAAGAAGGCAGAAAATATTTTATTGACAAATACACGAAAGATCAGATTATGAAGTGACACTCTCTTTTTTTATATAAATTTAATGACCTTCACTTCGTATAGATGTACTAAATATTTTAATCATAGCAGGAAAATGAAGAGATACGAAGAAAATAATAAATTCTCAAAGATACATCTTCAACAGTCGGATGATAAATTTTAAAGAAACTAAAATGAATCAAATGTTCTAGATAAATATGACGTGGCATAGTTGAGAGAACGGAATGTCTAACACTCTTTCTGGAGTATAGATTAAATTAAAAAAATGTTTCTTTATGCATACAAAAATGTATTATTTTTCAATTAAAAAGGTGAATTGCGTCAATAAATTTTTTGAGAGAGGATTCAATAATTTAATTATTAAATTTAACATATCATGCAAACTGGCATAACTATAATTTTAACCACAAAGTTAGCACATATGATGGAAGGATCTCGGTTCAAATTCTGTTAATATTTTAAAAAAATTAAATATTAATTGGTAGTAAAAGAAGCCCTTTTTCCAAAATAATAATATAACAAAACATTTTTTGTATTTATTGACTTGTCGATACAAGAAAGTATAGTTTGCATAAGATTTAAAATTTTGTCATCAGCCTTATTCGAGAAATCCGGAGGATAGCACAAAAAGAAGGAATTGAAGCCCTTAGCACCACCACGAAGTATGAGAAATGATGAAATATTGTATTCTCGGAGAAGAGCATAGGCGTTCCCTGCACTTCTATAATCTTCCTTTATGCTCTTAACGATTCAGTCTAAACTCTAGATATATCATTAGGAAAAAAATTACACTTGCTTAATTTGCCTTTTTCTTAAAATTGTGGTATAGTAACATTAGTATTTAGTTGCACGATCATGAAACTAGCTGTATTTTTTTTATTATTCCTTCTTTTATAATAATACACTATAAAGAGTACGATTGTGTGCAAATTCTGCGTAAATTATCTACCGAATTGTGAAATCTTCTCAGATTTTTATATAAGATTTACACTTCTAATAATTTGAATACAATTTGAATAAATTGATGGTTGAAGTTTGTGAGTTGGTCTAGTTGTTAATATCTTACTTTATTTTTTAAAGAGGGACGGTTTAATTCTCCGTGAACATTTTTTTTAATTTGGAAAAAATAAAATGAACACTTGTATGTCTAGTTATTTATAAGAAGAAAAGGAACAAATTGGTTGTTGAGTCGGGATCAAAAATTGCCCCAGTGGCTGTTAACAAACCTTATTTGTGGAAACGCCTTAATTTATTTTTATTGTTCAGCTTTATTGCAAGCATGTTTGGATGGTTTGTTTATCTATTGTGAAGTTCTAAATTTTTTTTGACAGATGTTAGTTCAAGTGGCAAAATTGAATTATTGGTCCAAAAGAATTTGCTAAAACTTTGGTAATTTGAAATACAAAATATGGACCGGTAAGGCATGAAAAAAAAGTGGAATAAACATTTAATCATATACAAAGCAAAGTCAGGGCCTAGTTTTTATTTTTATCATATATTTACCAAAAGAAAAAATATATATATTTCCATTAAAAATTACATAATAATTTTGTCAGCATTTCTGATTAAATTCTTAAACACACACCTAAATTATATTATGAACATAAATGTTTAAAATAACTTTTATATTTCTGGAAATTTTCAAAACGAATATCTCTGCAACTCCTTCGTACCTTTGTTTCACAAAAGCTTAAAGGAAATTGTGAAATCTTGACAGTATACCACTTTCAAAAATTTTGAGAGAAAACAGCATGACAATCATTTTCTCCGAATTTTTGAAGGAAATTATGAAATGGTTTATTTCACGTAAGGATTTTGCAATTTGGCCGTGCTTTTAACCTTTTGTCCTGAGACAATGCGTGAAGGTGTCAGGTGTGGCAAAAACAAAAAATGACAAACATTGTCCTACTATCTTTTTTTTAATGCAATAACTCTTGCAGTTTTTAGGTTTCACTTCTCCTATTATTAATCAATATTTAATGGATTTCAACATTTTATTAGCTTTAACTAAGAATGCGATTTTGTTATCCAATGAGGAAGATTAACTTAAATGAAATGGAATTAATGCCTCTAGTGTTTTTATTATTCACTCTTCTTACACTTGGTTAGCAGAGATGAGAGATGGTTAGTAAAGATTTTGAGACCATTTGAAAGTCTAAAATATCTTCTAAAATTCAAAATTTTATGTGGCTGGTTAGAAAATATAAAATTTTAACAATAGTTATAATAGGAAATCAATGAGCATTTATTTGTTCAATGTTCATTTGTTAACTGTATATGGTATTTGATAGCTTAATAACTTTTGTTTCTCACTACATGAACTGCATTAGCATCGGCTTTTGTCATTAGCATCAGCCTGCATAGAAAGCTGATGCGATAAGTTATGTGCATCGGTTTCATTGATGCTAATAGTGATTATTTGATCGGCTTAGCCGAAGCAACTACTTTCATAGATCAATTCATCATCTGCATAGCCCTTGTCGATGCGAATATTCTCTATTAGGATCGGCCTAAGTTGATGCGAAAGTTTTTATATATCATTTTCTATACGCATCAGCTTGCATATGCAAATAATGATCATTTGGGTCGGCCTAATTTTTCATCCTTTTTTTTGTTATATTAATGACAATATTATTGTTAATATTAATATATTTTTTATTTAATTATATAAGAATAACATTTATATCATGATATCAAAAAATAGTAATTAATATATTTTATGCATAGTTTGTGATTATATATATATAGAGAGAGAGAGAGTAAATCTACGGTGAGCTTAAGCTCACGGAAGACCTCCGTGAGCTTAGCTCAAAAAATATATCAAATGATTTTCAAATTTTGATTTTTTAATCTTATTAAATTTTTCATATTGAAATCTTATGGGGTACAAAAATTTGAGATATTTCGAGTTTTTTAAGTCACTCTTTTTAATTTTTAAAAATAATATACAAACATTGAATATTTTATTATTATTTTTGGAGCTGATTTTTAAAAATTGAAAAGAGTGACTTAGAAAACTCAAAACATCCCAAATTTTTGTACCCCAAAGATTTCAATATGGAGAATTTAATGAGATTGAAAAATTAAAATTTGGAGATCATTTGATATATTTTTTGAGCTAAACTCACAGAGGTCTTCCGTGAGCTTAAGCTCACCGTAGATTTACTCTATATATATATATATATATATATATATATATATATATATATAAGTAAAGGGGAGGGATCACTTGACAATGAGTTATTTTGACAATCTTAATAATGTCATCTTGAATAAATTAAAAAATTAAAAAAAGGTTTATAGATATAATTTTTAACTTATAGATCGCATATGTTTCAAATTTCATATAATTTAGTTATCATTTGATAGTCCATCGAATACAATCAAAATTGTATATAATTTACAACGGTTATAATTTATCGATCTTTGATGGACCATCAAATTATAACTAAATTGCATGAAATTCAAAACACTATTAATCTACAACTATATACTTTTATTTCTATTTTTAAGATTTTTTATTTGAATTTATTTAGAGTGATATTGTTATGAATTTATTTCATCAATTTGAAATTTATTTAGTAATTAATCAAGATGATTCAACAAATTCCTTTTTGTTGTTACCAATAGATGGTTTATGCTCAACATCTTTGGACTAACTAGCAAATAATTTTAAAAATGCACAAAATTTAAGACATGACCGGTAAATATGACAAAGAATACAACTATGTATTTTTTTTATAATTTTAAATGTATTAGAAGATATATCTGAGAGTTCCATTATTTAGTTATGCATTTGCAAGATACATTTTAAAAATAGCGAAATTTGATATATTATCAACTATAGGGAAATTTATTCTTCACAGAAATACAATTTTATTTGATTAGATAAAATATTATATGCAACTAAAATAGTATAAAACTCTAAAATATAAAATTAATTTTTCAGTAATTTTTCACAGAAATATGCATTGTATGTGGTTCTTATCACAAGTATATATCATTGATCTTCTTAAATAATATGCATTCCTATAAGCAGGAAACTGATTTGACATGCCTCCTCCATTTAGTTAAGTTCTACAAGAGTCATCGATTTGATTTTTGATATAAGATTACCCATGTTATTTCCTTCCAATAGAATTCCCTCTTTTGTTTGGGCTTTGTCCCTTTACAAAATTATATGTATCAACTTTTTGCCTGTGCTAAGAGATCAAGGAAACTGGATAAAATAAAATCATTTTCAGTAATTTATCTCGAGCATGATTACCATTTTATTTAGAAATATGCCAATCTTTTAGGCCATACCACATGCAGTAGCTCTGGCGAGATCAGAGTTTATCCAATGATGCCATCCTTTAACATTTTTGTGTTTCATTTAATTTGAGAATTATGACAAATCTGGTGGTCTAATGTGGCTGCGCCATACCACATGTGTTCTTGATTAATGCTTGTAATCATTTTTTGTTAATTTCTGTATATTTTCTTATTACTTCTAGTTTTAATTGTGTTGCTTTATCAGATGGCTCCTGTGGGACCCCGTATGTCATGATCCACATGGACGAAAGTCAGGTTGTTGTTTTTTTTTTTTTTTTTTGTAATGGGAAGAAGTTCACGGAGTGAGTTAGTATGTAAATTCATATTTAATTCTTGTTTTGAAGGATCTGACGATAATTGCTCAACAAGCTAATTGGAATCCAGTGAAGCATTAGAGTTTTTGTTGCCAGTAAATGGCATCTAGTACTTGTATCATTTTCTTTCTTTTTTTTTTGAAGAAAAGCGATCTCAAGGATCATCGATTCCATAAAATGAACCATATAAATACATGGAGCTAGTACTTGTATCATTTAGAGTAAGTGATATACTTTGTATTAACATTGTTTACTTGTTTATTGAAAAATTTCAAATTATTGTAGTTCTTGTACCATGATTATATCTAAATGTTATAAATTATAAATTTATTATTATTATTTTGTGTTATTTGTAATATGATTGTTTATTGTGAAATCAGAAAATAGATGAATCTGTTATTGCATTAGCTGTGCTGATGCCAAAATCAACAGTAGCATCAGTTGTGCTGATGCTAAATGCAATATAGCATCGACTAGACTGATATATATGTATATATATAGAGAGAGAGTTATGCTATAGTTAGTCGCGAAATAGAAAATATTTTGTACTTATCTCCTATTTTTAAATTTAAAACACCGATCTGATCATTAAAAGTATTTTTCATATTGAAATATATTTGGAGATCAAATTTTATATTTTTTTTTTAATTTTTTTCTATTTTTTTGAGGATTAGAAAATTATTCTTATTAAAAAATATAAACTCAATGTAAGAATAATTATAATTAAACGTGACAAGTAGCTTAGTATTCCCCGCATCCTCTGAAATTTATTTATTTTCCTGATCTAATAAAAATTTAATTCAATTAGAGGTAAGTACGTCTTTGATAAGAAAGGCACCTTGTGAAAAGCAAACTTACCCATTTTGAGAAAAGTTCCACTGAAAAATGAAAATGGTACTGATAGCAGGCATAATCCCAAATTTATGTTGGGCCTACAAGTCTACAACCACCTTGCAAGAGGCCCAATTAAACCAAACCCGTTAGAGATGCACTCAGTTAAATCACGATACCAGGGTAAATATAAAGACATTGCGCACATCAAATATCCTATATATCCAATGTTCCAAACTAATTGCTTATCTTGGCATAGTACTTCATTGCTAGAAGCTAGCAAAAAACATATATAAAAAGCAAGTTTCAAAATATAGAAGAAACATCAAAGAAACCAACGCGCCATTAGCAGGCCAAAAGCGCAACGAATCCTAAAAGAGAGCTAGAAAAGAGAAGAGCCAATGAGGGATTGCCACGTGAACTGGTAGCAATGTTCTTGCTTCTTCTTCTTCTTTTTTCTTCTTTTTGTCTTTTTTTAGAAACAGAATTTTTGTTTAAAGTCTTGAGGGATCCCAGAAGAGTGCGCCTCGTTAATTCAAGAATGCCTCCATATGATTGCTTCTCAATTTGGGTGAATTTTGTTGCCAAATTGATTTCCTTGCCTGTAATCCAGTAGACTAATTTCTTAAACAATATCAGTCTGACCAACCGCTTTGGTCTTTACTGACATGAAAAATACCAAAAGGACAAAAATGTACATTAGATTGGCAGATTTAGTGGTGACAAGTAACAGCTGATGGCATCAGATTATTACAACAAAATTTTGAAGTTAAAGACTTCCACAATCATCACGTGGAAAATCAGAAACCCATAGTTAAATGGGACTGAGTTGCACCAAAAAGAGTGAAGAGGAGGAAAAGAGAATACTATTTTTTTAGAAGAGTGGTAGAAGAGTGGTATTCTTGATTATTTGGAAGAGCGAAAATATCGTTTGACGGTTGTTACTCGAGAATAGTTAAAATATGAATAATTATGATACTAATAATGATGATGATAATAATAATAATAATAATAGTAAAATAATAATCATAATAGTAAGATAATAATAATAATAAAGTAATAAAAAATAATCATAATAAATAATAATGTTATAATAGTAATATAATAAAAATATAAACATAATCATAATATAGTAATATAATAATAAAAAATTATAATTACAATCATAATTATAGTAATATAATAATAATAAGTAATCATAATTTTAATAATATAATCATAAAATAATAATCATAATCATAATCATGATAATAATAATTATAGTCATAATCATAATAATATAACCATAATCATAATCATAATAATATAATAATATAATAATAAATAATCTTGATCATAATAATATAATAATAAAATATTTATATTTATATTCATAATATAATAATATAATATTAAAATTATATTTATAATAATAATAATAAATAATATAATAATACTAATGGTAACGATAATATAATAACAATAATGATAATAATAATTTAATAATAATAATATAATGATAATAATAATAATAAATGATAATCATAATATTAATATAATAATAAATTATAATCATAAATATAATATAATAATATAATAATACTAAATCTTAACCATAATCATAATATAATAATATAATACATCATAATCAAATAATAATCGTTATTCCGACGAGAGCTAATCCGGTATTCCACCTATAAGTTGGTATACCGGATTAGCACTATTCCGCACTCTTCTACTTAGTCTAAAATTCGTTTGGCAAATTAATTCGTCGGAATAGCTATTCTATTCTAACTTTTTGCTATTCCATTGAGTGCCAAACACTCCCGTATTGCTGCCAGACATACTAGGATCACCTCCTTTTTCTATTAATTAGTTGATCGACTTATAATAACATATATATGTACAGGAAAAAGATAAAATAAATACTTTTGCTAACAGGAAATAGAAAATACATTGATATATCATACGGTATAATACAAAACTAGGATGCAATAAAAATTGCGCAGATTCTGAGAATCAGTCTTTGATCCAGTGACAAAAGATAACACCCATTGTATAAGAGATTGTGAATTCAAAATTAAGATAGAATTTTTATAAATAATTATAAAATTTAAGAGCTTCACTATCTTTCCAATTAAAATAAAATTGCGCAGATTCATTGAGAGCTTTAGAAATTTTACTTTACCACTCTGAAGTTATAATGGCATTGCTTCTCTTCTTTTTTCCTCTAAAAATTTCCTCCGCTGATGTGGCCAAAATAATTGGATAGACAATTTTGTCCTTCTATCGTCCGGTTGCTTCTGTTCCTTCCGGCCTTCCCCTATCAACCTTTTTCCACTAGTTACCTATCCCCTATATAAATTTGTTTCTGTGTCAGTGTATCAATAATCAGTGTCTCGAGAGTCGAGATTAATGGCATTTCTGACGAAGTACGTTACAAGTTCAATATGGCCTGGGTCTGTTTTGCCGATTTTTTTTTAATAATAACAAAATAAAAATAAAAACTAACGCATCTAAAAGTATGTTTTGATGAAAATAACAAAATTTTCATCCGCGTTTTCGTTCGCCGGAAAAAACTGTGTTTCCGTCTCGACCCCATCTTTCTTCGGTCTGCGTGCCTCTCTTCTTCTTTATCACAAAAAAATATTTGAATTATAATTTTCTCAATTTTAATTTTACTATTTAAACTTGAAATTTGAATATTTGTTCAATAAAAAATAATCTATTTATTATCTCCTCATACTTTATAACAAATAAAGTTTATATAGTAAAGTTGCCTAAATGTACATGTAATTGTGTATAATTTTTTTATTTTTTTTTAAATTAAAAAATATTGTGCATACAATCTCATAATAATGATAATAACAACAATATTAATAATAGTAATTCTAATAATGATGATGACAAATTTTCATATAATTTTATATAAAATATTCATAATTCAGTACTGCAAAATTCTGAAGTACTGTATATTAATTCTTTTTAGAAAGCTTCAACAAATTAAAAAAGTAATAATAACAAATTATGTTTAATATAAAATTTGTGCAATATAAATTATCAAACACAATTTATATTGCATATTATCAATTTATAAGTTCTATAAATATTATTTTTTAATATTTTCACTAATCTAACATCTAACATCGTATTAACTTTGGACATTTTTTCTCCGTAGATAAAAATATTACATTGGTTAAAAAAAATTGCACGAATAGTGCATACTTTAGAGGATGAAAAAACTACATCAATTAAATATCACATGATCAAATAGTGCATACTTAGTGGAATGAAAAAACTGCATCAATTAAAAAAATTATAGAAGTATTATTCTGTGTGAAGTGCAGATGTTTGAGAGTGAACCATACGGAAAAAAATAAAGGAAAAGAGAAGGCACGTGGGCCAAAAAAAAGTGAGGTCGGGAGAGAAACATAGTTTCCATCGGGGGGCGAAAACTGGAGGACGAAAACGCGGATGGAACTTTGTTATTTTTGTCAAAACTCAACAAATGTTATTAAATACGTTTTTCATATTTTTATTTTGTTATTATTAAAAAATCGGTTTGTTTTGAACCCTCCCATTCGAATGGAACCGGTGGAGTTCCCAATCCCTTTGGGATCAATTTTAGTTTCAAAGATTGTTTCAACCGTTAGATCAACATCTAATCACTAATCTCGATGAAACTCATTTTTATTTTTATATTTTGTTTCAATCTCGATGATAATCCAACAACTGAAACAATCCTTAAAATCAAAATTAATCCAAGAGCTTGGGAACTCCCGGTTCCCATTCGAATTGAATGGAGGAATACAAGTAGAAAGTCTTCGGCTGAGATAACACTTGGTTGTCACGATTAGACACCCATGCCAGGTAATGACGTGGCTATTAATAACGTACGTCATATATTGTTACGTACTAATTTTTTAATTTTTATTTTTTAATTGAAGAAATATTTAAATTTATGCAAAAAATGTATAATTTATAATTAGTGAACAAAAATATTAGTTTTTTTGTAAAAAATAACAATTATATTTATCTCTAGATATAAAAAAAAATTGAGAAGAAATGCTTTATTAGGCCTCACGTGAACACACGACGACGTCTAAATAAATTTACGTTGACATATCAATATTAATTGAAAAAAAAACACATCGCGTGAAAAAATATGACAACACAACACACATCATTATAATTAGTGAACAAAAATATTAGTTTTTTGGTAAAAAAAATAACAATTATATTTATCTCTAGATATAAAAAAAATTGAGAAGAAATGCTTTATTAGGCCTCACGTGAACACACGTGTCTAAATAAATTTACCTTGACATATCAATATTAATTGACGCGTGATGACAACACAACACACATCACACGAGAAATAGACATGCCGTGACTTAAACTTGACTAGTTCATTGACGTGATGGAACTAGTCACATAGCATAACTAATATTAGTCCCATGATGCAGAAGTACCAACAAAACAACAACCGGAGCCGAATTTCTCAGATTCTCTTCATAACAAACATTATAGAGTTTCAAGAATCTAGAACAAGATAAACCATTATAGAGTTTCAACTGCTCACAGTACTAATTTCACAACAAAAGATTACAACCATAATATTACTGAAATATCAGAAGTTTTCAGAAATAACTAATCATACATAACTGACATTCATCAAAATTACTGCAGCAGCATGCATAGTACAACATAATTTACTTGATCTTCTTCTTGGGCCTCAGCTAGGGAATAAAAAGGAATTGTATTAGTTCATTTTCACCATACTAGCAAATTCAACATGTTAGAAAATGAAAAATGTTTGACAACAAGCTATACCTGATTGCTGTGGCCACACTTCTTCTTGCGGCAGTTGACAGCACGAGGGTGGAGACGAGCATAGCACCTGTAAACAATACAGACTGTTGTAAATAAAAAGCAATTTGCCATTCAGAATTATTGTAAACTAAAAATTTAAAACTGTGAATATGACGGCCTAACTAATGGTCCCAAGTTATCAGAAGTTTTTTTGAAAAAAGTGACCTTGATGGGCCACCAATTTCATTAGATGAAATCACAAGGTTATTAAAAAATATCAGGCTGCTTTTGAGGCATAACAAGGTGTTGATGAAGTTTTATCACCGCATGAAAATATGGCATCTTCATCTAGTGTTTCATCCCATTGCACTCTTCTTCTAAACATATCATCAATCATCAACAAGAATAAAAATGCTATCAACCAACATATGAATCACATTTCTTATGCAATTTCAGACTGACATTATCCCATGTCAATTGTAAATTATCTTGATATATAGAGAATGAAACATAAGAAAGTTGAAAACAGACCAACATTATACCATGTCAACTGAAAATTCTCATGAACTATAGAGAATGAAACATAGAAAGAAAGTTGACAACAACAATCAATTTTGACATCAACAAATCCAGGATAACTTACTCAAATAATGCAAAGTACCATAAGAAAGTGGATGAACTTGAAGCAAGTAATATGGTAAGTGATCATTATGTTTGTTTATTGAAACAATTGACCTTTCATAAGAATCTAACAAGAAAAGAGAAATATCAGAAACATACTTGCGGCAGATCATCTTATCCTGGTTGAACTTCCTAGCAAGAGCCATGAGAGAAGGCTCAATGATTCCACCCCTCAACCTCAACACCAAGTGCAGAGTTGACTCTGAATTTTGATTGATTCAAAACATCAGTCATACTATAATTGCAATACCAAAACAACAAACGATTATGGATAATTCACAAAACTTTGTTCCTGAATTACAACAGTCTTGAAACCAGGGGCGGACCCAGGTTAATCCAGGGGGGCACGTGCCCCCCCCCCTGAATTTTGAAAAATAGTGTTTTTCGGTAATGTTTTCGGCACGTGCCCCCCCTGATCATGTGATGTTTTCGGCACGTGCCCCCCCCCCCCCCCCCCCCCCCGATAACTAGATCCGCCACTGCTTGAAACCATGGCGTTCTAAGTACTATTGGCTTCCTATGATCTTATGTTTGACACGCAAAACAAAAAGAATAAGCTGCAAAGAACTAACATATTTTGTTGAAAAAAAATTGAGATTACAAGCATACCCTTCTGAATGTTGTAATCAGCAAGGGTCCTTCCATCCTCGAGCTGCTTGCCGGCAAAAATCAACCTCTGCTGGTCCGGTGGAATGCCTAAAAATAAAATTAAATTATTCAATTGGTACTTAAAAAGATTTCTCAAAAATACTTGAATACAGCATTCAATTATATCTAAAGCTCGCACTTTATCAAAACAAAATAACGAGTAAGAGTTCAGGATCAAGCTGAATTTCAGATTAAGAAAGACTCCATCATAAGTTCATAACAAAAAACGGCCCCAATAAATCTACTAAGTAGCAGAAATTGCATCGACTTCAATGCAAAATAACAGATCGATTTGATCAAACAAGGGGCCAGGAATTAGCTGGTTTTATAAATTCTAAAATGTGTGTACAAAAGTAGAGTGTTCGAGACAGATATAAATTTCTCAAATTTGTTTAATATATGAATATAAATAACGAAAGCGAGATAAATTACCTTCCTTGTCCTGAATCTTAGCCTTGACATTATCGATCGTATCACTGCTCTCGACCTCGAGCGTGATAGTCTTCCCAGTCAGGGTTTTCACGAATATCTGCATCTCGCCTCTCTCTCTCTCTCTCTCTCACTCTTTCCCTTGTGCGGCGCGCTGAGAGAAATGATAGGAAAAACCCTAGCTCGGAGTTGTTGATATATATTAGATGGGATAAAATTTGGCATTGCGATCAGGATAAGCCACGTAATGACATTTTTGCCCTTCTATCTTGGAAAGGATTAATACGTAAAGCTGCACAAAAAATTTCGGACTCATGGCTTGATTCAAGTTTAGTTCTGATTGAATTAATTTGACTCAAGTTAAACTGACTTGGTTAAAAAACTAGCTTATCTTGAATTAATACCAAGTCGGCTCATGACTCGATGTGTATTTTTTTCACCTTACTCGGTCTCATCGATTCTAAAAAAAATATTCTCAATACTCAATAACTCACTTACATGAAAGCATTAAAAATGATATAAAAGAAATCATTATTATCCTTATTTCTCACATGAAGACTAACTCTATTGATTGAAAGAAAGAGCTAGTTATATAATATTATTATTTTAAGTTACACTAAATAACAAAACATTAAAATTGTTATCCTTATCTCTCACATGAAGACTCTCTCCCACAATAAATATTGTTTTCCCCTCTTCTCCGGAGAGCCAAATTGTTCATTCAAACGTCTCTTATTTGTTCTCATTTATTCAATGGTGTTGTGCCAATAGCCTCTTAATTTGAGATTTTTTCAATGAGCTATTTGGCACGAGCTGAGT
This sequence comes from Schoenoplectus tabernaemontani, assembly GCA_037127355.1. Classification (NCBI taxonomy): domain Eukaryota; kingdom Viridiplantae; phylum Streptophyta; class Magnoliopsida; order Poales; family Cyperaceae; genus Schoenoplectus; species Schoenoplectus tabernaemontani. The sequence continues at coordinate 19,089,486 of CM073739.1, forward strand.
TCGAGTCAGCATTTTAGCTTGGATGTGTCATAGTTAATTCGCTCGAACCAACTCGTTTAGTATGTGAATTGAATCTGAGTTGGCTCTAACTCGCTCGTGGCCCGCTCACTTGTAACTCTATTCATATATATATTTGACTAATGTATAGGAACATCCAATTCTAATTATGTTTTTCATTAATTTGAAAACAAATAAATAAAAGGGGGAGTCCTATTTTTTCTGGGTTATTGATAAATAAATGGTCAATGTTATTTTTTCGGTTTATTGATTTCAAGTTATTTTTTTACAGGACAATTGAGCTCATCGTGTTGTGATATTTTCAAACTAATAAATTAACCTAATACACAAAAGAGGAAGCCGCAAGCGTATGACCTACCGTGTAGTAATTAGGTGTCGATACCACATAGACTGATTAAACTACCGATATAGACAATTTCTTTAAGTTAGACTGTAAAATTTGAAAAGGTTTCTAAAATAAATAATTTCTAAAATTAACAAGTAAACTAAGCTAATTTTGGATTACTTCAAGGTTAAGAGAGTCTAGGGTTTCAGTATCGCCAAACACTTGAGTTTTAATCGTACTATTTAAGTATTTTAACGCTAATTTATGAGGGTTACCATCTAATTTAGTATCAAGTTCCTGGTTAGGGTTTGGCACAGTATTTCAATTTGGGCAAAATTCATGGTTAAGTTCATCATTCTTCCTAATTAAAATACATTAAGTTATGTTAATCCTAAACCTTTCAAAGATTAATTATTCACGATTAGGTTCATCTAATTAATACTCTAAATGTTCAGAAAAATCCCAACTAACCTAGACTTCACGGTTTGGTCCATCACTTAGGGTTAGATATCGCTTTTGGAGGTCGGAGAACCATCAGATTTTTGTTAGAAATCTAAAAAATTCTCTAAAATACATGTGCAATTCTAATCTTGTTTGCAGGTTATGAATCTATATTATTTAGGGTTTTTAATCCCAGACGGATTACTAATGCAAACGCACAATAATTCAATCCATTCACAGTAATATAATCACAAAAGCCATTCATAAAATAAAATAATTAAAACAATAAGAAGTACGATTAAACTTCAAGTTTTAAGTTACATGCCTAAACCCTAAAAAATAATTACTCTTCCATATAAGAGAAAGAATCACAGATAAAAGCAATGAAAAACAGAAAGAAAATCATCAATAGAATAAGAGTTACACTCAATTTTTTATTTCTCTTTCTTCTGTCTTTTTCTCTCTCCAAAACTCTCAAAGAATCTCAAACTCTGCTCTCCTCTCTGTCCTACAGAGGTTATATTTCTTTTGAAAGCGTTCTCTCCTATTTAAAATTGAATCTGGAGCGTTCTGGGGCGAATGAACGCTTTTAGGAGCAAAACAGCTAAACTCTTCATGGTCCGAAAAGAAAAGGTTTTGACCCAAAAAGTTCGCGTGATTTCTTGGCAGAGAGTTCTTTTTGACCCGAAAAGATAACTTTTTCGGTCAAAAGGTTCATGTAGTTTTTCTCCATCAAGATATTTGTTGTTCTAGTTGCGCATAACTTACTCCATCTGCATCCAAATATTTTCAAAATGCTCTAAAAGTCCTAAAATCAAAGAAACCATGGCAGTATCTTGAACTTTGTGCAATATCTAAACTAAATCAACTAATTGAACTAAAAAGTGCATAAAAGGGTAAAATTGTATAGTTTTAGATACCAAGTCCAATCAAAAAATATATATGATTTTAGCTTATCACATCGTGAATTATACGTGTGTTAGGATCAGCCACAAGTTAGGGATGGATGCAGAACTTTGGTCGGAGGTTATTAGTCGGATTATAATAACTTATAGGGTTCAAATCTATTTACTAATCGGGTACTAAATAAAAATAATAATAATTCAATATATAAACTTACCTAATAAAAAACTATCAAGATCATCTTTTACAAATTAAAAATAACAAAAAGAAAAATCTAAAATAATAAATAGTTAAGTCGATGAAGAAAGTTTCCTCTATGGAACTTCATATTTTAAAACTTTTGCATAAGATTTTTAATATTCATGATATTAAATATTTATTTTTCAATGAAAGTAACTAAAAAAATCCAAAGGGGTCAGAAGTTAGTTATACATGGGGTTAGATTAGCAAAAGTTTAATCTAAAAATATTATTTTTTTAAAATTCAAGAGGATCAACTAACTCCCCTGGTTATGCGTACATTCACCCATGCCATAAGCCATAAGAGCTAGTCCATTTAAAATTTTGTTATGATAATAAAAAAATGATATGATTACCTGAGTTTTACCCCTTTTATTTAAAATCTAGACATTCCCCTTTCTTTCTTTCTTCTATCCATTTTATTTCTTCTCTCATCTTCCTCCATTACAAACTCATATGAGTTTTTTCATCTTTTCAATTAAACTCACTCATTTCAACTCCAAAATAAAAACTAATTGCAGCAAACTTTATATTTTTGAGAGGAGAATAAAAAAAACCCGGATCCATTAATTTCATCAAATTTTTGAAGTTATTTTTTCTTTTAAAATCCAAAATTAAATATAATTATTATTTTATTAGTTATAATTAGTTAATTTAGCATAGGTTATAATTTATTTAATTTTATCATAATTAAGTATATTTTGATGTCATAATGTAATTAGTTGGAATTATTTTAATTTAGATATAATTAGGTTTATTGTATTGCCCATTATGTGTAGATGGATTAAAATAGTAGTAATTTAATTTAATTATAATTATGTGTAATTTTATTTAATTATTAATTTAGAAAAAAAAGATAGTAATAAAATTATATGTAGTAATAGTTTAGATCAATTGAAGTAGCAATTTAGAATAAATTATAGTAGTAATTTAGAAAAAAATATAGTAATGAATAATTTTATTTAATTTTTGCATAATAATTCTTGGTATGAATGGAGTATCTGCTACTGTTTTTCGTATCGCAAAACAAACATAGGTCAAACAATATTGTAACTGATGTAAGTAATTTAATCCTATAATGCAATAAAAATATATATTTTATAATTAATTTGACCATGTCTTATTTAATAATTTATTGTACGGCCTCATAGTACCTTCTCTTTGAATGCACGCCGTCTAAAAATATCATAAAACGAGCAGATTGATCCATATCTGCATCGGCTCGGTCTACAACAGATAGCGATCATGGCAGATTTTCAACTAGATAAATTACTGCTAACAACAATGCTTTGTCGAAAGGTGGAGAGAGGAGATGTTGACATTTCATCTATCAGTTGGTGAGATAACACTGACATTAGAGAACGTTTGTTGCTTATGGGGATTTCTGTTCGAGGTATTTTATTATTTTTACATACTATTTTTTTAATTATTCTTTAAAGTTTAGTAATCATATTTCAGAATATGAAAATACAAAAAAAAAAAAACAATAACCGAGATCACTGATGAAGATTGGAGCAGGATACTGGAGATGCTTCTTAGGTTGAATAGTGATCCACACAGTTACGAACAACTACTGATTATCCTTGGCTATTAAAGACAAGAAATAAGAGAAAAGAGAACGAGTATCTTCATGTCTCGACTTAAAGTATCTGACTCACATTTCTATGAAAGAAATCTCAAGAGTTGTTTGCCAACTCTGATGACTTGGACATCCAATGGTACAATTTGTACTTTCAATTAGTTCAATTTCATAATAATTTAGTATTATTTTAATCTATTGAATTAATTGTAGGTACTGACGGTTTGCTTGGATTTGTTCGGATATGTGATGTTCCTGAACAATAGTGCAGACGCAATGCCGGTTGTGTGCCTTTCATTTATTCACGATGTGATGAATGTACCGGAGGGTGAATACAACTGGGACATGCAATACTATGTTGCTTGTACTTCAACTTTAGCTGATCATTTCTCGAGCCATCGAATTGAAAATCGAGCATTTACTTCTATTTTTGATATGGTACTGGACACGATTCCCGATAGAAAGACAATGTAAATTCATTATCACTTACCTCATATTTAATTATTAATTACCTTATTTTTTTATATCTTACTTATTTTAATGTACAGGTGTAAAACTCATAAACCTCCATTGGGAGGACCTAAACATGTATTAAAGTCTTTGTTCGGTATCAAATGGGTGATAAGATATTTGTTCGAGTACACCCCTCATCATGGAGGACTGGTCATTTTCAGGACGAATTTGAGAATTTGAGTGATAACAGCTTCAATTGAATGTCAAACGCTGCTTATTACAATAATATGCTTTGGATGTACTACATTTATCCAAATTTATAAGTTTTCAAAATTAATTAAATTGTATTTACTACATTTGGTAGATTAATTTAATTTCATAATATTTACGTATCGTGGGTGGATGTATTGTGTGTAGATGATTCACTTCTAAATGATTAAGAATCACTATCAAAGATAGGTAATGCATTAGTTCAACCTGCACCAGCAAGTCCCTCAGCCGACTTCGATAGATTACACGCAAGTGTTCACGTATCACAAGAATAAACATACGTCGGGGGGGGGGGGTGAAGGGCAAAATATGGATTATTAGCAACACTATTGGTAGGCACGAGACAAGCTCAAGCTGCCTATCATGGAGACCCGATCGTACGACTATGTTCAGCACTTTGTGTACATTGGGTTGTTTAAACTAAAATGTGATTTTCAATTTAATTTATTTTAATAACTAACCACATGAAATTAAAAATATATATGTATATATTTCGTTTAGTCAGGAATACGGTCATTGCTATTAGCTGGTTTATGATGCCCGGTTATACATGATTCGACAAGTATGAATTGAGACAAATTAAGAATTTGATGATCGATTTAGGATATTCACACATTTTCATGACGATACTTGCATCCTCAGGACAATTTAATTTTTGACCAATTTTGTTTATAATTACTTTATATTGAATTGATTTTACTTAATTTAATTGTATGAGTCTTTCGATGAATTCTAAGGATATTGATGTATCTGCCGATGACCCTCGGAGGGACCCATCTGACCTGACGCCGATCCGACGACCGATGATTTTGACATATTTCAAAATTAAGTACATCTTGAGAACTGACTTATAGAATAACTGCGTGTTTGTGCTTTGGCAAGGACAAAAAAAAATCAGCATTTTCGAAGTTGGTTAAACAGCAAATAGCCCATGGTTTTCATCTAAACAAGGGCAATGTTGCTCTGGCCACCTGAGGGTTGGCGGGGCCGACCATAATAGTCCTTCATTGGGGGGGGGGGGGGGATGGCTGACGATGTTACTGGCATGGACTAAACACAATGACACATTATTTCAAAGAGACATGAAGCATGAACTGACCAGAACATAAATCCATGAAAATCAATATTATCTTTTTTGTTCAAGTCAGCTTCCTGTTTGCTCGTAGGTGCACCAAAACATAACTGGGCTCATCTTATCAGCAGGCAGTATATATATTGAATGAAGGAATAGTGAAATAATAATGAGTGCACTCATCTTTTTTGACTTATTTATCATGGTCTAAAGTCTAAATCTATTTGTTTCGTTACTAAATCTGATTGTAACTCTTGTAGATGCAAGTCATAAGATAAATTTGAGTTGTGATTTTTGAGCATTTGCCAAAAGAAGCTCTCTTATCAGTTATTTGATCTGGAACTGAAAGGACCAAATTGTGAAAAATAAGACGTAATGAAGGTAAACCAGACAATGGGATTTGATACTTTGAGGAAAAGAAAGCACCAATTTGAGATTTCCACAAGATGAGGAGCATGTTTTATAACGTGAGAAAGCCGTCCCTTTAGATATCTTGAGACCTTAAGAGCGGAGGGGAAAGAGGGGGAGAGGAGGAGGATTAGGGGAAGAAGGTGGAAGGATTTTTTAGGCATTAAATATATTATTATATTTTACTATTAAAATTATATTTTTATATAATCTTAATAAAAAACTAATTTATTTAAGTTTGTAGTGGTATTAAATTAATTTTATAGTTTGAAGTGGCATTTTCTAATTTTTAAATTTTAAAGTGACATTTAATCAATTTTCTCAAAAATTAAATGGATTTTGGAGTTTGATTTGAAGTTTTTTTTATCATAACCTTTCAAATTTCATAATTGTCCATAAAAAAATTTTATTCGGATTTTAAATTCATGACTTCTCATACAGAAGATGTTGTCTTTTATCACTAGACTAAAAACTGATTCTCAAGTTTGATTTGAAATTCAAATTATAATATAGGAAATGGAATACTCAGATTTCTAAAAAAGGAATATTCGGAAGTTTGATTTGAGTATTCGACAGTCTCTCATTCTCTCTTTTTTATGAATTGGAAATATTTTTTTCAATAAAAAACATTTCTCTACTATTTTTATTTAAATTTTTTATAGCAAATTAATTTCTCAAATAACTAAAAAAATGCACAAAAAATGTGAAAATGTGAAAAAATATGCAAAAAAAAACTGATCCGGTCCTTACTCGATGCCTAAAGCCTGAAGATTCTAGTAAGTATCGGACTGATTCTTTGGCGTCTTTGAACTAGGCCTTTAAAATTCATTTTCAAATGCAGCTCTAATTCAATTTTCCTGTAAATAGTCTAAACGTGACCCTTGAGATGGAAGTCTTTACTGTTCAGGTGCCAAAAAAAAAATTAAAAGGTTAAATTTCTGTAAACCGAATGTTATCATTATTCACTAAAGTTTGTACCATTCTGAGGGGCGCTCGGGATTTTTTGATTTAAACAGCTGGGCAACGTACACATGGCATTAAAATGGCAGAAATAATAAAATAAACTGGAAAATTAAAATACTGACAGCTGTGGGATTTGAACCCACGCCCTTTCGGACCAGCGCCTAAATCTGGCGCCTTAGACCACTCGGCCAAACTGTCTTGATGTAAAACATCCAGGGACATTTTCTAGTTCTCATCTGCTGTCTAATTTTTCTTTCATCCACAATTTTATAATCAATATCTTGGATTTATTGTTAAATAAAGAAAAATAATGATATGATGTAATACGGTTTTTCCTTCTGTATACTTTATATAAACCAAAATAATATTAACAAGATATATTTTCCTTGAATTGAGAATATTGAATGAATTTATTTTCTCACATCAAACTTGGAATAAATTTATTGAATTGAGAATTTAATATATTATGACAATTAAATTACTTCAGTACCTGATATTTCGTTAAAAACCTGAACTATCATATTCATATCTCCATATAGTATATTAAAATGGATATTCCTGTGCTTATCTCTATGGGTGTGATCTAGTTGGATCTGTGTCATCATGTCATAAAATAATTCCATAAATGCTATAAAACGCCCAACTATGGAATAAATCCATGAATGCTATAGTTAAATTACTGCAGTATATGATATACTAGATAATCTATTATATTATGAGTGATCATTATTGAGCTTGTAATATATTATCTCATAAAGAGTCCAATGATATCATTATTCACATGTTGAATACGAGCTAGGGATATTGGTACTCTTGATGATTATCATTTCTCCGCACAAGTATATATACAAGGATACAGTCGGGATGAATGTTTGTCATTATTAGCATTGAACAATATCCATTTATATTTCTTATGTTGAAAAGACATTATCCATAGAACTCAAAACACATCTCTACTCTTTATTAAGCATGTAAGTATTCTGATTCTATAATAATTCAGATTTTTGTTAAATTTTTAGAGCTAATATCAATCATCGGATTGAAATTCGTCAAATATAGTACTATTTTTATGGTTATTTGTGTTGAAGTTATAATTTTCTCTCAATTTTAATTGTTACACGAAATGCTGCATAATTTAGGAATATAATTGCTCTACTTTATTTTTTTCTTAAATTGTCATCAATTGTGAATTTTAACTTTCTTTAAATTTTGAATGTTAATTTTTCTCTCAATTCTGCATTTATTTTACATTAATTACTAAATTATTTTTATTTTTATTTCTTTTCTTTTCACATGAAGATATGAATTCTTATATATTTAAAAGACATTACTATAGTAACGTACGGGCAAAATACTAGTGAAACATAAGTGACACTATATATAATTAATATAGTATTTCATCTTAGTCATGTCCAATACACTAATATCTATCAAATATTTATGTGATTAAATTAATATTTCTTCATATTATCTACAAAACATTAGCATCATTTAATTCATGCACTAATCTTTATCAGTAATTAGTAATTCATGTCAATTATCTTAAGTAGAGATATTTAGAATACTTATTATTTTAATTAATTGATAAAATAGAGATCCATAATTTCAGGCACTTTAAACTGAATGATCGATTAATAATAAAAACTCAAGAAATAATGATCAAATCATTCAATTCAAAAACTTAAAAATTTAAAATTTAATTATCAAATAATTGACTCCTAGATCACAACACTATCGTTGGTCCCACGATAATTAAAGCATTATTTCAGGTTAAAAATAAATATTCAGAGGTAAAGAAAATTATTTTAGTGTCAGATCACATGTTGCCAGCTAAAAAGTGTTCTTTAATCATTCTTTAATAATAATTTTGTCACAATAAAATTTCAAATACATTATTTTGAGAGCAAACTTTTGAATTATAATATCTGTTACGACATTTTCTATCAATTTTTGCACATGAAAATGATTTTTATAATATTAGAATAATATTTTTTTAGTGTCACTTAATTTTCTGCACAATCCAATAACCTGTCAAATCAGAATATTACGACAGAAATAGTCCAAGTTGATGAACATAGAATAAGTTCTCTTACTTCTTTCTTCAAACCTAATTTTAATGATAATTGACTTGGCCAGATTTTTAATCCATTATCGCGAAATTTATAGAAGAACATAATATTTCTGTTCACTGAAATCTAATCCTAAGTTATTATGGTAAGAGAAAATTGCAAAATAAGCATACTTGATCAACTTAGATATAAACTAAACTTTGATAGAGGTGTTAAAACAACCAAGCACATCGGTTAAGAGTATCATCTTATGTCACTGATATTTAAAATTTAGTAAGCTAGTAAAACTCTAAAAAAATAGTGCTTCATATCTATTTAATGAACAAAAAGAGATACATATTTGATGTTTTATGCTTAGATCTTAATGAATAATATATATAAAAATATCTCGTGTTAAAAATATGAGCAAGAATGTTATGTTTTTCTTTCCTCTGCCCTCTCTTAAAAAAACGAATACGTGAATAATGCAAAAAAAAAAAAAACTAAATTACTAATCTTATTTTTTCTAAACAAGAGGTTGCATTCGAGTGAATTGCATTCAGTCGAGTGAATTGCATTCAGCCGAGTGAATTGCATTCCGAATTAATGAAACACAAGCAGGAAGAGTACATTTAAGCTTTGGAAAGGAAAAAAAAAGTTGGAAGAGCACACTCATCTCAAGAAAACCCAAAAAAGATAATACCTTGATGGGGCAATAAATTTGTAGATATCCAACCACCAAAAGCTGCCACACAGTACAGAGTATCACAAAGCAAACAAGGCAGCAATTTAGATGATGAAGAGAAGGGATCGGTTGACATGGGTTATTTTGATAATTTTGATAATTTTGATAATAAATTTTTAAATAAATACAAAAAAATCTTAAAAATAAAAAAAAGTTTATAAATATATTATTCTACCTATGAATTATGGTCATTCAAATTTTATATAATTTCATTATCTTTTGATAGTCCATCAAAGACTATTAAATTTTCATACAATTTGTAATGGTTTCCAATTTAACAGTCTTTGATGGACTATCAAACGATAATAAAATTGTATAAAATTTGAATGATTATTAATCCATAGGTAGAAGAACACATTTATAAATTTTTTTCATTTTTTTTATATTTATTTAAAAGTTCATTGTCAAAATTGTCAAAATAACCCATTATCAACCGATCTCTTCTCTTAGATGAAAGAATAAGGCTGATCTAATAACCTACAGGTTCTTTTAAAAAAAAAATATGACGAGTTGAAAAGCATAGTGACAACTCAATGATTCGAAAAATATTTGTCAAGATGAAAAAATTATAGTTTGAAAATAATTCGATTATAATTTAAAAATAATTTATTTTTTACTAATAGTATAGTGTATTCAAATACTTATTACAAAGTAAATAAGAGAAAAAATAAGTACTTGAATTAGTATGAATATAAATATAATCATATTATTATATTTGATCTCATTATTTCTTATTTTACGGTCTCTTTAAGAATGACTAATAAATAAATTTAGTTATTAAATTATTTGTCAATATTTTAATTAAAAAACAATAAATCAAAGATCGGACGCTGCATTGTTTTACATAAAATCCAGCTACTGATGATATTTTTTTGTTTGGGGGGGGGGGATTCCAAGGTGTGGCCTATAATCCATAGGTTTCAAATTAAAAAAATAATGAAAAGAGGAACTAATAATTAGGGGTGAATTAATGAGAATAGTTACTAATTTAAGATTTAAAGTAGCGGCTAAATCATTTTTTATTGAGTTAGTAAAATAGTCACTAATCCAATATTTTTAAAGAACTATTTTCTTATTCAAATATAAAATAGTAATAAAAATAATAGCTAATCCGAAAAATTGCTATTTTTCACCCATCCAAACATATATGCTATATGTCTATAGCAGAAATGAAGTTATAGGAAAATAAAGAGTGAAAAGTACTCTCACTTACCAATTTTTTTTTATTTACGCCGCGCAGAAGACGTTGGAGAGAGGTGCACAATTATCTAGGCATTTTTTTAAAAAAATTGACACTTTTATGTAAGCAACAAATTGATATTACAGAAATAAAATGAGTTTCTATTGGGGAATCCAAGCTCTTGGGGTCATTTTTAGTTCTAACACATGTTTTCATTTTGGGATTTGTATTGAGATTGGAATAAAAAATGAGATTGAAAATAAGTTGCATCGAGATTGATGAATAAATTCTGATCCAAAGGTGGAGACATACCTTAGAACCAAAAATGATTCAAGGACTTGGGATTCCCCCATTCCGTTTCTATTTGTAATATTCATAAATTCACGAACTACTATTTTATTCATCATTCTATTCGTCAGAGTATTAAATCCGATTATTTCACAAATTATTTGTGATAATTCGTAAATATTATTACTATACTGAGAAGTGAGAAGAGAAAGACAACTGCTCATATTTTTTTATATATAATAATTATAATAATTATAATAATTATATTATTAATAATAAGAATGATAAAAGCAAAATTTATAATCTATGAATGGCAACGCGTCACTGGCAATGACACGGAGCAAACTGTCACTGTCGGTAATGGATCGTGATCAGGATGGGCAAGAGCAAACGCGCCACTGTCAGTGGCGTGTTTACACTATTTATACAAAGACGCCACTGAGAATGGCGTGTTTGCTCGTGTCACTGCTAGTGGGGCGCCGTCATTAATAGATTTTAAATTTTACTTTTATCACTCTTATTATTAATAATATAATTATTATAATTATTATATTAAAAAAACTGCAACCTGCCACAAATGTGGGATCAGATGGAAATAACAACCAAAACCCAAACCGGACACTAAAAACAAAAAGCTTGCACATAAAAATGAGAAAATCGAACGAGACAGATTGCTAGGCGCTAGCTAAAGTTTTAATATATTTGGATGGCTCAACAATAACGTAATAGCTATTATTTTTGAAATAAAAACAGTAATGGTAAATCGAAATATAAATCTATTATTTCGAAATAATGAGAATAACTATTATTCTTCTATTTTGTAGAGGAGATAAAATAATTGTTGTTTTTCTTCATTACTATTCTAAACAAACAATCTAAATAATATTTCTATCATTCAAAATAATATCACATTTTTACTATATTTGCGCTAACTTAAAAATAACTATTTTTTTACTATCTTCATTTACTATTTTTGATTCCTCTATTTTTGTGATATTCTCTGTATGATCCAAACATACATGAACAAGATTGTTGAACTATTCACAAACACTACAAATTAACATTGTCAAGCCTTAGAGTATTTGCATCTCACTGTCAAATTAATTATCTAATCTCATTTGAGAATGATCACTTTGGTTTCAGGGATACAGAGGCTAGTCAAAATTAGATAATTATCTAAATTTGATAAGTCACATCAGTGGAGGAGTGAAAAATTAATCACGAAAGTGTCATTTTAAAAATTTCATTCTATTCAGGGATGCCACTCTTAATTTAGTTTTAAAAAGGATTGTTAATTTAATGATATGACATAAAATTTTAATTTTGACAATCGATGCCGATACGGAATACTCTTATTCTTATTCTAGATTCCGGATTAGGTGCAGATTCTATTTTTTGTTCTCCATTCCTCTACGCAGAAAACACAATATTTTGTTTAGGTAGAGCACAATTGGCAGCACACAAAAATCCAATGTCCATATCTCCTCTATCAGAAACAAACATAAGACGTAATGATAACATCTATAAAAAAAATTAAAAACATAAAATTCTTTTTAGTATTAAACTAATACAAATTTGTTTGTATATCAAAATTCTTAATACATAAAGAGTTAAGGTTCTAAGTTTTTAAAATATATCACATCATCATTTTTCTCTATTATTGATTTTTTTTTTTTTTCATCTTTTTGAATCTAAGAATTCATATAAAATAATATCTCACTCATCATGTGTGTAATATACTTAAGATGAAACTTAACTCTTAGAATGATTCAATATTTTTATATGATCATTTAGATTATTATATATTTATTTATATTATTTATTATTATAATTATCATTATTACTTAGTATTTAAAAATATTATGTCTAATTTTTTAATATAAAAAGAGAATTAAACTTTCAAATTTTTAAATATGTCATATCATCACTTTTTTATCATTGATTTTATTTAAATATTTTCATCTTTTTGAATCTAAGGGTTCATATAAAATAGTTTCTTTCTCCTCTTGTGTGTTTTTATATACTTAAGATGAAACTTAACTCTTCGAATGATCCAATATTTTTATATGATCATTTAAACAAACAAATTTTAGAACTAAGTTACTACTAAAGAAAAATTATATAAAAATATTTACGCAACACTCTCTTCTACCTTAAATTTATCGTGCTAGTATGTAAAGTAGTCGTGAGGATTAAAATTCAGACGGAGGTGGCGTTTGTCTGACCCTTTTCTCAGCTAATTTTGGACGGGGTTAACCGTGGAACAAATATATATTAATTTATATAAAAAAGAATTCCAACTACTCGTCGCCACGTAGCTGACTATTCTCCTCTGCAGTTCTGGAATATTGCAACAACATACGACAGCTCTTATAATAGACGTCATATTGAAATCAAACGGCTCTAAGGTTCGTTTGACATCAAATGACAAAAAAAAAATAAAAATAATATTATTAATCTCATGAATTAGTTTGTCAAACGGATTTTATACTGAATAGAACAATGTCAAAATGTGCTAAATCGATATATTAAGTTATAGGTGGTATATCGATTTAGCTATTATAGAATAACAATTATTATTTTTGATTATATTGTGTTATATTATTATATTATAATTATGATTATAATTTATTATTATTATTATTATATTATGATTATAATTATTTTATTATTATTATTATTATAATTCTACTATTATTATTTTTTATTATTATTATAATTAATTATATTTTAACTATTATAATTAATAACTACTAAATAATACTTTCACTCTTATGTCACTCTTCTGAAATCACACATTCCTCCAACATTTACCCCTTCAACATCAGAATAGGATCTGCGTCGGCTTAACGCCTACCCTCAGAAACTTAACCCTGGCGTTTATTCATCTGTACGAGACAACCATAATCATTTGTGTAGTAGTTTATTTATGATCGGACCCACGTATTTTCACCAATATTTCAGCGTATCTATTATTGAACAGGGATTAGGTTAAATTTTACCGAGAGTCATGAATCAAATCTAATTAACTCAATATTGAATTAAGCCCACGACTCCCCCACTTCCCAAAATTCATTCTCAATTCCTTTTCCCCTCTCTCCTCCCCTTCTTATGTGGATTAGCCACGTCATCATCGCCGGGACGCAGCACTGACTCCGTCCAGCGGTGGCACCGAATGGACGCCCTCGGCCCCCACCGCCGCACGTCCACTTCGGACCGCTACCTTATCCTCTTCTCCCCTCCGCCCGCCTCACCCAAACCCAATTGCATTCTGAGCAAATCTCCATCCGACGACTCTACCGAGCTTCAAGAAGATGATATTTTCTCCACCAACAACGGGTCTGGATCCGACCCGTCTATGGCTTTGGGAGAGCGGAGCTCCAATAGCATCAGTCCCTCCGCCGCGACTTCCCCCCGTCGCCTCGTCAACCTTCCCGATCCCCCGTCCGGCATGCTTGCATTGCTTCATGAAACCAAACAGCCAATAGCCTTGTCGTCTGCTAGCTCTCTCCATCGGAAGGCCACAATCGCCTCCGCGACGACAGCATCAACGGCGCGAATGATCCCGGCCCCAAAGCTGAAGGTGAAGGACGAGTGCGCAGTACCGCACCAGTCGGCGCCGCTTAATATCCCGGTGGGACCGCCTAGGAAGCCACGTAGTGGGATCTGGTTTGACGAGGCTGGAGAAAGGGACGACTACACAGACATGTCAGAGATGCTCCCGCCACATGAAATCGTGGCGAGAAGAACGGCAAATACTCCACTCACCGCCTCTTCGTGCCTAGAAGGCGTTGGTAGAACGCTCAAAGGCAGAGACTTGAGGAGGGTCCGCAATGCGGTTTGGAGACAGACAGGGTTTCTTGATTGATTTGATTCATCAGCGAACCAAGGTTGATGTGGGAATCGAGAGGTAATTTTATTTCTGTTTTTACCTCTCTGTTTATTTTGGGGAAGTTTGGGAGTATTTTTCTTTTCTTTTTCCTTTTTTTTTTTCCTTTTACATTGGAGGAGGAAGGAAACTATGATATGTTGTAAACGATGAGAACTTCTAATAAGGCCATAAGGGATCAATATATTTACTAATTTTGCGGTTTCTTGGTGTTAATTGATCCAGCATGCAATTGATGCCATAATTGTGATTAATTCTGTTTCAGTGGTTGCTATCTTTTTTTTTTTCTTGGCTACTGTTTAAACTTTCAGACAGTTGAAATTTCTTTAATCTGCCATTTTTAATTTATGTGCCATTCAAGATCACATTGTCAGTTTGCAGCAATGGTCAATACAGGTGTAATTTTCTTCTTATATTACCAGATTGTGGTACTGCTCAGCTGGCCACTTAGTTGAGGTCATAGCGAGATTGTAGAAGAATCTAACACATCAGATTGCTGGTCTTTGCTAAATCGTGCTATTGTAGTCATGGATATAGTTGATTTATAAATTAACCTTAATTTGACACAGAATCAGCTGTTCTTATTACTACATAAGACCTTTTATCTAGTTCTTTTTATTTTTGTTTCAAGAAAAAGAAAACTGGGAGTCGAAATATCAGTTACTGATGAGTGAAAGATTAGTTTGATTTCACATGCTTGGTTAAAAATCAGTCTTTAATGCATACAACATAGAAGTGTTTGTTTTCACTGTTGTTTCCTTTTAATGGTTCACTGAAAAATATGCATTTGCTAATCTCTGTTGCCTGTCTTTATTTGATAATCCTGCAGTTGCATTGCTTATTAGGTGCAATTTGCAAATTGTGCATACCTGTTTTACTATTGTATTGAGGATCTTCTATAAAACTTAGACCTGGATCAGTATTTTTGATGCTTATTTCTTATTTAATGCAAACTACCAAGAGATGATGATAGAAGCTCAAATTTTTCACATATTAAAGTTGCTACTGTTTTTAGAACAACTGACATGAAATGGAAATTTATACTTGTTAATTTCTTGTATAGTTGTATCGTTATTTTAAATATTAGGTAATGATGTTCGAAGTTCCTTGTTTGTTCCATTTAAGGATTTTGCTTTTTTCACAATACCTTGGGATTTATAGCAAACCAATTGGAATTATCTTTTGGGATAATCAGGAAAGTTTCAAAAGCTTGAAGAGAGAACTTTGATCTTATCTGTCTCCATGGCACTGGTTTCTTAACAGTAGTAGTCTACATACTATTTGTCTTAAAATGGGTATTGATGGAAAATTCCAAATCTCATTTTGCAAATCTTTGACATTTTTCATGTTGCCTAACTTTCCAAATTTCTTATGTTCTTCAGGATCCTTATATTTCATTTGTTTCTTTTTGTTTCTGTTGTAGTTTCCTGTTGTAACAGGCAACATATAAAGTTACCCTGAGCAATATAGTAGATCTGCTATTCTAGTATAGAGTGAATAATAACAAATAGTGCTATTCTGGTATTAAACGTGAAATAGGTGGTGATGCTTACCAGGTTTTTTTCGTAAGGATTTTTATGTTAGTGGATAGTGGGACTTGTAGTGGGTGAGAGTAGAGGGGGGCTGCACTTCGTAGGGTTGTAGCTTCCTTTTTGTGTCCCCCCTCGTTTTATGCTCAGACGTGTTCAGTAGGCCGTTTGCTTGGATTTGGCCTGTTGATGAGATTGTGTAGTTGGCACTGTTTTTGCAGTTCTATCATCAAAAAATTATTATAAAGCAGTTTGTTGTCAATTTGCTTTTTTTTGTTTCCCTTGATATCAATAAAAGTTTGCAAATATTTTTCATTCCAATCAAACCAGGCCTTGAGTCATGAGTCACGACAAAATGGCTTTTCAGTGATAATGTTGGGCCTAGTTGGCGTGTCCGACAAATTTAGCAATTAAGTCGGGCCCCTCTTTTTGTTCTTTAGATAAAATAAATTCTCCGTCGGAAACAAGATTTGAGCAATGTTAGCGACTGGGCGTGAATGTGTGGTTCATTGTAGGGTAACTGAGATGACAGTAGGATAGTTTTTTTTTTTTTGGTTGAGTTTTTGAATTCGGTTCAACCGGTTCGTTAAGAAATTCAATTCTTATTTGGTCCTTTTTTCAATTTGATTTTTGTTTTTTTTTCTTGTGAGGACCAAATTTGATAAATATTAGATCTAGTTAATAAAAATAAGTTCTTAATTCAGTTTTTATCAAACTCGGACTTCGTCATTTCCGGTCATTCTCAAACATTAAAGTTATTTTCAAATCCGATTCTTTTTTAATTTTTATATTTAATTATATTTAAAAAACTGAAAATTCAGAAAATATTTTGTTTCCTCGCAGAATTTAACGACGTCGAACACGAAGGTATCCCACTAAAAACATAAAATCGAAGATAAATACTAGCAGCCTAAATTGTTGCTACTTGATAACCTTCATCCGAAGGGTTAAAATGAAATGCAGACCGATTAATGATTTCATTATTTATGTTAAATGTTCAAATAAATTATTTAGGATAAATGATTTTTTATTCACAATAATGATTTGATTATACTATTTACTTTGTACATGTTTTATTATTTAATTTAAATAAAATATTATTCTGATTAGCAGTATTTTAATTGAAGAATCAAAATATTATAATTACTATATAATAAAATCATTAACATAAATGATAACTTATTTAACTCAAATAATAAAACCAGTAACATTTTCCTTTTTTCTTATCCTCTAGTGGATCATCTGAGGTGATAAGCACGTTCCGTATAAATCTTATTATGTTTTGAATAAAATGTGAGATAAATCGTTCTAGTTTACGTTATTATTTACAAAATAAAAATAGTAATATTACTTCCACTCCACCTTGTCGGTATCGCATCATCTTTTCTTTAAAACTAAAATACTTAACACGTTCTGCTGTACAAAAATGGTATTTATTTCTTTTGCAGAATAATATCTATATTTCATCTTTTCATGTCCATCGAACAATTTAAATTACAGAGTAT
This sequence comes from Schoenoplectus tabernaemontani, assembly GCA_037127355.1. NCBI lineage: Eukaryota > Viridiplantae > Streptophyta > Magnoliopsida > Poales > Cyperaceae > Schoenoplectus > Schoenoplectus tabernaemontani. The sequence goes on from CM073739.1 coordinate 19,107,341, forward strand.
AATAATGTCACAACTTTAAATTTAATTATGCATGACATAATTTCTTTTCAAAACTTATTAAGCTATTCATAATATAATTCTTAGTGTGAAATTCAACTATAAATAAATTCTCTATTACAAAAATAAATAGAATAAGGTAACAATAATAGTTAGTAGACTTATCTTACTAGATTACAGTGATTATTACAAATCTTGTTAAAGAAAAATGATTTCTCTCACATATATTCTACTATTAGGAATTGAAAAATAAATATTTTATCGGATGTATACCAGTTTCAGATTTATATCATGCAAGATTCAAATGTAAATGAAAATGCAAATCTAAATTGCGAAGTTGATTTTTTATTTTTTAGATTCATGAAAAAAATTCATTCTTATCGATTTGGATTGAGATTTTCTTATCATTTATATCATTGAAAACTCTTGTTAAATTTAAGAGTTCTAGAATTTCGAAAATTTGGAATAAGTCACAAGAAATGACAAAATATTGACAGCTAAGTAGCATAGTGGTTCTGTCAGAAAGCTATCAACATCTGAAATGTGCATAATTACATACTCTTATTTTGGCATGCGGATAATAGCATATCATATCCCACATTTCCGAATTGACTAGTGAGTCAAGGAGTTGTCCCCCTTGACCAGCAGTTTAACTAATAAGGAGCACTATAACTATCTGAAATCACCCTAAAAAAAATGCTCTGAAATTTTCTTTGTCAAGTCCTGGTAGTATTGCTGATTTGACAAAGTCAAGGCAATTACAGATACAGCAAACCCGAACCAACCATATATTCAAGCAAAAGGAAATATTACAGGTGCATGCATTCTTCATAAATGAAGGCAAATATATTAAACCAGTATTCATTGGTCCTAACACAATCCTTATCACCAAACTATTTGTAAGCAAGAACTCATTGGTCCTAACACGCTAAATAAGTACACCGCACTTTCAAACACAAGAACAGAAACAGGGTCATATTTGAAACCAAATTCAAATCAACTCATCAAGGAACTTTCATTCAAAATATTCTTCCTCAAAATCAACCAGAAGAGGATCAGACTGATCACCACAGGAAAAGCTTCTATTGGAACTGGTTCTCCCGACTAACTGTAATGGATTTGCTCCAGAAGTAGTTGTTTCCACCATTAGATTACAGCTGTAACGGTTACCTGTATTGATTGGCCGGCGGTCAAACAAATGAAGAGTTGCCGTTCGGACGTAGACCCGGCACAGGGTGAACTCATGTCTTAGTTGTACACACTGAAGGAATCAAAGAAGAAAAATATGTATAAGTAATTTTTTCTCTATTTATTCTGAGGTGTGTGTGTCCTGATATAATATAATTTAATTAATTTCAGAAACGGAATTATAAGACTCGACTAGTGCTCAACCTTCTTAGAATCCTAAAAAGGAATTTTAAATGAAAAAAAAAACCACGATAATATATTGAGCCAAAAGGCTATATTGGTTAAAAATATTTATGTTGGACAAGAAAAGATTGTATTACATTAAACAAAAGAGATCCTTTTAGATGAGTAGGACTATAAATTATTAATTTTGATTGTTTCATAGTACAGTTAATCATAAATAACAAAGCTAATTAACACCCTACAAAGTAAAAAATACAACTTTTATGTATTACACATACCGTCGGAGCCCTCACAGGTACATGATGCACACTCCGTTGAAGCGCCTTGTATTCGTTCATCTTCCACTTTGTTTTGGTACCGGTGGGGGCTTTCCCTTGATAGAACACCAACGTTCTCTTTACCCCTATGACACTGTTACTTGATGAGAAAACATAAGTAGGCGACCCCGTTCCTTTCCAATATCCAGAAGGAGTTGTGCGTGTCGACCGTCCGCCTTGCACCTCCCTTTGTTGTCTTGGGCAGAAGAAAAACCATTGCTCTTCATCTGTCCTGTTAGCAACACCTGCCACCGCTGCATGATAGATAAATATATTATGCTGGAGGAAAGAAAAAGTTGGTTCAACAAATTTAATAGGTGGACATATATCCAGCATGATAATTTTCATGATTACGCATAAAATTGGAGAAAACTAGAGCATTTTTTCCCATTAATTCATGTACATATATATATAAATGTGCCATGAAGGAAAATGAGCAAAATAACTAATCAAGTTATTTCTACTTGATATCTTTGAAGCTAGTAATCCATGGCGTGTTGAAATAACTACTGCTGGTCCTGAAAGTTGAAACTCTGTATGTGCCAGATACTTTCATCAATATAGTTTAGACAAGGAAGTATAAGATAGGATAAGAAAGAAACTGAAAGGAAGGATTAACAAATGAATATGAAAATTTAATTACTAACACTGAAGTTCCCTTGGATGGTAGCTACAGACATCAAGCACCGGTATAAGCCTCTGGATATCTGCTCGCGTGTTATCCAATTTGTGTTGAAGGTAAAACCGTATAAGCTCTTCTTCCGTTGGATAGAACCTATATCCAGGCATGTTTATAAAGTTCATTTTGTTTGAACAATAAAATATAATGTTCTTGTAATCAATCTGTTCCGAGAGCCAACTAACAGTCTATGCGAGCTCGCAGTGCTCTCTCCTAGCAAATATTTGGGAAAGTTGTAGTGCCAGTGGCACTAAAGAGAAGTATAAAGAGAAATTAGGAGGAAAATCAATTAAGGAATGAAGAGCCGCGTTCTATGCAACGTTCATTTATGAGAAATTCTAGTCAAGATGGAGACTAGACTCTATTGGTAAACACAAAATATTAAGTGTGAACCATGAATTAGTCATAGTATTCAATATTTTTTTTTACTTGTCGATTTACAAAACAATTTAAAATTTTATAATTTGTCTTGTTTGAATTTTATGCAGGGATTAAAATATAAAATGAATTAGTGCACAAAAACTAAAACTAATGATGGAATATAAGAGCTCAATCAAGACTGCATTAGGTCTATATTTAGATAAACTCAAACTGTGTTGAATTAGTTAAGATGAATTGAGTTTAAACAACAAAGAAAATATTTCTGCCCAATAAATCGTTATAATGGTTTAGTAACTGTTGTAATGGTTCATCTCAATACTAAAAAATATTCTAAGGCGGAAAAATTCTCAAAGAAGCTAGAGCGTATCGTTGTGTAATGGTTAAGTAATCGTTATAACAGTTTATGAAATGTATAACGGTTCAGTGATCATTATAATGATTCAGCTCAATTAGATCCAACGACTATCCTTTCTAAACCGTTATAACGATTCTCAAATCGTTATAATGGTTCAGGCCGAAAATAGTTTCTTCATCTTTTTCAGAAGATCTATTTTAAAAGGATCGAGTGGTTATGGCGCTACGTGTAGTTAATGATTAAATTTGCTATGGGCTCAAATAATTAAATCATCTCCAAATATATATTTATGAGTCTCAATAAATTTTTTATATCAAAATATGATGGGACATAAAAAATTTCTATTTTTTGAATTCTTTAAGTATTAGTTTTGGATTTTTAAAAACGACATAGGAAATATGTATTATTTTATTATTAATATTGAATCATGTTAAAAAAAATTCCAAAACTAATACTTAGAAAATTCCAAAAATAATTTTTTTTATTGAGATCAATAAATCAAGATTTCGAGATGATTTACCTATATTTTTGAGTCCGTAGTAAATATAATAATTAACTACATATAGCATCATAGTCTAACTTTTCGTTGAATATATATGTTTCACATTAACATTAAATTCATATTCATAAATCATATATCCATTGAATTTCTGTTTCATTTTCATACCATTTAAAATTAATTTAGTTTCGAATTTTAGTATTAATTTAATATCCATATCCCATATTAACTAGTCGAATAATATAATCAAATTTTAGTCGAATTTTAGTATTAATTTTTAACGTTATCCGTTCTAACTCCGGTCGGTTTACATCCCTAAGGGAGTGTTTGACACTCAATGGAATAGCAAAAAGTTAGAATAGAATAGCTATTCCGACAAATTAATTTGCCAAATGAATTTTAGACTAAATAGAAGAGTGCGGAATAGTGCTAATCCGGTATACCAACTTATAGGTGGAATACCGGATTAGTTCTAAATCGGAATAGCGATTATTATTTGATTATATTATATTATTATTATATTATGATTATGATTAAGATTTAGTATTATTATATTATTATATTATATTTATGATTATAATTTATAATTATATTAATATGATGATTATTATTTATTGTTATTATTATCATTATATTATTAGTATTAAATTATTATTATCATTATTGTTATTATATTATCATTACCATTAGTATTATTATATTATTTATTATTATTAGAAATATAATTTTAATATTATATTATTATATTATGAATATAAATATAATTATTTTATTATTATATTATTATGATCAAGATTATTTATTATTATATTATTATATTATGATGATTATGATTATGATTATTATTACTTATTATTACTTTATTATGTTGTATTATATTATTATATGTTGATTATAGTGATGATTAATTTATTATTATATTATTATAATTATAATATATGATTATATTTTTATTATTATATTATTATGATTATGATTATGGTTATATTATTATGATTATGATTATATTATTAAAATTATGATTACTTATTATTATTATATTATTATAATTATGATTGTAATTATAATTTTTTATTATTATATTACTATATTATGATTATGTTTATATTTTTATTATATTACTATTATAATATTATTATTTATTATGATTATTTTTATTACTTTATTATTATTTTATTATGTTGTATTATATTATTATATGTTGATTATAGTTATGATTAATTTATTTATATTATTATAATTATAATTATTTATAATTATTTTTATGATTATGATTATATTTTTATTATTATATTATTATGATTATGATTATGGTTATATTATTATGATTATGACTATAATTATTATTATCATGGTTATGATTACGATTATAATATTATGATTATATTATTAAAATTATGATTACTTATAATTATTATATTATTTTAATTATGATTATAATTATAATTTTTTATTATTATATTGCTATATTATGATTATGTTTATATTTTTATTATATTACTATTATAATATTATTATTTATTATGATTATTTTTTATTATTATTATCTTACTATTATTATTATTATTATCATCATTATTAGTATCATAATTATTCATATTTTAACTATTCTGAGTAACAACTGCCAAACGATATTTTCGCTCTTCCGAATAGTCAAGAATACCATTCTTAAAAAAAAAATACTATTATATCACTCTTCAAAATTACCACTCTTCTAAAGCTATTCCTTGATTTATCAAACGGACCCTAAGTGAACGTCTTCCTTCTGTCCTTTCTTAATTTCCTTTTCAAAGAACAAAATGATACCACAAAGTACTGTGCAACTATGACTGATGCTTCTCCAAGACAGCGCGTTTGATATGCAGGTCCAGGCCCAGCCAACCAACCGTATCCGTATCTGCTGTTAATACCAGAACATCACTGCACATACTTTTTGAGTTTTGAGGGCCGTTGCCAACTCAAAATTTCTGGAGGTAACTGGAGAGGATCTTAGAGCCGATTTCCAGCTGATGCTGAGAGGAACGAGAAGGCAACATTGATTCTCTCCGATACACGTGTATGCCCTCTTCACCCCCATACTGAGATTTTATAACGAGGACCGAAACTAGAGAGTTCGATTCTTGCCGATCGAACGAAGGGTGCTGCTACCTGTCTAGTATCTAGAGCTGCAAACGATCGAGTTTAAGCTAGCTAAATTTAGTTTAAATTCAATTCATAAAAATATAAGTTAAATTGAGTTTATAAAATGTTTCGAACTGAAAGCATAATTTAAATTCTGCTCATCATTATTCAAGTTAATTCGCGTTGAACAATATATGTTGACTCGATTAGATATTTAAATTTGATATATTTATAAATTATAAAGTTGACATATATATAAAACTGGTATAATATTTATATTAACAAATTATATTCTCAATGATATTTTTGTTGTACTAATTTGAACGGATAAATTAGCAAAAAAACTATCGAGTCGGATATATGAGTCGAGACACGAGCGAGTAATAGACGCCACTAAACTGCTGAGATGATGAGAGAATGAGAGAAGGATTTTCGGGTTGTAGTTCGACAGGAAAAATAACATATAAACTATTGTTCTTCAAACTGAGTCGAGTCATGAGCCGAACCAACCCTAACTCAAACTCATTTCATTTGACAACCGAATCAAATTAGGTTGAACCATATTACCTCGAGCCGGAACCAATCCCGAACTAAACCATGAATCCAAGTTTTTTATACAGCGCTACTATAGTTTTTTTATAATAATTATTCAAATAATCCTAATTTTAATAATAAGAGTGATAAAATTAAAATTTTAAGAATATGAATAGCAACGCGCCACTGCCAGTGGCGCTGTGTAAACGCGTCAGTCACACTGACGTGTTTGTGCAAAGACGCCACTGGGTCAAAGGGTGAGATGATGCCACAACAATCCGTGGACTCAAAGTAAGCACAAATCGTATTGAAAGAAACGCAATTCAGCAGCCAAACCTCAATTGAACCCTATATAAACCCTTGACGGTCAAGAGATCAAGGAAGAAGAAAAAAAAGAAACACACAATCACTTCCTAACAGTCAAGAGATCAAGAAGAGAACTGGAGAAAAACAGACACCACCCTCTTATAATCAGAAGACATAAGAAAAATCAAGAAGAGAGAGAAAGGATTACCAGTAAAGAAAGGGAGAGAAATTGATGTAACTGTGGTCAGGCACCACAGGCATATATAGTACTACTAAGGAAAACTTATTTCTGTGAATTACAAGGTGTACAACAGTATTACAAGGAAGATTTGTTGTTATACACTAGTAATCAGTAAAATAATGGAGGTTTTTGTTGTTTTCTTTGCTGTTTTGAGTATGAAATTATTTCTTTGTCCTCTCTTTCTTATTAATTTGTCCTGGCATGATCTTGTTCAATGAGCCACTGGCCCAAATCAGAAGTTTGATGAGCCTTTAGGCCTAAACATATTACATCACCAATGAAATTCACTCTCTTTTTTGAGTTCAGATCTTAAAACAAATTCCTTTTCAACTAAACTTGATTTATGTTATAGAATTGATTGAGAAGTACTATTGAAGGTCATGAATTTAAGCTAACAATTCTGTTTTTCAATTCTCTTCAGTGATTTTATTGATCTTCTCCTTGAATTGTGTTGTTAAAGAATCAAATGAGTGAATTGCACTGTTAAAGAATCAAATGAGTGAAGTCCTTGACATGCCTCGTGAGCCACTGGCCTAGGTATCCCTGGTGAGCTTTTAGAATGAGCTAAATGCGAGATTGATCAGTAAATGCCGCCAGAATCGAGAGTCTAAACTGATATTTTGGTTTCACTTTAGTTTCCTTTACTGGTTCTGTCGATTTCTTCAAGCTATGCTATTGAACATCAAGCAGAGGTTAATGCAAGAAGTTGTTGACATATCTCGTGAGTCATTGGCCCAAACTAAAAGTTTAGTGAGTCTTTAGGCCGAGATAAATACAAGTGCAAAGAGGGAGTGGCTGAATTGCTCGGTATCCATTGAAAGCCATCACTAATCACAGCAGAATTCTAAGAATTCTAATGAAAGGCAGTGAATTGGTGAGGTTACTAAGCAAGGACGGCACCATAGCTTGAGAATTCGACATTAGCATGAACTCAACTCCTCAATTCATCGACATAAACACGACTAGTACCAAATCAGTACCAACATGTAGAACGGTACGGGCGATGCCGTACCTCCACCGTACGGATCTTCAATCAGGTATCGTCACAAGATTGAGGATACCAACGCGATGCTAACCCTGCTGTCCGATCTTCAATCGGAAGCTCCGATTGTTGGCGACACCCTCTGCGCGGGAATCTCAAAGCATCGCAAAAGAAAGAGTCAGAACAATCACTTAGTGCGGCTGTTGGCTTAATGAATTGGGCCAACTTTTATTACCTTTTTATTTACTGCTGTTGGGCCTGCTTCGAAGTTGGGATGAGATTTTTATCTTGCAGACCAGGCCAAGATTAATTAATCTTGTGAGTTGAGCCAGACAAACATTAGGCTTTCCTTTTTATTTAAATGAATTAGGCCCATTTTAATTTCCTTCTTCTCTGGGCCGACAATACAGCCTCTCTCTTTCTTTTATTGTATCCGTTGGATAACCTCAAGATCAGTGTTGGAATAGATGAGCGTTTTTTATTCACTCCATCTCCCTTTTGAATTTTCCCTTACACTGACGCCGTTGGTTTACTTCAAGATTAGTGCGAGCGCGTCAAGATCTGTGTTTTCATTTGACTGTGATGATTGGTAGGCTGAGAGGCAACCAATTAAATTTATCCATTTGAGGGTAAATTCGATTTGGAGGTATGTATGATGCTAATAATGATACTGAGTCAAATCAGGGGGTCTTTTATCCTTAGAGGGTATAGGTTTGATCTATTCCATCTGATTCTTTGACTTCTGTGATATAAAATTAATGTTTTATGTTAATAAAACGGGCTCAATAGCTTTTTTTTCAGAAAAGAAAAAAGAAAATACTATCAAAATGATTAAATAATTGCATTCCAAAATAAGTTCATCCCTTTTTTTTTTCGAATTGTTGCAGGTCCAGTCAAAGATTCATCGAAGAAAACGGTTTTTCAATCCACATGCGTCAAAAAATTAAACTTAGACTAATTACCAGGTCAATGGAACCTCACATGCTTCATGTTATTAGTATTACATTCTTTAATTTTCACATCATTCGTTGCAACGTAGACTGTAGCCCAACTTACTACTTTCTCGATATGAAATTGGTCCCTTCAGTTCAGGGAATAAAAATCAAATAATTGATCTTGACCAGAAAAAAAGCAGGCAATTAAGTAGTGAAACTGACAGCATCTTCTGTTTTGCTCCAAATTAAGCGTGCATTTGTAACTTGATTTACTTTTAAAGCAAAAAAGTGAAAACAATTTCCTCATGAAAGAACCAATAAGATTTTTATTCATCCTGCTGATTGCTAGAAGATGTCATTTACCTTGAATGTTTCCAAATTATTAAATCGGTACTTGACTTCTAGTGTTAATTTATTTATACAGACATGGTGTGTTGCATTCGACATATCTATATTATTATATAAAGCATTTAAGAATTGGAGGTTCATTTTTTATCATGGTAATTTTTTATTATACCAATTTTATCCCTCAATTAGACGGTTAATATTTATTTTTGGTTGATCGAACGTATGTGATCGCGTCCATTGATCCCCTCTTTCTCTCCATTTCTTTCCCTTAAATACTATTATTTCCATAATATTATTATTTTTATTTAGAAATCTTGTGCACATTTGGTAAGAAATTAATGGTGATAATATATATTAGAATAATTACTTTTTTTACCATAAAAATCATGAATCATTAACTCATATTGTGCAAAAATTTCATCCAAGATTAAATATAGTATTTATTATAGGTTTTCTCTATAATTTGGTGAATTCATAATTTAATATTAGATAAATATAATTTTTATTTTATTTTATAATATTTTAATATTTAAATAAAATAGTCTGCTGCAACGCGCTGATATATAGCTAGTGTTTGGCATACAGAAATGTGAAAGTATATTTATGCTGTCATGAAATCCGTTCTATGGCCCTCTCACATTTCAGTTTAATGAAACGCTCATGTCATTACAAGATAGCATGGTACATACACTATAGGGACATTGGCCATACCTTTTCTTCTTCAAAGTTTTATAGGAATCAGTCAGTGGGGATCACATTTTATTAATCATACTTTTATTTTTCAGTAATATATTCTTTTCTCAATTAAGTTATTTTCATTCAGACAGTGGCGATCTATTCAAGGGCATGTCTAGGCACGTGTCTGGACTTATTTTTCAAAAACAACCCTCTAAGTAGTAATTTTATGTTTCCAATAGAAATATAGTATAAATATGAATTATGTCCGGGCATATTAAATTTATGTGCCAAGGTGTGCCGAGGCCTTCTTGACACTCTGAAAAGTGCAGTAGTTTGGAGTAGCTATCGGTGTGCTTTTAAGATGTCTTTTAATTCTAAACGTTCAATCGACTTGTCTTAATTTCATAAGATTTGTCAGCTAAAAGAAAACTAATTTGTCTTGCTTTTGTCTCTTTGTAACAACCAGCTAATTACCTAATTAGGGATCCAGTATTACCTGAAATATAATATCACTCCAATTTACTACAATACCATTCAATAATTTTTCCTTTTTCGTGTCTACAGGATTCAATTATATGCACAGCTCAGCTGATGATGACAGCAGTCTCTCCTCACTTGTACCAGTACTAGACTTACCATATTTACCAAGCAAGAGAATTTTCACGCAATGGCAGGACGGAACTTGCAATAATTTGGGTAATTCACAAAGACCATGCATATGTAAATGATATAAATTTACTGATCGAACCTTAGTTCACAGTACTATCAGGAGTGAAATGATCGATCACATGAAGAATTATATTATTCAGTGTTTGAATTGGTGTTAGATATCATCCATCTCCAAGCTAACAGAATTGAGAGCTAGGAGATCGCTCGATCTTCGACTAGCTTTTACTGACAAATCAGTTTCAAAGTTTTAATCACTCAATTGATCAAGAAAGAAGCAAGAAAATAGCAATGAAAGAGTCAAGACAACAAGGCGACAATTCAAAAAAGAGATTCAATAAAAAAAATGAGAAATTCAACTGAATTGAAAAGAAAAATCACGAAAATACAAATAATAGTACTGAAATTCACTGAATTAATCAAAATTGAGTACAATTACATCTCAGGCTCTCAACTTTTATTGAATACACTCATATTTCCTTCTTCTCTTTAGCTCTAAGCTCTTGGATTGACTGTTAATGGTGGAATGGATTGAGTGTATACCGAGTTCTCAACACTTATTGAGATCAGTCGGTCAATTGGCTTCTCACTTGCTCTTTAGGGCTCTTGATTAGTACAGAGGTGTAATAGGCAATGTGTAGATACTGCTTCTCCTCCTCTGTTCACTGCCAATTGAGAGTTTATATAGGGGTTGGGTTGGTTTGATCGAATTTGACTCCACATTCCACTTGCACTTGGTTTAATATATTATTCACTCAAGCTGCTTTTTTTGTGCCTTATGGTTCACCGAATCAAGTCCCTAATTGCTAGAGTTATGTGTAACTGTCTAGAAGCGGTTATACTTTCATTTTATTTACTGATTTGCCACTATTCGGTTCTCACATCTCCTCAGGCCCTTCTAGCCCCTTCTAGACCCTTCCAGACTTCAATTCATTCCTTTATAAGTTGCTTGTACACTCCCTTAGCTCAATTTTACAGCAATTGATCAGATTCTCTTTCTTCTTCCTTTACAAGTCTAAAAACAAGTCTCAGCCTTTCACCTTGATCCCTTACTTATTTCTTACATCTCAAAACTTCAATCTCATTCATTTAGTGTCAGGCAACTCTCTGTGAACTCCCTTTGTCATGTTGATAGCCCTAGCACAGTGCTTGGTCAGCAAGTTCCTAGGTCGAGCTGTGAGTTGGTGCATCTCTCACTTCCTACATTCAACTCTCCTCAATTCTTGCTTTAACATCATCGCCTGAGATACTAGAAACTCTCCCAGCCATCAATTGCAAGTTTTAAGTTTCAATTTGTAAGTTCCAAGTTTTGACTCGAGGTATTTCTCTCTGCCATATCTCTCTCTTCACTGTATCAATTCAAAATCTAACTTCACACACCTTCTCTCCTTTGTATTAGATAACCAAGGCTAGAAGCAATTGACTTGAAGTGCAGCCCTTTGCTTGATATCCATTGATGGCGCCATCAACAACTTCAGTCACCGGGAAGAAGAAGAGAAAAAGAGAAGAAAAGAGAAGAGGGAGTGAGCATCCACAAGCACGGCTGCATCCGGTGTTCATGCACCAAAGCAGAGGAAAAGGAGAGTGCAGAGAGAGAGCCCACGGGCGCCAGGTGCATGCACTCTTCTCTCTCTCATTTAAATTTCAACTAGTGTATTTATGTAATTGGCTTGCTATTTGCTTGTGCACCACAGACTCATAAACCTGATTAGTGGACCCCACTTGTAAGTCCTTTGTGCTTAGGCTCACAAGTGTGATTATCAAGTGATTAGTGCACAGATTTGGGTTAATTGAGCTGAATTGACATGATCTTATTGGTTGTTAACTTAAGTAGCATTTCCTTAATGCTAATAGTCTGTTAATGGTTGCTGAGGTGGACCAATGGCTGGCTGCCACATGACACACTGGTGGGGCCCATCTGTTAAATGTGTTGTGCTATGTAGGGCCCACATGGGTGATGTGGTCCAATAGAGGGCTTACATGTGGCACAACTGGGCCGAGGTGGCCTCATGCTATGCTGCCATGTGGCATCTAAGTTAGATCTCCTCTGCTGATGTGGATCAATGTGGTGATGCCATGTGGCATGGGCTGGGTGAGGTGGACCACTGGTTGGCTGCCACGTGACACTATGGTAGGCCCACTTGTCAGGTGACTTGTGCCAAGGTGGGACCCACTTACTGACATGGACCAATGGGAGAGTGCCACGTGGCACTCAGCTGCTGAGGTGGTCCAATCAGGGACTGTCATGTGGCACCGTAATAGTAACTGGGTTTTTTATCACTCCTGTAATTTTTTATTCCAATTTTACTCCTGCCTCCTTGTGTTAATTTTTTTTTTATCAAGAAAACCCTATTTTCCTCTCTGAATTAATCCCAATTTTCAATTGTAGCTCAGTGTCTCTGTCAAATAAAATTCTCTTATAGAAATCACCCCAATTAAACACCAATTAGACTTGTATTAATGCTTAATTAGGGCTTGATTTGATCAACAGTTGATTATATATTAACAATTGATACAAATCCTGACTTGATCAGATGTTTAAAACATTGGCACCTGATCAGTCTTATGAAATGACTTTCAATCCATGTTCATGAAAGTAAAATCACATTGAAATATCTTGTAGTTGGCTGTATCAAAATATTAGTTTGACATTGACATAGTTCTCGTTGTACATTGATTGTACTGCTTCGGTTTTTAGGGTTTGCTCTGAGGGTTAGTTTCTTAGGGTTTAATCTTGAATTTCCTTAATGTCTATCACTGAGGTATGGGACCCACCTGTCAGTGAAGAATAATCAAATGGATGACCCCTCAGGAGATCGCTCTCTTGAATATCCTGAGGGTCATCCACCTCAAATAAATAGGATGTGGTAGAGCTTTTATACCTCTATCATTGTCTAGAATTTTCTTATAGAATTAATGCTTAATCCTTATTCCAACTTGATTAGATTTAGTGGATAGGCTAGGTTTAGGCTGTTGAAGCTGCTTGTGTGGGACTGTCAGGTGGATCCCACTTGTTAGAGAAAAATGATCACATGGATGACACCTCAAGAGATCTCTTTCTTTCTCCTGAATCTCTTGAGTGTCATCCATCTCAAATGGACAGTAGATGGTGAGGGTATTTATACCCTTGTATTTTATCCTAAAATTTTCTTGTGGGACAAATAGACTTGTTCAGAAATTCAGCAGCGACTTTTTTTAGCCGGTGGCCCCTCTCACTTGCCTCTCTTTCCCCTTTCTTATGATTTATCACTGATAATTGATATTTATCCTTAATTGTTCAGCCGCTTTATCTTTGATATTTTTTAAGGGTAAACATAGACAACTTTATAATAGACATAATTAGGAGTAGTCATATTAATTTCCACGAAACTATGTGTAGTTATGAGGGAAAAAATGTTGAAAACTCAAATAATTTTTTAAATAACAGTTCTAATACATCTTACTTATGTTTCATGAAAAATTAGTATCGTAGAATATTTATATCAAAGTGTTAATTAAAAAAAATCTTATAAAAGACGTAATTAGAAATAATTATATAAATTTATATGAAATTATGTGCAGTTATGCGGCAAAAAAATTTGAAAAGATCAAACAACTTGTTTAAACAGCAGTTTTTAATGCATCTTGCTTATATTTTGTTTAAAATTAGCGTTGTAGAATATTCATATCGAAATTTTAATTGGAAAATCTTGCAATAGATATATTTAGGCGTAATTATATTAAATTATAAGAAATAATGTGTAGTTATGAAGCCAAAATTTTTAAAAAACTCAAATAACTTTGTCAAAACAGCTGTTTTTAATGCATGTTACTTATATTTTGTGTAAAATTTGTGTCGTAAAATATTTATATCAAAATTTTAATTAGAAGATCTTATAATAGTCATGCTTAGAAGTAATTATAATAATTCATAAGAAAATATGTGTAATTATGCGGTAAAAGTTTTTAAAAAACTCAAACAACTTGTTTAAACAATTATTTTTAAAGCCTCCTACTTATGTTTTGTGCAGAATTAGTATTGTAGAATGTCCATATTAAAATGTTAATTAAATAATCTTTTAATATGTATAATTAGGAGTGATTATATTAATTTTCACTAAATTATGTGTAGTTATGGGGCAAAAAATGTTGAAATTTTCAAAAACTTTTTTAAATAGCTATTTTAAATGTATCTTATTTATGTTTTATGAAAAATTACTGTTATAATAGCGCTAATTAGACAATCTTCTAATAGACATAATTAAGAGTAATTATAGCGCTAATTGGACAATCTTCTAATAGGCATAATTAAGAGTAATTATATTAAATTGCGCAAAATTATGTGTAGTTATGTAGCCAAAAATTTTAAAAAACTTAAATAACTTGTTTAAACAGCTATTTTTAATGCATCTTACTTATTTTTTATACAAAATTCATATCATAGAATGTTCATATCTAATTGTTAATTAGATAATCTTATAATAGACATAATTCAAAATAATTATATTAATTTTTATGAAATTATGTGTTATTATGTGGCAATAAATGTTAAAAATCTTAAATAACTTGTTGAAATAGCAATTTCTAATGTATCTTACTTATTTCTTATGAAAAATTAGCGTCCTATGATATTCATATTGGAGTGTTAATTTAATAATCTTATAATAGACATAGTTAGGAGTAATTATATTAATTCACTCAAAATTATGTGTAGTTTTGATACAAAAAATGTTGTAAATCTTAAGCAACTTGTTTAAACAATAGTTTCTAATGCATCTTACTTATATTTTGTGCAAAATTAGCGTCATAGAATATACATATCAAAGTTTTAATTGGACAATCATATAATAGACATAATTAGGAATAATTATATTAATTTTTATAAATTTATACGTAGTTATGCGGCCAATAATTTTCAAAAACTCAAACAACTTGTTTAAACTATTATTTTTAATGCGTCTTATTTATGTTTTGTACAAAATTTGTGTTGTACAATCTTCATATCGAAGTGTTAATTAGATAATCTTCTAATAGGTATAATTAAGAGTAATTATATTAATTTTCATAAAATTATGTGTAGTTATGAGTAAAAAAATATTAAAAAAATTCATCAACTTATTTAGACAGCAGTTTCTAATATATTTTACTTATATTTTATGAAAAATTAGTGTTATAGGATATTCATATTGAAGTGTTAATTAGAAAATATTATAATAGGCATAATTAGGAGTAATTATATTAATTAGAATGAAATTATGTATACTTATGCGGCCAAAAGTTTTGAAAAACATAAACAACTTGTTTAACCAGCCATTTTTAATGCATCCTACTTATGCGTTGTGCAAAATTAGTGTCGTAGAATATTCATATCGAAGTGTTAATTGGATAATATATTAATAGGCATAATTAGGAGTAATTATA
Source organism: Schoenoplectus tabernaemontani (assembly GCA_037127355.1). NCBI lineage: Eukaryota > Viridiplantae > Streptophyta > Magnoliopsida > Poales > Cyperaceae > Schoenoplectus > Schoenoplectus tabernaemontani. The sequence goes on from CM073739.1 coordinate 19,123,151, forward strand.
TTAATTTTCACAAAATTATAAGTAGTTATGAGGCCAAAAATGTTGAAAAACTTAACTTTTTAAAATAGCAGTTTCTACAATTTTCTTACTTATATAGGATATTCATATTGTAGCGTTAATTGGACGATCTTCTAATAGGCATAATTAAGAGTAATTCTTGTTCAATCAGCTATTTTTAATGCATATAACTTATTTTTTTTATACAAAATTCGTGTCGTAGAATGTTCATATCAAAGTGTTAATTGGATAATCTTATAATAGACATAATTAAGAGTAATAAGATTAATTTTCATGAAATTATGTGTCGTTATGTGGCAATAAATGTTAAAAATCTTGAACAACTTGTTTAAACAACAATTTCTAATGTATCTTATTTATTTTTTATGAAAAATTAGTGTCCTATGATATTCATATCGGAGTGTTAATTTAATAATCTTATAATAGACATAGTTAGGAGTAATTATATTAATTCGCTCAAAATTTATGTAGTTTTGATACAAAAAATATTGTAAATCTTAAGAAACTTGTTTAAACAACAGTTTCTAATGCATCTTACTTATATTTTGTGCAAAACTGTCATCATAGAATATTCATATGTTGTTATGAGGCCAAAATTTTTGAAAAACTTGACTTTTTTAAATAGCAGTTTCTACAAGCATCTTACTTATGTTTTGAGATAAAATAGTGCCCTAAAATATTCATTTTGAAGTGTTAATTGAACAATCTTATAATAGGCATAATTAAGAGCATTTATATTAATTTGCACCAAATTATGTTCGGTTATGCAGCCAAAAATTTCATAAAGCCAAATAACTTGTTTAAAAAATAGTTTTTAACGCATCTTATTTATGTTTTGTGCAATATTAGTGTTGTAGAATATTCATATCAAAGTTTTAATTGGATAATTTTATAATAGGCGTAATTAGGAGTAATTTTATTAATTGTACATGTTTACCCTTGAAAAGTTTCAAGGATGAATAAATGAATAAATAAAATAAATTGATGATTAATGATAAGTCATAAGAAAGGGGAGAGAGAGAGAGAGCGGTGGAAAGATGGCCCATTTGATCGGAGAGGTCATTGCCTAACCCGGAATAAATCCATTAGTCCCACGATGGAATCTTTGGGCATGAAGTGAAGAGTATAAATACCCGCTATTCTCTATCCACTCGGCATGAGTGACACCCAAGAAGATCGAGGAGAGAGGAGACCTCTTGGGTGTCACCATGTGATTATATTTTCTCGACAAGTGGGACCCTTTGGCGAGGTCCCTTGTAGATGAATCTAACAATATAGCTTTATCGATGAGTCACTCATGTGACCATCTTCACGACGGTGGACCCCAGCGCCTCGGTGACTATTGAAGGAGTCGAATTGAACCCTAAAAATCTGCCTTTGGAGCTAACCCTAGAAAGGAGGTGACGTATAATCCCTATGCTACATGAAATGATGTCAATGCCAAGCTAGCATTTTGATGCAACTAGTCATGAGAAATTTCAAATGTGATTTTGCTTTCAAGGTGACACTGGTGCCAAAGCTGCGAGCAACCACCTAACCATGCTTTGATTTGTGTCAATTGCTTGATAAGTAGTCGGTTCTTTGACCAAGTCACCCTCATGTTAAGGGATTGAAAGTCAATTTCACAAGCGATCAGTGCGAAAAAGTGGGAGCGACCACTTTGATCAAGTCTAGATTTGTATTAATTCTTTGATAAGTAGTCGGCATTTGATCAAATCAAGCCCTAATGAATATCAATATAAGTCTAATTGGTATTTAGTTAGGGTGGTTTCTGCAAAAGGAGATAATTGGAGAGACATTGAGCTACAATTGAAATCGGGGATTAATTCAGAAGGAATAATAGGGTTTTATGGATAAAAGAATTTTTAATTCAGAGAAGGAGGGGTAAAAATGGAATTAAAAATTACAGGGATGATCATCATGAATTTAGGGATTTTTGGTGAAAATTTCATAATTTTTGGATAAGTGGAGCTATCGAGAATAAATTCGAGGAAAATAAAAGCGAGAATAAATGGATTAATCGAAAAGTGAGATTTGATCGAGCAACTACGGGTACAAATTGGAGATAGTAACAACTACGGGTACAAGCGGGTGCAATAAACACGAAAGAATAAAATAAACGAGGAGAGAGGGTGTGCCACGTGGCGGCCTCTCGTTGGGCCATGTCGGCGAGTGGGCCCCCGCGGGTATGAGTCGGCGACGGGTGGGCCCCGCCTTAGTGCCACGTGGCGGACGACCGATGGGCCACCTCACCACCCTAGTGCCACATGGCACCACACCGAAGGTCCCTTAACCCTTGACCACATGCCATATGGCGCGGCCCGAGAGGAGACCGCTCGCGCACAGTGCCGCGTAGCCTCTGCTCTGAAAGCCACCTCGGCATGGATCAATACTATAACGAGATGATTAATGGATTGATTAAACATGTGGACCTATCGAGTGTGCCAAGTCGGATCAATTAGATTTAAGCGAGAGAGTTAATCAATCCATGAAATTTGGACTAATGGTAGAGATTCATATACTTACATGTGGGGCCCGTTTGTCGGGATTATGAATGTATAGCTCACACGGGCAATCATGCACCGGGCCTATGCACGGATCGATCGAGATATTTAAATCAAAAGAAAGAAGCGGTGTGTACACTGGCTCGCTCGTGTTGCGCCTCTCATTTGTGGGTCCCTTTAGTAGTGGACTACGTACGCCGAGCGCGCCCCCTCTCTCTCTCTTCTCCTTCTCCTCCTCTCTCTTCTTTCTTCTTCTCGACGAGCGAAGGCGCCATTAGAGGTGATCAAGCTCTCCAAAGCTCGCAACTCAATTCCTTTCACTAGAGCTAGCTTTATACATGGGAGAGTATGTGTAATTGATCAAAATTGAAAAGTAATGAATGAATAAGATGATTGAGAGAGATGAATACCTCGGGCGATTGATGAAGCACTTCAATTCCTACTTCAAAATCAAAAATTGATGATGCAAACCTTCTCCATTTACTTAGGCGACAACTTGTGTATGAAGAAAGGGGCAGCAATTATGGAATAAATTGAAGTAATTGAGATGAAGTAATGAAATCGGGCAAATTGATGAAAATTGAAACCTTGTATTGTAAATTCGAATTGGCGGTGCTTATAGCCTCTATGCACTCTCACGATCTTTGTTTAGGTGATGGAGATTGATAATTGGATGAAGGAGCTATGCTTTTGGCCAAGAGATGGAATCGGGTAATAAAGTTTTGAGCTTTGGAAGAAGATAACAATGGCGAGAGGATGAATAAATGCTCTAGATGCATTAGAGTGAGTATATATAGTATGTTTAGATGCTCTAGAAGGTTCTAGCAACGAGATAAGAAGTGGAGTCAAACATGGTCAACAAGTGGAAGGTTTAAGCTTTGGATTCTTTGAATAGGGGCCCACATCGCAATGAAGCACTAACGAGAATTGAAGAACCATGCCCGTGAGGCGAGGAAGTCCAATTGTTGGTGTATGAGTGGTGTACGGTTCTAATTCCACTTGATGGACCAATCCAATTGCTTATATAAGCATCGAATTATAGAAATTCATAACATACACACGCATACGAGAAGACAAGAGACGAGAGAAGAGACATTTTAGAGATTACATATAAAGTCTAGAGAGAGAGAGAGAGCAAAGAAGAGGCGAAGCAGGGAGATTTGATAGAATTGATTGATCTCGGTTTAACTTGAGAACTCAATTCCTTTGCTTCAATTACTTGTCTAGAGGTAAGCTATATACTCTATTATACGCAATTAGGGATTAGTAGGTTTAATTCTTGAAGATTGGAGCTTTAAAGATGTAATTGCCCCTTTGGATATCGGTATTTTCTTGTCTTGTCTTTGAATTTCTTCGAATTTCAACTCTTTCTTCATGATTTTCTTCTTCATTTCATGCATTGCAAGTTTATATAGTATAAATCTTTCATTTCTTTCAATGAATTTTGCTTAAAGATTGATGAATGAAATTTGTTAAATCGATTGATCTCGGTTGACTTGAGAACTCGGTATGATTGAGTTCATTGATCAATTCTTGATTCTTGAGTGAGAATTACCTTGATCCTTGTTAGTACTATATGCATTAGGGTCTGTAGAGTCCTTTAAAGTCGATTGATCTCGGATATAATCTTGAGAACTCGGCGATTTGAAGTTTTAATCTTGTTATCGCGTTAGTTTACGAAATTGAGTTTTAGATTGAGAATTAGGGAAGATCATAAGCATAAGCATGTGTGTCATAGTTTAGATAAGTGTTATAAAGAGTATTAAGCATGATAATGCCAATGTTGATCAATGAATAACAAGAATTTGAAGAAAATTGCGATCGGTGCAAGCGACTTCTATTGCATTTCAACAACCATCTAGAATAGTAGAATCACGAGACCAATTTGAATCGCTCTAGTCATGTTAGAAGGCATTTGCATATGTATACGATGCTAATTGAATGATTAATTGTTGAAAGAAACAAGTAATTGTGTTGAATTTGTGGAATCGAGATTCGATGCGAAATTTGGTACCAAATCGAGTTCATCGGCATTGGTGCACGGCACGATCACGCATAGATCATCGATCAGATATTATAGAACAACTCCCAGGAGAGACGACGTCGGAGGAACTATCGATCGGAAGGAGACGGCCTCGCGCGGGAATGCCACCGGCGCAAATCTTGAAGGCGCTATTGGCCGGAGGGTCAACGAAAGCGCGTCGGCACGAACATTAGCGCAAGAACACGAATATTGAAGCACACGTACGAATCTTGAAATAAATCGAATGTTCATAACGTGATAAGTGGATCGGGCCTTACATCTCGTATGAATTAATCTTGAAGTAAATCGACGGCCCAAATAAGAGTGAAGTTGAATGAAAGATAGGCGCTGATCTTGATACGAGATCGGCGGCCGTATTAAGCCCATTAATTAAATAATAACGAGAATAGTGATAATATGGAGTAAATAAATGATTTGAAAATGTTCTGAACTCCAAATTGACTCAAATTTGTTTCTAAAATTTTCTTATTTTTCATACTATTTTTCTATACAATAATATTCCAGTTTTAAAAATATAATCATGATAAAACAATTTAAAAGCAAAATACATTACATATATTGATATATTTGACCTAGCTTTGACTTGTCATTTTAAATACTATAAAAATTCCAAAAATACAAATAAAAATCATAAATAATAACTAGATATATTTTAGTGATTTTTCAAGTGATTTTCCATGAAATAATAATGATGATAGTAATATACTATAATAATAATGAGATTAGCTATATTCTTTGATAAAAAAATAATAATAATAATAGATATTATATTGACATTTTCTGTAAAAAGAATAATAAAAATAAATAGCACAAAATATATAAAAATATAATACCATGGTAATAAATAGTAAAATGCATTTTCTTTTATAATAAAGGATGATAATATAATTTTACAATATGAATTGTATTTCTTTTATTTCTATACAAACATATACAATAAAGAAAAATATATACTTTTGATGAATAAAATGTAGTAAAAATAATAGCTGTAATAAAAACATAATGAATTTCATCTCTTATAACTATTTTCAACTAATAATAAAAAAATCTTATACTTTTCTATAGATAATAAATAAAATAAAAAAAAATAGATATAATGAATAGTATAATAAATAGGATAGAATATTAGTAATGATTTCTTTTTAGCTATTATAGATATTAAAAATATAAAAAAAAAAAAAAAAAAAAATAATAATAGTAAAATAATATAGCTAACCATCTTTTGATTTTGTAAATAATTCTTACATAATGAATAGTATTTCAATATAATAGAATATAATAATAAAATTCTATTACTTTGGCTATTATAAATATTTTAAAAATACAAATAAAAAATCATAGCCATTTTATTTTCTATTATTTTTGTAAGTGATTTTCTACAAAATAAATAGAGTTTAGAAATAATAAAAATAAAATTTTACTACTTTAGCTATTATAAAAATCCCAAAAATATAAATGAAACTCTAATTAATAGCTACCCCTTTTCCTATTATTTTTGTAAATAATTTTCTACATAGATAAATAGAGTTTAAGAAATAAAAATAATAATAATAAAAAAAATAATAATAATAATAATAATAATAATAATAATAATAATAATAATAATAATAATAATAATAATAAATAAATGCATCTTTCATAATAAAAATAATAATGGAAGATATTATATAATAGACTTTGTGCATTTTAGAAATGAATAAACATGCTCACATAAGGAGTGTAGAGCCACGTAAGAATATTTGCACACATGATATAACATTTAGAATGATTAGTCAAGACGAGAACATCTTGACGTAGGATGATTAAGGCTTCGATAGCAATATGAAGAAGATACGTTGAGACAAGAACATCTTGACGTGAGATGATTAAGGCTTTAATAGCAATACGAGAAGATATGTCGAGACAAGAACATCTTGACACTTGATGAAAGAATAATAAGATACGTCGAGACAAGAACATCTTGACGTGAGATGAATAAGGCTTTGATAGCAACATGAAGGAACATGTCGAGACAAGAACATCTTGACACTTGATGAAGAATAACCGAGCTACGATACTAACATGGAGATATATGTCGACTACGAAGAAGAAGAACATTATGATGTCCTAGATAGGTGACATCTTAATGACTGTTGCCATGAGCAAGTAACTCATGATTGAATACGCTCGCTGAGGGTGTAGGGCAACATAGTAATTTTGCACAAGTAATGCAACACGTAGAATGATTAGTCGAGACAAGAACATCTTGACGCTCGTGAAGAATGACCAAAGCTACGACATCGGCATGGAGAGATATGTCGACTTTGAAGAAGAAGAACATTACGATGTCGAAGCGAAGTGACATCTTAATGACTCGGTGTCATGAACAAGTAATTCATGACCATTTGAGTAGCAAGGCTGAACTCGTCGTCGATGAGTTTGTCTCTGGTTCATTTCCGAGGCTTGTGAGATTGAATCGGTACGTAGGTAGATTCATCCACAAAACGAGTGAATGTGAACCGTTACGTAGGTAGGTTCCTTCGCTAACACATGCCTCGATGTTGAGCGGCTCGGCGCTTCGGGTTTGACATTGTGTGCGGTGTGTTTCCTAGGTTTATGAATCGGCTTAGTGCTTCGAATTCATGATCTAGAAGATCGGTGAGAAGAAACACGTGGGCCATATCCACCCTTCTCTGATTCACCAACCTCGAGATCAGCCGGCTCGGCGCTTCGAGTTGTATTTTGTGTGATTGGTTGTTGACTAGTTAAGATTGAGCCGTCTGTTTGTAGGTTTATCTTCTAGATCAACGGAGGTCGAGTCGATACGTATGTAGACTCACCTCAAGCCCCTCTAAAGAGATTACACAGTACGTAGGTAAGGTTACATCTCGAGGTGGCATAGGCGAGCCGTCTGTTTGTAGGTTCGTCTTCCATAGGACAAAGCCGTCTGTTTGTAGGTTTGTCTTCCATAGATTGAGCCGTCTGTTTGTAGGTTCATCTTAGTAGACCCCTTTTTATGAAATTAGACGACCACTTGACCATCTTTTAACTATACTATTTGCTTCTCTCTTTCAAAGATCCGAGAGGTGCCTCGAGGTTCGTAGCCCGGGGTAATTAACGGTGGGGGCTTGCGCCCGCCGGAATCTACAAGAACTCACGATCACTAAAAACCCCCCACGAATGTGCATCCAAATAATCTCTAAACGGCGAGAATCGGCGACACCCGGCGGATGCACGCTCGGGAGGGATCTCCGTGTCCTTCTTCCGCAACCCATCGCCCGGCGGCGGTGCGGAGCGCGCGAAAAAGGGTCGCACGGGATGCAGCACGCCGGTGGGACCTAGATTCTCCTCTTATCTACGAAAGAGAGAGGCAAATAGAATAGTTAAGAGATACAAGTGGTCTTCTATGTGCTAAAATGACTAATGATTTTCAAGTATTTTTGTTTTGCGGGAAATGGCATACTTCGGAAACTTCAACCTCGCTCTACACACTTTGTCACTCACTGCACGAGCCCGGAGGGCAAGCTGTTCATGTTCTTCGGGACCATCCCGCAGAACTACGCATCTACGGCCCGGCTCCGGTGGCGCCTTCACTCCCGCGGCCGTCGGATCTCCATCCGGACGAGGAGGAAGAATCGATCACCACGACTCCCAAGGGGATCTCAACAACGTAATGGCCTCTCCTACTACCTCCCCACGAAAAGAGGAGAAGGCGCCGTCGAAGGACGGCCCCAAAAGGCGCGGCCCGAGCGCCGCGACTCTCAAGCGTCCGGGAAGAGGGCCACGGATGCATACCAAAACCGGTGGTGGCTAGGCCGGCTATCCCGATCTCAACAAATTCACGGCTCTCGAATAGTGGCCAAGAACTCGGCCACGGGCCGGCTCCGCCCGGGCATGGGAGGTGCCTAAGCCCACACCTCGCCCAACTCAAAGGCCTCGGCGCGCGGGGACAAGTCTCAAGCCCTGCGAAGCCATCTACAAGGCTCGCGGGGCCCTCAGCGAGAGGAAGAGCGTGAGAAACGCTAGGTCGAGACAATACGTCTCCCGCTCGGTCGATCTCAAGGCATGGCTCGGCGCAAGCCATTGTCTCCTCACACGAACGAGGAGGTTTACATCAAAGGCAACACCTAGCACCCGGCGGTGTGGGTCCCGAAGGGTTCCGGCCCAACAAAACCCCGATCTCAAGCCCGGCCCCGGCAAGGCGGCGAGTCTAACGCTCGTTCGAGAGCGTGTTCGGCCGCTAGGTCGGAAGAGTGTATTCGGTAGATTAGGCTCGAGAATACCACTCAATAACGAAAATAAGCGCACGACCAAACAAAGAAGAGAGAGAAACGCTCGCTATGAAGAGCACTTCTCGGTCAACACCATCGGTATAAGCTACGATGCGTCAGGACAACGATCTTTGAGGTGAATATGACCCGGGATGACCGGTCCCGCCTAATCAAGCTCACGTCACCAATACCAACAAAAATAATGGTAGAAAAGGAGACCCCCAAGAGAGTCAACCCAGAAGGGCAATAGCGGGGAAGGGGAAGACCACAACGAAAACCACGATCTCTTTGACAATGAAGATGACGTTGAAACACGTCCGAAATGCCTATCGATGAAATAGAAATATTAAAAGGCCACATCGAGGCACGGGACGAAGAGGCGATTAGGCAACGGGAGCTAATCGCTACCATGCTTTGAAAGCAAAATGAAGAATTGATTAAGGCGGTCAAATCGTTGCAAGAATCACAAGACGCCAATTTCAAAGGGTGGTAGCTCCGTCGAGAAGGGGTCCACGGTGCAAAAGCAATCATAAGGGAAAACACACTGTCGATTCTAAACCCCATCCACATAGAACAATAGAAGTGGAGGTGAACCAACGGGAATATCCGGAAAGAGATTCAAGCCATGATTGCCCGACAAATGCAAATAGGCGGAGGTGGATACGCTATCCCTCCGTTAAAAGCGTGGACATCCATACCCTGCCATATACGACTTAGAAGAATATCCTAAAGGGTATGTGATCCCCGCTTCGGGACCTTCTCGGGGAAGGCAATAAAGACACGAACCCGAACAACACACAGCCCACTTTGTAGCCTCGTGCGGCAACACGGGCGGCAATGATGCTTGTTGTTAAGACAATTCCCTCAAAGCTTAGTGGGAACCGCCTTCCGATGGTATTATTCATTAGAAAACAACGACATCGGGACTGGGACGAGATGGCGGACTCGTTCGGGCGCGATTTGTCATGGTGTCGACAAAATAAACATAGCCGTCTGGCAAGCACTAAACCCGAAAGGGGAGTCGATGACGATTTTATCAATAGATGGCGGAACCTCGGCATCAAATGCGGCCGCACATTAGCGAAGATGGCGCGTCAACCTAATCATGAAAAACATTGACGGGTGGATGGGCATGCTTCTTGGTGTGACAAAGGTCAACACATTCAAAGACTTGCTCGGATCGGTATCCAATATGGAAAGGATGTCACGCACACTGCGTCCGAGAACTTTATGAATAATAGGCGCGACGAGGAGCCGGCGAGACTAAAGTGGCATTCACCTCGTTAAAAGATAAGATGGTTGCTAACGAGACACCCAAGGCGGCGGCGGTGGCACAAATGGCAACAATTACAACAAGGGACCCGGGCCCGATCCGGGAGGAGTTCACGGAGTTTTGAGTCCTCTTAAACAAAAGAAATCTAAGCCGTACTCCTTCGGGAAAGATAAAGTTGCCCAAATCTTCGGGGGCACTGAAGAATGGTCTAACCTACTTAGACGATAAACGCCGGAAGATGCGATAAATCGGACGAACCCGACTTTTGCCCATACCACAGAATAATAGGGCACTCAATTGAAGATTCTTTGGGTCTTCAAAGATTGGGTCGAGAAGGCGTATAAAAATGGTGAAATTACTTTACCAAAAGGGTTCTTGCAAAGCCCATCGGCCCATGAGCGAGGCCAACACGATCTCTCATGAGGAAGAGAAAGTCCGGGCCGGTCAGCGAAGACCGGGAAGAACGATGGACTACGCACTTATCGAAGAAATCGATTAAAATGCTTAAAGCTCTTAAGAAAGAACCTGGCATGAAATGGAAAGACGATATCACGCCGGTGGTCCCACAAAACCCGGGGTATATTATAAGGTGGACCGAGCCAAGACCGGGTTCTTAAGAAGAAAAAGAAGCATAGAAACAACAAGTCCGGAAAGAATAAAGATTGAAGAATACGAGCGGGGGCGATCCGAGGCGATCACCCTTGACATTTCATCTCCAAAGAAGGCGGGAGAAGCTAACCCTAGGTCAAAAGAAAGAAAATGTAGATGAAGAAATAAATAAAGAAGAAAGCGAAGAGATGCGGGGTGCTTCGTGCAACATGGTATATTCTTCTCACGATGAAGATATGCGACATTAGAGGAGATGTTCTTCCCCAATGATGAAGGAGAAGCAAGCACCTGCGGGACCAAGAATGAAGAATGTAAAGCGTGCTCGTCCAGGGACTTATATGCAGAGACAGGCTCCCAAGGATTAGATAAAGGAAAGGATAAGGCCACTGAATAAAGGCAAAGAGGTCGAGAACCTAAGCAAGAACCCGAGAAAAGACCGGTCGACGGGCGAAGAATATAATGTGTTGGCACATCTGCGTAAGATCCCGGCGCTATTAAGCATATTTGACGCATTGATGATGTCACAAGACCTAAGGGAGGTATTAATCCAAGCCTTGCAAGATCCGAGAAGTACAAGTCATATTTCATCGAGCAAAATATGCGGGAAGCCCTATTCACGCCAAGCGGGCGCTTTGTATAAATTTCACGAGACGATGACCTCTAATAGGCACCGTCGACCACATGACCGCCGCTATACATCACGGAAGCTGTGGAGGGCAAAAGATTGGTCGCATCTTGGTCGACGCGGGGTCTCGATCAATATCATGCCTTAAAACTACGAAGACCATCACCTTAGACGTGAAGAACTATCGATGAAAAGGTGATTATTCATGGCTTCAATCAAAACTCCCAAAAGGCCACAGGAGCTATAACTACGAACTGCAATGCGGAAGCCTAAGAGCGCCTACTAAATTCTATGTCATTTGTGAAACTTCTTATCGGGCGTTCTTTGGGTCGCCGTGGCTTCATAGTAATCGGTCATACCCTACCTACTACTGCACCGATACTGAAATATATTGAGAATGGTAAGCAAAAGAGAATTGACGGAGATGTCAAACCATTCGGGGTGCATGAGATTAAATTCAATGACGCCGATATTTTACGCCTAAATCATTTGTGGCGCAAGCGAGCCTATAACAAAAGCGCGGTCGAAACCCTTGATAAAGGCCCTAAATTTGATACCTCATCGGAGAAGAAGAAGAGGTCAAATTTAATATTAAACTCCCGAGGTGCTCGAGCCCAAAGACCGGAAGAAAGTCGGGTGAAGAAGCAACCTTCCGCTTCAAACGGTGGCTACGTATAAGGCCCAAATAAAGCGAGCGAAATCAAGTCAAGTGATTCGAGGAGGAGGTCATTTTCAACTTTAAACCTACCAACACCCCTCAAATTCGGATCACGAGGAACAACTTCGGGAGAAGACTCGAAGATTCGATGACTCGGGCGACATCATCTCGGGAGAAGAATCGGCCATGATCGTCGACCACAGGAAGAAGAATCGACGAAGAGATCATTTATCACATCCTCAAAAAGCCATATAAAGGGCCGAAACGGATAATGAAAGTGAGGAGTCATATATGATCAACACGGGACCGGTAGCGGAAGGGATAACCGGTTAGGCGAGGCCTATAAATGAAGAACGCTCGTGGCGGGAAAATTTCGAAGGTCGCGTACGGAATGCGATCGACGAAATAAGGCACCAAGTTGAAAATAATAGAAGAGAGGTGTACGAACAATGGGAAGTGATGCGGGATATTAAAGTGCAACACAATGAAATCATGATAATGATTGAAAACACAAAACCGCGATCTATAACTCGAGCTACTCAAAGAAGTGACGAGCGAACCCGTTCGGGACCCCGAAAGGCAAGCACCGATAGCGGCAAACGGGTAATTGTAATAGTAGATGAATCAAAGGGGAAGAAACGAAAGCTAAACGATCGACGAGTCATGCAAACCCTCAAGGTCGAGAAGAGTAAACCATACTCTTTCTGAAAAATAAAACGACTCGGATATTTGAGCGAGGCCTTAAAGAGCGGATTAACACTTCCGTTTGCAAAAGACCGCGAGACATAGAAAAAGAGCGGTGAAGGTGAATTCTGCCCTTATCATCGCATATTGGGTCATACTATTGAAGAATCTTTGGGTATTCAAAGACCTTATAGAAGAAGGGCATAGAAACGGGACGATCCGACTCCCAGAAGAGCTTTCAACAAGACCCGGCTCCGCATAACTTGAATAACAAGGGCAAAGGGGTGGCTTATACGATCTCGCACACTCCGTACCTAGCAAACCTAAGGTTGCGAGACGTAAGCCGATCAAAGAAATCTCGCTCAACTCGGTCATGAACATTGAGATAGAAGAAGAGATGGCGGCGCTAGAATTCTTGTGGTTCCGAAAGGCATTTTAAAGACCTCATGCCAAGGAAGTGAACCACATCAAACCCTAAAGACCTTTGTTGTGCGGCAAAGGTAGAGCGCATCAAAGGGAAAACTATCATCCACAAGGCTATAATTTTCTATCGGAGCGATTCAACTCGGTCTACGAAGAACCACGATCACAACACTTGGAAGAAGTGGGTGATAGAACAAGAATTGGAGAATGCAACGAGCGATGTGATTTGCATCTCATCCCTTTGGAAAGGAATTTGTATAAAGCGGCAAAAAGGGCGAAATGTCGAGAGACATATCAAGGCGAGGCCAAGCGCTTCGATGAACTACGGAATGGCGGCGAGAATAAGGTCTGGGCCTGGATGGTAAAATAAAATACACCGGGGTTAGGGTATAAGCTGCGATGACGCGACATGTTTTGAGGGTCTCTCGAGTGCCGTATGGAAGAAAAGGCTGTTGCATGACTTGTTGAAATGCGGATAATGAAACGAGAAGAGGACAATACCCGGTCTGAAAAATGCTTTGAAGCGACTAGAAAAGGAACCTAACACGGTCGATGAGTTAGTGAAATCAATTTGGGGACGGAAGAAGACCCACGACCAACTTTCATAAGCGCGTCGTTGCCGGAAGAGGTGGGGGCGACGGGTTGAAGACGTTCCTTAAAAGCTACATGGATTTGCTTCGCTTGGAGTTATAAAGAAATGCTGGATTAGATCCCGACGTGGCGGTCCATTACTTAAAAATTGATCCGACCTTCAAGCCGATTAAACAAGCGCGAGGCGAATGAGAATAGAACTCGAAGAGAAGGTCGTGGAGGAAACAAAGAAACTCATCGACGCGAGGCTTCATACGGGAAGAAGAGACGCCGAGAATGGGTGGCTAGCATTGTCCGGTTAAAAAGAAAAATGGGCGGATCCGCATTTGCGTGGACTTTCGGGACTTAAACAAGGCGTGCCCTAAAGATGATTTCCGCTCCCGATGCTTAGAAATCATAATTGATCATACATCCTCCTATGAAGTCTTCTCCTTCATGGACGGTTATGCGGGCTATAATCAAATTAAAATGGCGCCGAGAAGATGAGAGGCACACGGCATTCGCACTTGCCGATTGGCATATATTGTTACAAAGTCATGCCGTTTGGGCTGAAAAATGCGGTGCCACCTACCAACGGGCGATGACGAAGATATTCGACGATCGATCCACAAGATAGTAGAATGTTATGTGGACGACCTAGTCATCAAGGCCATGTCATATGAAGAACACCTCCGATATCTTGAGGTCGTTTTCATTAGCACTTTGAGAGAACATGCGCTCAAATTAAACCCGTTGAAATGCGCATTCATGGTATCATCAGGTAAATTTACAGGGTTTGTAGTACGCCATGGGGAATTGAGATAGACCGGGCAAGATCAAAGCAATAAGCTGAACTATCCCCGCCAAAGAATTTAAAACAATTGCGATCTTTGCAAGGGCGATTGGCGTACATCGGGCGGTTTATAGCCAATCTATCGGGTAAAATCCAACCCTTCACCGGTGACTAAGAAGAATATCCCGTTTAAATGGGATGGCGAGTGCCGGCGAGCCTTTGAAGAAATCAAGGCATATCTACTCAACCCTCCGGTGTTGGCGGCGCCCGTACCGGGAAGGACTCATTCTATATACTGCACGCCCTGGATGGATCCTTGGGAGCCCTATTGGCACAAGAAAACCGGGATGGTAATCAAAATGCGCTATATTACTTAAGTCGCATGATGGTAGGGGGAGAACACGGGTATTCACCGATCGAGAAGCATTGTTTAGCCACAATCTTCGCGGTGAAGAAATTGAGGCACTACATGCTAGCCCATAAAATCATTTTAATATCAAGGTGGACCTCTCTTAAAATACGATGACTCGGCCAATGTTGACGGGGAGGCGGCCAAGTGGGCTATCATTCTCGCAGAGTTCGACATCACTATACACGCAAAAGGCGATAAAAAGGGGCGGCGCTAGCGGATTTCTGCGCACCCGATTCAAGATGACTCCCCATTAAAATGTGACTTTCCGACGAGGAAACTCTACATGTTGAAGAAGGAAGTCCTATATGGGAGATGTACTTTGATGGTGCTTCTCGATCAAGCCGATCGCGGGCCGGGAGTCCCAATTTGTGCGGCGGCGCGCGGGACTAGTCTTCGTAACCCGGAAGGCGGGATAATACGACATTCTCTAGCTTTAACCGAACCATGTACAAATAATGAAGCGAGTATGAGGCACTTATCGCGGACTAGAGCTATCCTTTGGAGCTAGAAATCAAAATTTGTGCGTATCTTTGGGGATTCACGGTTGATAATAAATCAAATAATTGGCGAATATAAGGTCTTAAAGCGGAACTAATACAATATCACCAGAAGGCCATGGAATTAATGAAGAAAATCCCGTACGTGTCCATCGAGAAGGTCACGAGGGCGTGAATGGTGAAGCGGATGCGTTGGCCAAACTCGCCAGGAGGTGGGTGAACCAACGGGCGGAAATCCACATCATCGTCATGATAGGAGGCCATTATCATTGTGTCAAACAACGGACAAGGCGAATAATGAAAATCTTTGGGCTAGAAAAGAGTAGAATGCCAAGAAACAATGATAGCAAGAAGAAGATGATGATTGGAGACAGTAGTTCATCGAATATTTCGGCATGGCACCCTCCCCAAAGATAAAAGGATAGGCGATCAACTAAGAAAACGGGTACTACGGTATGCATATGTGGGCAATACGCTATACGTAGGTCTTATGATCGATTATGGGTGAGATGTGTATCGGGGGCTGAAGCGAAGCGGGTTATGAGAGAAGTTCATTCGGACTATGCGGAGCGCATCGATCTGGGCCGAAAATGAAGTTGAAAATCAAGCGAATGGGGTATTATTGGCCCGCGATGGTGGGCGATTGTGAAGAGCACGCAAAGAAGTGCGCATGTGCCGGATACATGGCCCTTTTATACATCAAGCGCCAAACCCGTTGCACCCACGGTAGCATCACTGGCCATTTAATATGTGGGGCACGGATATAGTGGGGCCCATAGACCCTCCGACGTCGAGAGGTCATAGGTTCATCTGGCGGCGACAGTTACTTTACAAAATGGTGAAGCCATCCCGCTCAAAGAAGTTAAAGCATCGATGTGGTTAAATTCTTCAAGACGCACATCCTCTACCGATTCGGTACCCGCGACGGATAATATCAGATAATGGAACGGCCTTCAAGAGCTCAAAGTCTATGCCCTGGCGGAAGCAATTTAATATTGATTGGAGATTCTCGTCCATTTATAACTTCGAGAGCCAATGGCACTGGCGAAGCCTTTAACAAAACCCTAATAAATATCATGAAAAAGGCGAGTGGACGGCAA
The DNA here is from genome assembly GCA_037127355.1 of Schoenoplectus tabernaemontani. Classification (NCBI taxonomy): domain Eukaryota; kingdom Viridiplantae; phylum Streptophyta; class Magnoliopsida; order Poales; family Cyperaceae; genus Schoenoplectus; species Schoenoplectus tabernaemontani. Next base: position 19,139,611 of record CM073739.1, read on the forward strand.
CCGAGGCGGGATAATCGTCTACGGGAGGCATTATGGGCTTATCGGACCACATACAGAACGCCTACGCAAGCTACCCGTATTCTGGCTTTTGGGGTTGAAGCCGTTCTCCCTCTTGAGGTGGAATTACCGTCATTGCGGGTGGCTATGCAAAATGATATGACCATGGACGAATGCCAACAACTTAGATTGGACGAGTTGGATGCCATGGACGAGAAGAGGCGATAGCCCGGCGGAGAACCTCGAAATATATCGGGCAAAAATGGCAAGGGCATATGACAAAATGGCGCGAGTCGGGGCATTTCAACAAGGGGAGCTTGTTCTTGTCCTTAAGAAGCCGATCATTGGCGGCACATCGGCCGAAATTCTCCCGGTGGGAAGGGCCATATGTAATTGAGAAGGTATACGGGGGCGGCGCATACCAACTCATAGACCATGAAGGTGAAAGGCCCATGCCCGCGATTAATGGGCGATATACGAAGAAGTACTACACATAGCCCGGACGGGGCCCAATCGAGTAGTATCTATTGTAAATAAATAAGGAGGGAATAAGTGTTCGTTTACACACACGTGCACGAAACACAAACCCATGTCTAACCTCACTTTTGCATAAAATCCCAAAAACCCTACTTGTGCATTGTAAATAGAATGCATCCAAAAATCCAAAACCACACAAACACATTTAGCCCTATAAAAAAAAAAAAAATATAGAATAAGAGAATTCAACGCCAAAACCACGCGAGAATGTAAGGCGAGAGCTTTGGTGTTTGGGCTCATAATACAAATACCTTTGGGTTTGTCCATTTGATACGAGAATAAACACAAAAATGGGCGGGGTTTGCGGTTGTCCCTCAAACTATACTTTGCCCGATGACGAAAGTTGCTCATATTGGTCGCCGCGGCGCAAGCCAAGGGATAGGTCGAGCAAATTGGTGGCTAGTAAATAGTCGCTTACGAGGGCATATAAATAAATAACTCTCGTATTATTAGTAACATGTATCACTAATAACCAAAAAAATCTGCCTTCTTCTAATAAAATAAAAGGATATATAAGTAAAACAATAAAAACCTATTTTCTACTCATGAAAAAAAAAATGATGATAAAAAAAAATAATAAAATCTTTTCAATAAGGGGTTGCCACCTTTGTCCCAGACACCATGAGTGTTATACAAAGCCGGGTTGGGTGCATTCATCAAGTAAAAGCACCACACGCAGAAGAAATGGTGTGTCATAATCCCACGACATATCATGGAGGGGTCGGATCAAGGGTTTACGCTTGTGCAGACATTTCATGTTAAACAAAGCGGCTCGCTTAAAGAAGTGACTCGGGTCATGGAGAGCGGACCTGCCGATGAAAGCTTGTCTCGCGGGGATGCGTGATGGATGTTTGAGGGTAGCTAAAATATAAAAAACGGGTTGGGTACATTCATCGCAAAAGTACCACACGCCCGAGGAGGTGATCTGTTTCTAATCCCAAAATAGATCATGGAGGGGTCGGACTAAGGGTTTATGCTTTTGCCAGAGCATTCGGTGTCAAATAAAGTAATTCGCTTAAAGAAGTGACTCGGGTCATGGAGAGCGAACCTACCGATGAAAGCTTTGTCTCGCGGGGATGCGTGATGGATGTTTGAGGGTAGTACCCCCACAAAACAAATTGAGTGGAGATGAGTGAATGTGAGTTTCCACTTTACGCACGCAACGGTGCACAAATGAGGGGAGAGTGGGTGAGCTTCCACAAATAAATGTCAATTAAATATACAAGGAGCATCCACAAAATGGTGTTATCAATTGCATCCATAATCCAATTGATCTTGGTAAGTTTATCCATCGGTAATAAAGGGATAAACGGGTTTATTTAATGCCGGCCTAGAGGTCAATACGGACGGGTTCGGTATCAAGTAAAATACCACGGTTACTTGAGTTTGTATTGTAATAAATAAAGAAAACATACATAGAATGAATGTAATAGGATGTTGTAAGATTTTCCTTTATTATGTTTAGATGATTTGCGAAAGAATGAAGCGGTTGTAATAGGGCGCTTTTGCAAATAAGATTGGAGGTGCATAGCATGAATGAATGAAATATTTCCTCGCGGCTGAGAGGAAGCGATAAAAGGATAATAATAGAGGCAAGCATCATCCACTGACAAGAGATCAAAATGATAAATGTCAATGCATCCTATATCAAGTATAGCAAAAGAAAAGGAGAAAAGAAAAAATGAAAGTGCGTCTATGGGCCCAAAAGCGGGACTCCAACTCTAATAGCACGGTGCTAATAGTCTCTAAATGAGTATGGAGGGAGTGCTATCCTCCTCGAAGAAGCTGCCTCGAAGTCAAGAGCGAGCGAAGGCACTATCCGGGCGCTCGAATGAATGCAACTCGGGAGACGTCCCGCAAATGTCGAGAGAAGCCCTCGCGATGATCTATGGTCCTCAGCTCTGCACGAGCGATCGAGCGGGCCCCCGCTGACTCCCATGGAGCGGAGAGTGGCACAAGAAGAGAGCGCGAAGATAGCGGAGTCGAGCGACCTCCAAATACTGCGTAGCTCATGAATCTCTAACTCGTCTTTGATATACGAGAGAGCTCGCATCTGGTAAGCCACGAGCGCTCCTCGCACCTCACTGGAAATGAAAGTGCTCTCGAGACGAGGTGCAATGAGTAGAGCTGGCGCGATGGTATCCGCGTCGGCCTATACCGATCGAAAGAGAATCCGCTTTGGGCGAGAGAGTCCGGGATGTCGAAATCTAGTGGATAGCCCCGAAGAAGGTATCTCGGAGTGCATCCGCCGGCGCGGCCAAGGCGGTGCACATCCCTCGATGAAACATCTGCAAGTAAAATAAATGGGTTAGACAAATTGTTATAACCAAAGAAGAAATAGAAGGAAGAAGATCTAACCTATCGCCTCGTCGCTTTGAGACGAGGCGGGGCCGAATCGGGGATAGGGATGTCGGTCGCCTCGGGAGGACCGCAGGTGTACCGAGACCGGTACAAAATAAAATGAAGAAGCATAAGTACATGAAAAGTAAAAATACGGGCAAATGACGAAGGAAATGTAAGGTGCGGGAGAAGCATGAGGCTCGGTGAGACCCTCGCTAGCGGAACCCCGTCTGCGGGGTGTGGAATAGGCTGCTCCACGCGGCCCGACTCTCATCCAACTCGAGTCATAATCGGCGCAACCGCTCGGTCGAGACTGCGCTATCTGTGGCCATGAGAGGTGCCGTCGGGAGATGAAGAAGCATGAGATGGCCCTCCCTCGATCGATAATGGCTCGTCGCTGCGGGCTCGACGCCGATGGACTCCCCTGCTCTAAAGAAGCCTCCTACGGTCGTGCAAGAGTGAGCGCGGCCCCGAGAACCACATCAAAGGAGTCGCCATCCCGGTAGGCACCGATAAGATCGACGGTGAGCGGGGACCGTCGTAAAAGAAAGACTCCGAGCGATGAGGAGACGCCATGTCATCGGCCTCAGGGTCTGTAAAATCTACATGTAAGAATGAAAATACTAGTGCATGCTGGCAACTAAGTATTAAATGAAGCACACGAACCTGCGACGGCAAGGTCGGTGCAAAACCCTGGAATAGTAGTGCTCGCAGGCGCCGATAAATCTACTATGATGTCATCTCGGGCGGCCTCACGGGAGATGTCCCACGAGTGAAAAATAAACCCTAATCGAGAGAAATGTAAATGAAGTGCGCTGAATAAGGATAGGCGAGTTAGTAAAGAAAATTACCGGAGTGGGAGAAGGAAAAGAAGATGGAGAAGACGGGTGAGAGGCGCGTCTCGATCCTCCCCGTGGTAGGCGGGGCGGTGGCTCGACATGTGGGCGAGAATGAACGCCAACTACTCGTGGGCGAGGGGCCGAGAACCGGGCTCGCGTGATCATACTCGTAAGCCGACTACGAATCAAAAGAGAATTGGTCGAAATGAGATAGGGCTTATCAAAAGAAAATAACCTAAAGGGATAATGAAGTGTACTGTAAGAATGGTCCTAATAGGGAACACGAGAAAATCGGTGTCTAAACCACGAAAGTCGACGGGCTGCGGCAAGGGCGGGAAAGGCTGCGATCACGCGAAACGGTGCCATCTAATAGAGGTGGCCATCTCGCGGACATGTACTCGGACGACCACCGGAGGAGTATACGGCGGTAAGAGCGAATGGTCTCATAATACCAGCTGCGATAACGCCTCGTGAAGGTGGAAGTCTAGAGGTGGATACCATCGATAGCGAGTGCCGTGCCTAGTCGGAAGAGGTGAGTGTAGCACCATCGATACCCTCCAAATCGGCGCCGGTGATATAGGGCGGAGAAGAAGGCGGCGGAATATCTGATCCAAGCCAAAGCGATGTGCGCATCGATGTGGCGAATAGGGCTCGATGAACATATGATCGCCCGATACGAGAGGAAGAAAGCCACGACGAATGCGATCGGGTACTCCAAGTCGATAGGCACTGGCTCGGATGCTAGAAGGGTCGGAAGAGGGAACCTGCTTTGTCGATCACCATCTGTCGGCAACCCTAGGCGCCCCACGGGCCGCGATCTATCTCGAGAGAAGCGCGAGATGGTCTCGACTCTGAAGAATCTATACGAAGCGACCTGCGGAGTCGATGAAGCCGGCGCACCCCGGCTAAGTCACTCGATAAGGGTAGACGATCTCGTAGCGTGGCGCCATGCGGGATCATATGAGCCGGACGATGTAAATGGAGCCATCCGCTAATCAAATGCCACGGGATCGGCTCACGGCGCTTTGTGAAGGACTACGAGATGAAGTCGGGCCGCGGAGGCACCTATAAATGTTGGCTAGTACGGGCACGGCCAAAGAAATCCTGTCGCCACGCGCGATCGGGCTCGCCATAATGAACAGAAGGCGAATGGTGTATACGGGGGAGCTAGGTAATAAGAAATAGCAAATCCACCAAGAGATGAAAGCGATCGAATAAGTCTCCCGATCCACGTCATGTGAACACGGGGTATCACGAGATGGGATAGGGGCGTCGTGATGAATCTCGGCGACACTGTACCAAATGGATCTACGGTGGAAGCCAAACCGTAGGGCGAGTATGGACCGATCGGTGAAATAGGCGATCCGATGTACGAACGGAACTCGGGATGCCCCCTAAAGTAAATGATGATAAATCTCATAAATCCTATGCAAAGAAGGCGGGAATCGAGTGAAGTCCCCGAGTCGGCGGGTGAGACCATGAACTCGTCATAGAAATGGCCGAAGATCGGCGGCCGGTCAGCTTTGTATGTATCTCAGGAGGGTCGGAGTCGGCTCCGATCGTCGATGAACGAGTGTTGGTAGAATAGTTCCACCTCTCACAAAGGCCGTAGCCGGGGTGTGTCGATATGATAATGAAACATCGACAAGAAAAGCGAGTCATATATCCGGCTCGCACTTTGAGCGAGTCCCCTCCCGCATGAGCACATACGGGTCCGCTCTAGGCGATATCCATGGCACTCCAAGGGAGTGATGAAGGAAGCGATAGTCCGTCTGTGAGCCTCCCGTCGATAATCTCCTTGCCCGGGAGATGTGTCAAAAGGCCGTAGAGGCAACGCCTAGAGGCGAAGGGCATGATGTCATGAGGTGATCATCCACTGAAGAATAAACCGCCGCCTCGCGGGTAGACGGGAGTCGCTCGGATGGGTGAGACGAGAGGAGTCAATCGCTAGGATCCTCGTAAAAAGAATAATAATGACTCGAGGGCGACGCGGAATGGCGTCATGAGATGAAACTACAATACCGAAGAAGAGAAGACGTCATGAGAAATGAAATGATGAATAATAAGGAATAATGCACCAAGACAAGCCTTTCGAGCATTCAAGACTCGTCTTGGTGGGTGGCTCTTTGTTTACCCTTGAAAAGTTTCAAGGATGAATAAATGAATAAATAAAATAAATTGATGATTAATGATAAGTCATAAGAAAGGGGAGAGAGAGAGAAGCGGTGGAAAGATGGCCCATTTGATCGGGGAGAGGTCATTGCTAACTAACCGGAACAAATCCATTAGTCCCACGATGGAATCTTGGGCATGAAGTGAAGAGTATAAATACCCCGCTATTCTCTATCCGCTCGGCATGAGTGACACCCAAGAAGATCGAGGGAGAGAGGAGACCTCTTGGGTGTCACCATGTGATTATATTTTCTCGACAAGTGGGACCCACTTTGGCGGTCCCTTGTAGATGAATCTAACAATATAGCTTATCGATGAGTCACTCATGTGACCATTTTCAGCGACAAGTGGACCCAGCGCCTCGGTGACTATTGAAGGAGTCGAGAATTGAACCACTAAAAATCTGCCTTTGGAGCTAACCCTAGAAAGGAGGAAGTGACGGTATAATCCCTATGCTACATGAAATGATGTCAATGCCAAGCTAGCATTTTGATGCAACTAGTCATGAGAAATTTCAAATGTGATTTTGCTTTCAAAGGTGACTGGTGCAAAGCTGCGAGCAACCACCTAACCTATGCTTTGATTTGTGTCAATTCTTGATAAGTAGTCGGTTCTTGACCAAGTCACCCTCATGTTAAGGGATTGAAAGTCAATTTCACAAGGCGATCGGGTGCGAAAAAGTGGGAGCGACCACTTTGATCAAGTCTAGATTTGTATTAATTGGCGATAAGTAGTCGGCATTTGATCAAATCAAGCCCTAATGAATATCAATATAAGTCTAATTGGTATTTAGTTAGGGTGGTTTTACAAAAAAGGAGATAATTGGCGAGAGACATTGAGCTACAATTGAAATCAGGGATTAATTCAGAAGGAATAATAGGGTTTTATGGATAAAAGAATTTTTAATTCAGAGAAGGAGGGGTAAAAATGGAATTAAAAATTACAGGGATGATCATCATGAATTTAGGGATTTTTGGTGAAAATTTCATAATTTTTGGATAAGTGGAGCTATCGAGAATAAATTCGAGGAAAATAAAAGCGAGAATAAATGGATTAATCAAAAGGTGAGATTTGATCGAGCAACTACGGGTACAAATTGGAGATAGTAACAACTACGGGTACAAAGCGGGTGCAATAAACACGAGAAAGAATAAAATAAACGAGGAGAGAGGGTGTGCCGCGTGGCGGCTCTCGTTGGGCCATGTCGCGAGTGGGCCCCGCGGGGTATGAGTCGGCGACGGTGGGCCCCGCCTTAGTGCCACGTGGCGGACGACCGGTGGGCCACCTCACCACCCTAGTGCCACATGGCACCACACCGAAGGTCCGCTTAACCCGACCACATGCCATATGGCACGGCCCGAGAGGAGACCGCTCGCGCGCACAGTGCCGCGTGGCCTTCTGCTTCTGAAACCCACCTCGGCATGGATCAATACTATAACGAGATGATTAATGGATTGATTAAACATGTGGACCTATCGAGTGTGCCAAGTCGGATCAATTAGATTTAAGCGAGAGAGTTAATCGATCCACGAATTTGGACTAATGGTAGAGATTCATATACTTACATGTGGGGCCCGTTTGTCGGGATTATGAATGTATAGCTCACACGGGCAATCATGCACCACCGGGCCTATGCACGGATCGATCGAGATATTTAAATCAAAAGAAAGAAGCGGTGTGTACTGGCTCGCTCGTGTTGCCTCTCTTTGTGGGTCCCCTTTAGTAGTGGACTACGTGCGCGCGGCGCGCCCCCTTCTCTCTCTTCTCCTTCTCCCCTCCTCTCTTCTTTCTTCTTCTCGACGAAGCGAGAAGGCGCCATTAGAGGTGATCAAGCTCTCCAAAGCTCGCAACTCAATTCCTTTCACTGAGAGCTAGCTTTATACATGGGAGAGTATGTGTAATTGATCAAAATTGAAAAGTAATGAATGAATAAGATGATTGAGAGAGATGAATACCTCGGGCGATTGATGAAGCACTTCAATTCCTACTTCAAAATCAAAAATTGATGATGCAAACCTTCTCCATTTACTTAGGCGACAACTTGTGTATGAAGAAAGGGGCAGCAATTATGGAATAAATTGAAGTAATTGAGATGAAGTAATGAAATCGGGCAAATTGATGAAAATTGAAACCTTGTATTGTAAATTCGAATTGGCGGTGCTTATAGCCTCTATGCACTCTCACGATCTTTGTTTAGGTGATGGAGATTGATAATTGGATGAAGGAGCTATGCTTTTGGCCAAGAGATGGAATCGGGTAATAAAGTTTTGAGCTTTGGAAGAAGATAACAATGGCGAGAGGATGAATAAATGCTCTAGATGCATTAGAGTGAGTATATATAGTATGTTTAGATGCTCTAGAAGGTTCTAGCAACAGATAAGAAGTGGAGTCAAACATGGTCAACAAGTGGAAGGTTTAAGCTTTGGATTCTTTGAATAGGGGCCCACATCGCAACGAAGCACTAACGAGAATTGAAGAACCATGCCCGTGAGCGAGGAAGTCCGATTGTTGGTGTATGAGTGGTGTACGAGTTCTAATTCCACGATGGACCAATCCAATTGCTTATATAAGCATCGAATTATAGAAATTCATAACATACACACGCATACGAGAAGACAAGAGACGAGAGAAGAGACATTTTAGAGATTACATATAAAGTCTAGAGAGAGAGAGAGCAAAGAAGAGGCAAGAAGCAGGAGATTTGATAGAATTGATTGATCTCGGTTTTAACTTGAGAACTCAATTCCTTTGCTTCAATTACTTGTCTAGAGGTAAGCTATATACTCTATTATCGCAATTAGGGATTAGTAGGTTTAATTCTTGAAGATTGGAGCTTTAAAGATGTAATTGCCCTTTGGATATCGGTATTTTCTTGTCTTGTCTTTGAATTTCTTCGAATTTCAACTCTTTCTTCATGATTTTCTTCTTCATTTCATGCATTGCAAGTTTATATAGTATAAATCTTTCATTTCTTTCAATGAATTTTGCTTAAAGATTGATGAATGAGGCTGTTAAATCGATTGATCTCGGTTGACTTGAGAACTCGGTGAGTTGAGTTCATTGATCAATTCTTGATTCTTGAGTGAGAATTACCTTGATCCTGTTAGTACTATATGCATTAGGGTCTGTAGAGTCCTTTAAAGTCGATTGATCTCGAGATATAATCTTGAGAACTCGGCGATTTGAAGTTTTAATCTTTGTTATCGCGTTAGTTTACGAAATTGAGTTTTAGATTGAGAATTAGGGAAGATCATAAGCATAAGCATGTGTGTCATAGTTTAGATAAGTGTTATAAAGAGTATTAAGCATGATAATGCCAATGTTGATCAATGAATAACAAGAATTTGAAGAAAATTGCGATCGGTGCGAAACGACTTCTATTGCATTTCAACAACCATACCGAATAGTAGAATCACGGACCAATTTGAATCGCTCTAGTCATCTTTAGAAGGCATTTGCATATGTATACGATGCTAATTGAATGATTAATTGTTGAAAGAAACAAGTAATTGTGTTGAATTTGTGGAATCGAGATTCGATGCTGAAGTGCAGTACCAAATCGGTTCATCGGCATTGGTGCGGCACGATCCACCGCATAGATCATCGATCGAGATATTATAGAACAACTCACAGGAGAGACGACGTCGGAGGAACTATCGATCGGAAGGAGACGGCCTCGGCGCCGGGAATGCCACCGGCGCAAATCTTGAAGAAGCGCTATTGATGGGAGGGTCAACGAAACGCGTCGGCACGAACATTAGCGCAAGAACACGAATATTGAAGCACACGTACGAATCTTGAAATAAATCGAATGTTCATAACGTGATAAGTGGATCGGGCCTTACATCTCGTATGAATTAATCTTGAAGTAAATCGACGGCCCAAATAAGAGTGAAGTTGAATAAAGATAGGCGCTGATCTTGATACGGATCGGCGGCCCGTATTAAGCCCATTAATTAAATAATAACGAGAATAGTGATAATATGGAGTAAATAAATAATTTGAAAATGTTCTGAACTCCAAATTGACTCAAATTTGTTTCTAAAATTTTCTTATTTTTCATACTATTTTTCTATACAATAATATTCCAGTTTTAAAAATATAATCATGATAAAACAATTTAAAAGCAAAATATATTACATATATTGGTATATTTGACCTAGATTTGACTTGCCATTTTAAATACTATAAAAATTCCAAAAATACAAATAAAAATCATAAATAATAACTAGATATATTTTAGTGATTTTTCAAGTGATATTCCATGAAATAATAATGATGATAGTAATATACTATAATAAATAGTGAGATTAGCTATATTCTTTGATAAATAAAAAAATAATAATAATAATAGATATTATATTGATATTTTCTGTAAAAAGAATAATAAAAATAAATAGCACAAAATATATAAAAAATATAATACCATGGTAATAAATAACAAAATGCATTTTCTTTTATAATAAAGGATGATAATATAGTTTTACAATATGAATTGTATTTCTTTTATTTCTATACAAACATATACAATAAAGAAAAATATATACTTTTGATGAATAAAATGTAGTAAAAATAATAGTTGTAATAAAAACATAATGAATTTCATCTCTTATGACTATTTTCAACTAATAATAAAAAATCTTATACTTTTCTATAGATAATAAATAAAAATAAAAAAAATAGATATAATGAATAGTATAATAAATAGGATAGAATACTAGTAATGATTTCTTTTTAGCTATTATAGATATTAAAAATATAAAAATAAATAAAAAATAATAATAGTAAATAATATAGCTAACCATCTTTTGATTTTGTAAATAATTCTTACATAATGAATAGTATTTCAATATAATAGAATATAATAATAAAATTCTATTACTTTGGCTATTATAAACATTTTAAAAATATAAATAAAAAATCATAGCCATTTTATTTTCTATTATTTTTGTAAGTGATTTTCTACAAAATAAATAGAGTTTAGAAATAATAAAAATAAAATTTTACTATTTTAGCTATTATGAAAATCCCAAAAATATGAATAAGATTCTAATTAATAGCTACCCCTTTTCCTATTATTTTTGTAAATAATTTTCTACATAGATAAATAGAGTTTAAGAAGTAGAAATAATAATAATAAAAAAATAATAATAATAATAATAATAATAATAATAATAATAATAATAATAATAATAATAATAATAATAATAAATAAATGCATCTTCATAATAAAAATAATAATGGAAGATATTATATAATAGATTTTGTGCATTTTAGAAATAAATAAACATGCTCACATAAGGAGTGTAGAGCCACGTAAGAATATTTGCACACATGATATAACATTTAGAATGATTAGTCAAGACGAGAACATCTTGACGTAGGATGATTAAGGCTTCGATAGCAATATGAAGAAGATACGTTGAGACAAGAACATCTTAACGTGAGATGATTAAGGCTTTAATAGCAATACAAGAAGATATGTCGAGACAAGAACATCTTGACACTTGATGAAAAATAATAAGATACGTCGAGACAGGAACATCTTGACGTGAGATGAATAAGGCTTTGATAGCAACATGAAGGAACATGTCGAGACAAGAACATCTTGACACTTGATGAAGAATAACCGAGCTACGATACTAACATGGAGATATATGTCGACTACGAAGAAGAAGAACATTATGATGTCCTAGATAGGTGACATCTTAATGACTCATTTGCCATGAGCAAGTAACTCATGATTGAATACGCTCACACAAGGGTGTAGGGCAACATAGTAGTTTTGCACAAGTAATGCAACACGTAGAATGATTAGTCGAGACAAGAACATCTTGACGCTCGTGAAGAATGACCAAAGCTACGACATCGGCATGGAGAGATATGTCGACTTTGAAGAAGAAGAACATTAAGATGTCGAGCGAAGTGACATCTTAATGACTCGGTGTCATGAACAAGTAATTCATGACCATTTGAGTAGCAAGGCGAACTCGTCCGTCGATGAGTTTGTCTCTGGTTCATTTCCGAGAGGCTTGTGAGATTGAATCGGTACGTAGGTAGATTCATCCACAAAACGAGTGAATGTGAACCGTTACGTAGGTAGGTTCCTTCACTAACACATGCCTCGATGTTGAGCGGCCCGGCGCTTCGGGTTTGACATTGTGTGCAATTGTGTTTCCTAGGTTTATGAATCGGCTTAGTGCTTCGAATTCATGATCTAGAAGATCGGTGAGAAGAAACACGTGGGCCATATCCACCCTTCTCTGATTCACCAACCTCAAGATCAGCCAGGCTCGGCGCTTCGAGTTGTATTTTGTGTGATTGGTTGTTGACTAGTTAAGATTGAGCCGTCTGTTTGTAGGTTTATCTTCTAGATCAACGGAGGTCGAGTCGATACGTATGTAGACTCACCTCAAGCCCCTCTAAAGAGATTAACACAGTGCGTAGGTAAGGTTACATCTCGAGGTGGCATAGGCGAACCGTCTGTTTGTAGGTTCGTCTTCCATAGGACAAAGCCGTCTGTTTGTAGGTTTGTCTTCCATAGATTGAACCGTCTGTTTGTAGGTTCATCTTCCGTAGACCCCTTTTCATGAAATTAGACGACCACTTGACCATCTTTTAACTATACTATTTGCTTCTCTCTTTCAAAGATCGAGAGGTGCCTCGAGGTTCGTAGCCCGGGGTAATTAACGGTGGGGGCTTGCGCCCACCGGAATCTACAAGAACTCACAATCACTAAAAACCCCCGAATGTGCATCCAAATATCTCTAAACGGCGAGAATCGGCCGACACCCGGCGAGATGCACGCTCGGGAGGGATCTCCGTGTCCTTCTTCCGCAACCCATCGCCCAGCGGCGGTGCGGAGCGCGCGAAAAAGGGTCGCACAGTACATAATTAAACGTATTTATGCGGCCAAAAATTAAGAAAAACACAAACAACTTGTTTAAACAGCAGTTTCTAAAGCATCTTACTTATGTTTTGCGCATAATTAGCATCATGGAATATTCATATCGATGTTTTAATATGACAATCTTATAATAGGCATATTTAGGAGTAATTATTTTAATTCGCACGAAATTATGTGTAGTTGTGCGGCCAAAAAATTTCATAAAGCCAAATAACTTGTTTGAACAGCAGTTTTTAACGCATTTTACTTATGTTTTGTGCAAAATTAGCGTTATTGAATATTCATATCAAATTTTTAATTGGACAACTTTATAATAGGCATAATTAGGAGTATTCATTTTAATTTTCATGAAATTATGTGTAGTTATGAGGGAAAAAATATTGAAAACTCAAACAATTTTTTAAATAGCAGTTCTAATGCATCTTACTTATGTTTTGTGAAAAATTAGTATCGTAGAATATTCATATCATAGTGTTAATTGAAAAATCTTATAAAAGACATAATTAGGAGTAACTATATAAATTTATATGAAGTTATGTGCATTTATGCGGCCAAAAATATTTGGAAAGATCAAACAACTTGTTTAAACAGTAGTTTTTAATGCAACTTGCTTATGTCCTATTTAAAATTAGTGTTGTAGAATATTCATATCGAAATTTTAATTGAAAAATCTTGCAGTAAGTATATTTAGGGGTAATTATATTAAATTATAAGATATAATGTATAGTTATGCAGCCAAAAAATTTTGAAAAACTCAAATAACTTGTCAAAACAGCTGTTTTTTATGCATGTTACTTATGTTTTGTGCAAAATTTGTTTCGTAGAATATTTATATCGAAGTTTTAATTAAAAGATCTTATAATAGTCATGCTTATGAGTAATTATATTAATCTATAAGAAATTTTGTGTAATTATGCGGTAAAAGTTTTTAAAAAACTCAAACAACTTGTTTAAACAGTTATTTTTAAAGCCTCCAACTTATGTTTTGTGCAGAATTAGTATTGCAGAATGTTCATATTAAAGGGTTAATTGGATAATCTTTTAATACGTATAATTAGAAGTGATTATATTAGTTTTCACAAAATTATGTGTAGTTATGGGGCCAAAAATGTAGAAATACTCAAAAAACTGTTTCTAATGCATCTTACATACGTTTTGGGAAAATATTGTGCCGTAGAATATTCATATCAAATTGTTAATTGAACAGTCCTATAATAAGCATAATTAGGAGTAACTATATTAATTTGCACAAAATTATGTGTATTTATTGGGCTAAAAATAAAAATAATAATAAACTACTTGTTTGAACAACAGTTTTTAACGCATATTACTTATGTTTTGTGCCAAATTAGCATCATAGAATATTCATATCAAAATTTTAATTAGATAATCTTATAATAGACATAACTGGGAGTATTTATGTAATTTAGTTTAAACTGCTATTTTTTAATGCATCTTACTTGTGTTTTGTGCTAACTTAGTGTCGTAGAATATTCATATCGAACTATTAATTGGATAATATTTTAATAGGCATGAGTAGGAGTAATTATATTAATTTTCATAAAATTATATGTAGTTATGGGACAATAAATTTTGAAAATCTAAAACAATTTGTTTAAAGAGCAGTTTTAAATGTATCTTATTTATGTTTTATGAAAAATTACTGTTATATGATATTCATATTGTAGCGTTAATCGAACAATCTTCTAAAAGCATAATTAAAAGTAATTATATTAAATTGCGCAAAATTATGTGTAGTTATGCAGCCAAAAAATTTAAAATACTCAAACAACTTGTTTAAACAACTATTTTTAATGCATCTTAGTTTTTTATGCAAAATTCGTGTAATAGAATGTTCATATCAAAATATTAATTGGATAATCTTATGAGAGCCATAATTAGGAGTAATTATATTAATTTTCACAATATTATGTGTCGTTATGTGGCAATAAATGTTAAAAATCTTAAACAACTTTTTTAAACAACAATTTCTAATGTATCTTACTTATGTCTTATGAAAAATTAGTGTCCTATGATATTCATATCGGATTGTTAATTTGATAATCTTATAATAGACATAGTTATGAGTAATTATATTAATTCGCTCGAAATTATGTGTAGTTTTGATTCAAAAAATGTTATAAATATTAATCAACTTGTTTAAACAACAGTTTCTAATGCATCTTACTTATATTTTATGCAAATTTTGCGTCATAGAATATACATATCAAAGTTTTAATTAGACAATCATATATTAGGCATAATTAGGAGTAATTATATTAATTTTCACAAAATTATACGTAGTTATGCGGCCACTAATTTTCAAAAACTCAAACAACTCGTTTAAACTACTGTTTTTAATGCATCTTATTTATGTTTTGTGCAATAGTATTGTACAATCTTCATATCGAAGTGTTAATTAGATAATCTTCTAATAGGTATAATTAGATGTAATTAAATCAATTTTCATGAAATTATGTGTATTTATGAGTTAAAAAATGTTAAAAATCTTCAACAACTTGTTTAGACGCCAGTTTCTAATATATCTTACTTATATTTTACAAAAATATTAGTGTCATAGGATATTCATATCGAAATGTTAGTTAGAAAATCTTATAATAGGAATAATTAGGATTAAGTATATTAATTTGAATGGAATTATGTGTACTTATGCGGCCAAACTTTTCGAAAAACACAAACAACTTGTATAACCAGTCTTTTTTAATGCATCCTACATATGCATTGTGCAAAATTAGTGATGTAGAATGTTCATATCGAAGTATTAACTAGCTAATATATTAATAGACATAATGAAAAGTAATTATATTAATTTTCACGAAATTATATGTAGTTATGAGGCCAAAAATGTTAAAAAACATAACTTTTTTAAATAGCAGTTTCTACATTTATCTTACTTATGTTTTGAGGAAAAATAGTGTCATAAAATATTCATTTTGAAGTATTAATTGAATAATCTTATAATAGGCATAATTAATAGTAATTATATTAATTCGCTCGAAATTATGTGTAGTTTTGATTCAAAAAATGTTATAAATATTAATCAACTTGTTTAAACAACAGTTTCTAATGCATCTTACTTATATTTTGTGCAAATTTAGCGTCATAGAATATACATATCAAAGTTTTAATTGGACAATCATATAGTAGGCATAATTAGGAGTAATTATATTAATTTTGACAAAATTATACATAGTTATGCGGCCAATAATTTTAAAAACTCAAACAACTCGTTTAAACTATCTGTTTTTAATGCATCTTATTTATGTTTTGTGCAATATTTGTGTTGTACAATCTTCATATCGAAGTGTTAATTAGATAATCTTCTAATAGGTATAATTAGGAGTAATTATATCAATTTTCATGAAATTAGGTGTAGTTATGAGTCAAAAAATGTTAAAAATCTTCAACAACTTGTTTAGACGCCGATTTCTAATATATCTTACTTATATTTTACAAAAATATTAGTGTCATAGGATATTCATATCGAAGTGTTAGTTAGAAAATCTTATAATAGGCATAATTAGGACTAAGTATATTAATTTGAATGGAATTATGTGTACTTATGCGGCCAAACTTTTCGAAAAACACAAACAACTTGTATAACCAGTCATTTTTAATGCATCCTACTGATGCATTGTGCAAAATTAGTGTCTTAGAATGTTCATATCGAAGTCTTAACTAGTTAATATATTAATAGGCATAATTAAGAGTAATTATATTAATTTTCACGAAATTATAAGTAGTTATGAGACCAAAAATGTTAAAAAACTTAACTTTTTTAAATAGCAGTTTCTACATTTATCTTACTTATGTTTTGAGGAAAAATAGTGCCAAAAAATATTCATTTTGAAGTATTAATTGTACAATCTTATAATAGGCATAATTAATAGTATTTATACTAATTTTTACAAAATTATGTGTAGTTATGCGGCCAAAATTTTTCATAAATCCAAATAACTTGTTTAAACAACAGTTTTTAATGCATCTTACTTATGTTTTGCGTAATATTAGCGTTATAGATTATTCATATCGAATTTTTAAGTAGATAATTTTATAATAGCCGTAATTAGGAGTAATTGTATGAATTTGCACGTAATTAAACGTATTTATGTGGCCAAAAATTATGAAAAACTCAAACAACTTGTTTAAACCGCAGTTTTTAATGCATCTTTTATGTTTTGCGCATAATTAGCGTCATGGAATATTTATATCAATGTTTTAATAGGACAATCTTATAATAGACGTAATCGAAGTAATTATTTTAATTCGCACGAAATTATGTGTAGTTGTGCGTCCAAAAAATTTCATAAAGCCAAACAACTCGTTTGAAAATGAGCTTTTAATGCATCTCACTTATGTTTTGTGGAAAATTAGCATTTTAGAATATTCATATCAAAGTTTTAATTGGACAACTTTATAATAGGCGTAATTAGGAGTAGTCATATTAATTTCCATGAAATTATGTGTAGTTATGAGGGTGGAATGTTGAAAACTATTTTTTAAATAGCAGTTCTAATGCATCTTACTTATGTTTTGTGAAAAAATAGTATCGTGGAATATTCATATCAAAGTGTTAATTGAAAAATCTTATAAAAGACATAATTAGGAGTAAGTATATAAATTTATATGAAGTTATGTGCGGTTATGCGGCCAAAAAATTTGGAAAGATCAAACAACTTGTTTAAACAATGAGTTTTTAATGCAACTTGGCTTATGTTTTGTTTAAAATTAGTGTTGTAGAATATTCATATCGAAATTTTAATTGGAAAATCTTGCAGTAAGCATATTGTGCGACCCTTTTTCGCGCGCTCCGCACCGCGCCGCTGGGCGATGGGATGCGGAAGAAGGACACGGAGATCCCTCCCAAGCGTGCATCTGTTTAATGCGGCCGATTCTCGCCGTTTAGAATGATTTGAATGCACATTTAGGGGGTTTTTAGTGATTGTGAGTTCTTGTAGATTCCGGTGGGCGCAAGCCCCCACCGTTAATTACCCTGGGCTATTAACCTCGAGGCACCTCTGGATCTTTAAAAGGGAGAAGCAAATAGTATAGCTAAATGATGGTCAAGTGGTCGTCTGGATTCACCGAAAGGTTGATCCTGTGAAAGACGAACCTACTACAGATCGGTTCAGTCTTTACCGCCTCGAGAGATAATCTTACTACAGATCAGATTAATCTCTTCGAAGGGGTTCGAGGTGAGTCTACTTACAGAACGACTCAACCTCAGTTGATTCAGAAAATAAACCTGTTTCAGAATGATTCAGAAGTTAATCCTATGAAAGATGAACCTACTACAGATCGGTTCAGTCTTTTACCGCCTCGAGAGATAACCTTACTACATATCAGATTAATCTCTTTAGGGGAGTTTGAGGTGAGTCTACTACAGAACGACTCAACCTCGGTTGATCTAGAAGATAAACCTACTACAGAATGATTCAGAAGTTAATCCTATGAAAGATGAACCTACTACAGATCGGTTCAGTCTTTTACCGCCTCGAGAGATAACCTTACTACAGATCAGATTAATCTCTTTAGGGGAGTTTGAGGTGAGTCTACTACAGAACGACTCAACCTCGGTTGATCTAGAAGATAAACCTACTACAGAACGGTTCGATCTTAACTAGTCAACAACCAATCACACAAAATACAACTCGAAGCACTAAGCCGGTTGATCTTGAGGTTGGTGAATCAGGAGAAGGGTGGGTTTGGTCCACGTGTTTCTTCTCACCGATCTTCTAGATCATGAATTCGAAGCACTAAGCCGATTCATAAACCTAGGAACACAACTGCACACAAAGTCAAACCTGAAGCACTAAGCCAGCTTAACATTGAGGCATGTGTTAGTGAAAGAACCTACTACAGAACGGTTTACATTCACTATTTTGTGGATGAATCTACTACAGAACGATTCAATCTCACAATCTCGGGAGATGAACTAGAAGACAAACTTATCGACGGATGAGTTCAGTCTTATTAGCTCAAATGATCATGAATTACTTGTTCATGACACCGAGTCATTAAGATGTCACTTCTCTCGGACATCGTAATATTTTTATCTCTTGGAGTCGACATATCTCTTCATGTTGATGTCGCAGCCTTGGTTATTCTTCAACGAGCGTCAAGATGTTCTTGTCCCGACTAATTGTTCTAAATGTTGCATTACTTGTGCAAAAATCACTGTGTTGCTCTACACCCCTTGTGTGAGCGTATTCATTCACCTCTAAAATGTAAAAAGGATTATTACATTTTTATTGATTTTTTTTATTATTAGGATAATACTTTTTCATTATTATCTATATTACAAAAGGTGAATATATCTATATTTTTTTTATTTTAAACTCCATTTATTTATGTAGAATATTATTTACAAAAATAATAGGAAATGGGTTAGCTATTATCTAGAATTTTATTTAGATTTTTGGGATTTTATAATAGCTAAAGTAATAGAATTTTTTTTATTTTATTATTATTATTTTTACTCTATTCATTCCTGTAGAAAATCATTTACAAAAATAATAGGAAATAAATTGGCTATGATTTTATTTGAATTTTTAGGATTTTTATAATAGCCAAAGTAATAGAATTTTATTGTTATATTTTTATTATTTTGAAATACTATTTATTTTGTAGAAATTATTTACAAAACAAAAGATGGAATAGCTATATTATTTTTATTTTGATTTCTAGAATCTATAATAGCTAAAGGAATCATTATTATTATTCTATTTTATTTATGATAGTTTTCATTATATTTTTATTATTTTTATTTATTATTGGTAGAAAAATATGAGATTTTGTTTTATTACCATTATTATTATTACTTGGATTTTAAAATTCTTATAATAGCTACAAAGAATGAAATTCATTATATTCCTTATTACAATTATTATTATTATTTTTATTTATCAAAAATATTTTCATTATATTTAATTTAGAAATAACCAAAGGGGTACAATTTATTTTATTATATGATTTTATTATTATTTTCTTTATTCTAGAATAAGATGTATTTATTATCTATCATTATTATTATTTATTTATGTATTTTTTTATTTTTACAGAAAAGATTAACATAATATTTATTTGATATTATTATTTATTCTTTTCTTTTTTTTAGTTAAAGAATAGAGTTAATCTCATTATTTCTTATTGAATATTATTATTGTTATTATTATTTTATGAAAAATAACTTGAAAAATCAGTAAAATATATCTAATTATTATTTAATATTTTATTTGAATTTTTGGAATTTTATAATAGCTAAAATGATAAGTTAAAGCTAAGTCAAATATACAAATGCATGAAATGTCTTTTTGTTTTTGAATTGTTTTAATATGATAGTATTTTTGAAACTGAAATATTATTGTATAGAAAAGTATTATGAAAAGTAAAGAAATTTTAGAAACAAATTTGAGTTAATTTGAAGTTTAGAACATTTTCAAATGATTTATTTACTATTTAATTTTAGTTTTCTGTTATTAATTAATAGTTGGGCTTAATTGAATGGGCCTAGATTTAATTCTTTTATTTTACTGCGAATTGGGCCCAAATACACAGCTAGGCCGACTCTAGCTCTGTTAACTCCATCATTTAATGTGGGCCGTTGGATTATACTGAGATTGGTGCAAATGTTTCAGTTAAAGTGTTCAAATGCACTTGGGCCGCTGGATTTGATGGAGATGCGTATCAAGTGAATCTAAGGCTCAGATTTCTCTCCGTTCAGATTTTTTTAAACTCTTGCTAGATCTCATTCGTTAAAGGATCTTCAAGATTAGTGGATGTTTTAATATTCGTGCAAAAGAGATTCTCTCAGCCTCCGACCTTGCGATGCTTTAGGATTAGTGCAACATGGTGTTCCCGGCGGCCGGAGCTCTCCTTCTCCGATCAAACTGGTGTATTAGCATCGCCTTAGTATGTAGAATCTTTCTAAAGTATCTGATCGAAGATCCATACGGTAGTAGAAGCTGCGCGATGGTACCGGCTGAGATGCATCAATCAGAATTGGTACCGAGTTGGATTCTTTGCCAAATTCAATTGAACTGATCGACATTTTCAACAATTGCGAGTTTGGTAAGCATCGTTTTGACACGACATTATGATTTGAAGTGAGCAAAGAGCTTCTCTCATGCTAGTAATGGTGCTGGACCATCTCACCATTTATCGATACACAGTACCGATTGGTACCGAGTTACCTTTTTGCCAAATTTGATGAATTGAATTAATGTTACTAATGATTGCAAGCTCAATAGGCATCGCCTTGGCATATGGATATAATCTGAAGTGAGTAGAAGATTTGTTACTCGCTATTAATTGTGCTGAAGCACTCACGTATTGGAAGCGTGCGGTACCGATTGGCACCGACTTCAATTTCTTTCCAATCTGAGATACTCATTGAACTTGCATACTCAATGAACAACCCTCAGGCCTAAAGGCTCACCCAATCTTAGCTGGGGCCAGTGGCTCGCTGAGGTTCTTATTGAATTTGACCGATTTTTGTAAACGATATACTGATATTACTGAGTTAATGCTTTTGTCGTAAGAGTTAGGCACTTTACATCATTCTCACCAATTACAATCATGCAATTAAGGTAATTAGCAGATGATGAATCTTTAGTTATCAATTTATATCCAATCAAAGCTAAAGAAAAGAGGAATTAACAGAAAATTCATGAACAATAACAGGGAACAACAATTCTTTTCATGAATTCTTCATGTTAATGATTGATCCAGGCCTAAAGGCTCACCAAGCAGCTTGTACTCGGGCCAGTGGCTCACTGGATATCATCTTCATGATTAATTTCATGTTTGAACTGTGTTATTGAATAAATAAGTGATGATACCAGAATAGAAAGAGGGAAATTCAGAATCAACAATGAGAACAGCAAGGAAGAAGTTGCCAATTGCTTTATGAGCACAAATCAAGTATCTCAAATCACAAATAAAAGAAAAATCACAAAGAAGTGATCTTTTTCATGCATCAAGTACTAATTACCTTTTCTTGAATAGAAACACCAATTGATTATCTTCTCTACTGCCTTCTTCTATCTCTATCTCTCTTTTCTAAGTGATCACTATTGGATGTGTGTAAGTATGTATATGCTTCTCAATTGCTCTGTCCAAAGGTCTCCTCCTTTGCTGGCGCTGAATTTCGGTTTATATAGGCTAATTCGGCCAATTTAGTTAATTGCGATTGGTTAGATGTCTCTCACTTGGATTGCCAGCTTGGATGCATCTCCACTCTTCATTACACTTGCCTGGATGGCTGAGATTGAGTTGTGTTTGTTGCTAGACCGTTATAACCGTTTCTGTTACTGATTTGACTGTGCCGTAACTCGTTTGACTCCAATTCAACACACTTCAATGGGTGAGCAGGCCCTCTCATCAATAAACCGTATTTAAATGTCTCTGCACCATAGCTAGCACCTTTTCTCTCTCAATTTCACTGAATTTCACCCATTTCAAAATCGGCTTCTGTCCCACTTTTCCTTTTGATCAACTTCAGATCTTTTCATTCAATCACCTTGCTAATCCACCTCCATTAGTGTCGCCTCACCTCAGAGATGCCACTTAGCAATGCAATTTGATCCCTAAAGCATCAATTGCACTTGTCTCTTTGCTACTGCTTTAATCAATTTCCGATCTTTGAACCTTCTCTTGACTCAATTGCTCCATAATTGCTTATCAATCGGTGTCGCCTTACCTCAAAGAAGTTGCTTTGCAACTAAATTTGATCTTTAGAGCACCAATTGGATTTCCCTCCTTAGCTCAATTTCGGGTACTAACTCAATTTCAACTTCTGTTCATCTCATTTTCTCAATTAATCTAGTAACATCTTTTATTTTATTGCCTGATCATCGCTGCTCTCTTAGATCACCTTCAATCATGGTGAGGCGCCAGGGAAAGAAGAGAATGCGAGCTGTATTGGACTCGAGCAATGGCGAGAAGAAGAAGGAGAGAGAAGGCTCTTCATGCGGCTTGGATGCGCATGGCGCACGTGATCCAAAGCGCGAGAGGAGAAGAGAGAGACGACTTAGAGCTCATGCACCAGGTTTATCCCTTTCTTATTTTCCTTTTAAATTTCTAGTTTGCGTTGAATTGAATGAATAGGCTAAATAGACTTGGTTCACAGCTTAACTATGCGCCTCTGTTTGCATCTCTGACTGTTGGGCCCCATTTGTAAGATTTACAAGCTTAGGTCTATGGATCTGGTTAGCAGTTGATTAGTATAGCGATTAGAGTTAATAGGCTGATGTGGCTCTGCCTGATTGGTTGACTTTTCTTATTAATCAAACCCTTAATACTAATGATCTGTTAATGATTGGATGATGTGGGCCTGCCTGGTAGTGCCATGTGTACCACCTTGTGTTGACTTGTACCAATCATAAGAAGCCATTTGTCACTCCTTGTACACACTGTGTGATGACATGGCACCAGTGAATACATGCCACGTGGCACTTAGTGGGGCCCACTTGTCAGTCATCTTGTGGTATGGTGGGGCCCACAGTGGTGAGGTGGACCAATAGGGAAGTGCCATGTGGCACTCAGTTGTTGAGGTGGCTCCATGGCAAGCTGCCACATGTCCAGTTGTTGTATCTCAAATAGTGAGACGGATGCTGATGTGGACCAGTAAATAAATGCCACATGGCTTATCCTTGTTGACATGGCTTAACCAGGCGCTGCCACTTGTCTCTGTTTGGTGGAGTGGTTGCCGATGTGGACCAGTGGCTGACTTCCACGTGGCATATATGGGACCCACATGGGTGAGGTGGACCAATGAGGTGTTGACACGTGGCACTGACATGCTGAGGTGGCCCAATGAGGTGCTGACACGTGTCACACCCTATCTCTCTCTCGATCCTGTGTATGTGTGTTTAGGATCCCCAGTTTGCACCCAGATGCGTCTCTGTCTCCAAGTTGCACCCAGATGAACCCTTGATTGAATCTCAGCCCTTGATCTTTCCTTTTAATCTGTTTTATCTTCCTTGAATTTATTTTGATAGCTCCACTTATCCAAAAATTATAAAATTTTCACCAAAAATCCCTAAATTCATGATAATCATCCCTGTAATTTTTAATTCCATTTTTACCCCTGTCTCTCTGAATTAAAAATTCTTTTGTCTAGAAAACCCTATTTCTTCCTCTGAATTAATCCCAGATTTCATTTGTAGCTCAGTGTCTCTGCCAATTATCTCTCTCTTGCAGAAACCACCCTAACTAAATATTAATTAGACTTATATTGATATTCATTAGGGTTTGATCTGATCAACAGTTGATTACTTGTCAACAATTGATACAAATCTAGACTTGATCAGATGGTTGCTCCCAGCTTTGGCACCTGATCAGTCTTGTGAAATTGACTTTCAATCCCTTAACATGAGGGTGACTTGGTCAAAGAACTGACTACTTCTCAGTAATTGACATAAATCAAAGCATGGTTAGGTGGTTGGTTGCTCACAGCTTTGGCACCAGGTCAGCTTTGAAAGCAAAATCACATTTGAGATTTCTCATGATTAGTTGTATCAGAATACTAGCTTGGCATTGACATCATTCCTTGTTGCACAGGGATTATACTGCTTCAGTTCTTAGGGTTTGCTTTGATGATAGATTCTCAGGGTTTAATTCTGACTCCTTTAGTAGTCACTGAGGTGTGGGCCCACCTGTCAGTGAAAAATGATTAGATGGATGACCCCTCTAGAGATCTCTCTCTCCTGAATCTCCTGAGGGTCATCCATCTCGAATGAATAGGAGATGACAGGGTATTTATATCCTTGCTCTGCACTTAGGATTTTCTTGTGGGATTAATGTTTAACCCTTGTTCCGGATTGATTAGACTTATCAGATAGGCTAGGTTCATGCTGTCAAAGCTGCTTGCGAGTGGCTTGTCATGTGGGTCCCACTTGTCAAGAAAAATGTGATCAGATGGCTGACCCATCAGGAGATTTTCTCTCTCTGAAATCTCCTGATGGTCAGCCACCTCGAATGAGTAGGAGGTGGTGGAGTATTTATATCCCTGTCTCTCACCCTGACATTTCCTTGTGGGATTAATCGATTTGTTCCGGGGTTAGGCAGCGACCTTTTCTGATCAGTGGGCCCTCTCTCTTGCCCTTTCTCTTTCTTTTCTCTTCTTATGATTTACCATTGATAATTGATTTTATTTTCATTTATTCGGCTACTCATCCTTGGAATTTTTCAAGGGTAAACACATATTTAGGGGTAATTATATTAAATTATAAGATATAATGTATAGTTATGCAGCCAAAAAGTTTTGAAAAACTCAAATAACTTGTCAAAACAGCTGTTTTTAATGCATGTTACTTATGTTTTGTGTAAAATTTGTGTCGTAGAATATTTATATCAAAGTTTTAATTAGAAGATCTTATAATAGTCATGCTTAGGAGTAATTATATTAATTTATAAGAAATTATGTGTAATTATGCAGTAAAAGTTTTTAAAAAACTCAAACAACTTGTTTAAACAGTTATCTTTAAAGCCTCCTACTTATGTTTTGTGCAGAATTAGTATTGTAGAATGTTCATATTAAAGGGTTAATTAGATAAGCTTTTAATACGCATAATTAGAAGTGATTATATTAATTTTCACAAAATTATGTGTAGTTATGGGGCCAAAAATATTGAAATACTCAAAAAACTGTTTCTAATGCATCTTACATACGTTTTGGGAAAATATTATGACGTAGAATATTCATATCGAAGTGTTAATTGAACAGTCCTATAATAGACATAATTAGGAGTAACTATATTAATTTGCACAAAATTATGTGTATTTATTGGGCTAAAAATAAAAATAATAATAAACTACTTGTTTGAACAGCAGTTTATAACGCATCTTACTTATGTTTTGTGCCAAATTAGCATCATAGAATATTCATATCAAAATTTTAATTAGATAATCTTATAATAGACATAACTGAGAGTATTTATATTAATTTACATGAAATTACATGTAGTTATGCGGCAAAAAATTTGGAAAACTCAATCAACTAGTTTAAGCTGCATTGTTTTTTAATGCATCTTACTTGTGTTTTGTGCTAACTTAGTGTCGTGGAATATTCATATCGAAGTATTAATTGGATAATATTCTAATAGGCATGATTAGGAGTAATTATATTAATTTTCACAAAATTATATGTAGTTATGGGACAATAAATTTTGAAAATCTCAAACAACTTGTTTAAAGAGCAGTTTTAAATGTATCTTATTTATGTTTTATGAAAAATTACTTGTTATATGATATTCATATTGCGGCGTTAATTGAACAATCTTCTAATAAGCATAATTAAAAGTAATTATATTAATTTGCGCAAAATTATGTGTAGTTATGCAGCCAAAAAATTTAAAATACTCAAACAACTTGTTTAAACGACTATTTTTAATGCATCTTACTTATTTTTTATGCAAAATTCGTGTAATAGAATGTTCATATCAAAATATTAATTGGATAATCTTATAAGAGGCATAATTAGGAGTAATTATATTAATTTTCACAATATTATGTGTCATTATGTGGCAATAAATGTTAAAAATCTTAAACAACTTGATTAAACAAATGACAATTTCTAATGTATATTACTTATGTCATAAGAAAAATTAGTGTCCTATGATATTCATATCGGATTGTTAATTTGATAATCTTATAATAGACATAGTTATGAGTAATTATATTAATTCGCTCGAAATTATGTGTAGTTTTGATTCAAAAAATGTTATAAATATTAATCAACTTGTTTAAACAACGATTTCTAATGCATCTTACTTATATTTTGTGCAAATTTAGCGTCATAGAATATACATATCAAAGTTTTAATTGGACAATCATATAGTAGGCATAATTAGGAGTAATTATATTAATTTTGACAAAATTATACATAGTTATGCGGCCAATAATTTTCAAAAACTCAAACAACTCGTTTAAACTATTGTTTTTAATGCATCTTATTTATGTTTTGTGCAATATTTGTGTTGTACAATCTTCATATCGAAGTGTTAATTAGATAATCTTCTAATAGGTATAATTAGGAGTAATTATATCAATTTTCATGAAATTAGGTGTAGTTATGAGTCAAAAAATGTTAAAAATCTTCAACAACTTGTTTAGACGCTTGAGTTTCTAATATATCTTACTTATATTTTACAAAAATATTAGTGTCATAGGATATTCATATCGAAGTGTTAGTTAGAAAATCTTATAATAGGCATAATTAGGACTAAGTATATTAATTTGAATGGAATTATGTGTACTTATGCGGCCAAACTTTTCGAAAAACACAAACAACTTGTATAACCAGTCATTTTTAATGCATCCTACTGATGCATTGTGCAAAATTAGTGTCTTAGAATGTTCATATCGAAGTCTTAACTAGCTAATATATTAATAGGCATAATTAAGAGCAATTATATTAATTTTCACGAAATTATAAGTAGTTATGAGACCAAAAATGTTAAAAAACTTAACTTTTTTAAATAGCAGTTTCTACATTTATCTTACTTATGTTTTGAGGAAAAATAGTGCCAAAAAATATTCATTTTGAAGTATTAATTGCACAATCTTATAATAGGCATAATTAATAGTATTTATACTAATTTTTACAAAATTATGTGTAGTTATGCGGCCAAAAATTTTCATAAATCCAAATAACTTGTTTAAACAACGAGTTTTTAATGCATCTTACTTATGTTTTGCGCAATATTAGCGTTATAGATTATTCATATCGAATTTTTAAGTAGATAATTTTATAATAGCCGTAATTAGGAGTAATTGTATGAATTTGCACGTAATTAAACGTATTTATGTGGCCAAAAATTATGAAAAACTCAAACAACTTGTTTAAACCGCGAGTTTTTAATGCATCTTTTATGTTTTGCGCATAATTAGCGTCATGGAATATTTATATCAATGTTTTAATAGGACAATCTTATAATAGACGTAATCGAAGTAATTATTTTAATTCGCACGAAATTATGTGTAGTTGTGCGGCCAAAAAATTTCATAAAGCCAAACAACTCGTTTGAGCAATGAGTTTTTAATGCATCTCACTTATGTTTTGTGGAAAATTAGCATTTTAGAATATTCATATCAAAGTTTTAATTGGACAACTTTATAATAGGCGTAATTAGGAGTAGTCATATTAATTTCCATGAAATTATGTGTAGTTATGAGGGTGGAATGTTGAAAACTATTTTTTAAATAGCGAGTTCTAATGCATCTTACTTATGTTTTGTGAAAAAATAGTATCGTGGAATATTCATATCAAAGTGTTAATTGAAAAATCTTATAAAAGACATAATTAGGAGTAACTATAGAAATTTATATGAAGTTATGTGCGGTTATGCGGCCAAAAAAATTTGGAAAGATCAAACAACTTGTTTAAGCAATGAGTTTTTAATGCAACTTGGCTTATGTTTTGTTTAAAATTAGTGTTGTAGAATATTCATATCGAAATTTTAATTGGAAAATCTTGCAGTAAGCATATTTAGGGGTAATTATATTAAATTATAAGATATAATGTATAGTTATGCGACCAAAAGTTTTGAAAAACTCAAATAACTTGTCAAAAGCAATTTGTTTTTAATGCATGTTACTTATGTTTTGTGCAAAATTTGTGTCGTAGAATATTTATATCAAAGTTTTAATTAGAAGATCTTATAATAGTCATGCTTAGGAGTAATTATATTAATTTATAAGAAATTATGTGTAATTATGCGGTAAAAGTTTTTAAAAACTCAAACAACTTGTTTAAACGAGTTATCTTTAAAGCCTCCTACTTATGTTTTGTGCAGAATTAGTATTGTAGAATGTTCATATTAAAGGGTTAATTAGATAATCTTTTAATACGCATAATTAGAAGTGATTATATTAATTTTCACAAAATTATGTGTAGTTATGGGGCCAAAAATGTTGAAATACTCAAAAAGCTGTTTTAAATAAGCTGTTTCTAATGCATCTTACATACGTTTTGGGAAAATATTGTGCCGTAGAATATTCATATCGAAGTGTTAATTGAACAGTCCTATAATAGGCATAATTAGGAGTAACTATATTAATTTGCACAAAATTATGTGTTTTTATTGGGCTAAAAATAAAAATAATAATAAACTACTTGTTTGAGCAATGAGTTTATAACGCATCTTACTTATGTTTTGTGCCAAATTAGCATCATAGAATATTCATATCAAAATTTTAATTAGATAATCTTATAATAGACATAAGCTGGGAGTATTTATATTAATTTACATGAAATTACATGTAGTTATGCGGCAAAAAATTTGGAAAACTCAATCAACTAGTTTAAGCTGCTTTGTTTTTTAATGCATCTTACTTGTGTTTTGTGCTAACTTAGTGTCGTGGAATATTCATATCGAAGTATTAATTGGATAATATTCTAATAGGCATGATTAGGAGTAATTATATTAATTTTCACAAAATTATATGTAGTTATGGGACAATAAATTTTGAAAATCTCAAACAACTTGTTTAAAAGCGAGTTTTAAATGTATCTTATTTATGTTTTATGAAAAATTCTTGTTATATGATATTCATATTGCAAGCGTTAATTGAACAATCTTCTAATAAGCATAATTAAAAGTAATTATATTAATTTGCGCAAAATTATGTGTAGTTATGCAGCCAAAAAATTTAAAATACTCAAACAACTTGTTTAAACGACTATTTTTAATGCATCTTACTTATTTTTTATGCAAAATTCGTGTAATAGAATGTTCATATCAAAATATTAATTGGATAATCTTATAAGAGGCATAATTAGGAGTAATTATATTAATTTTCACAATATTATGTGTCATTATGTGGCAATAAATGTTAAAAATCTTAAACAACTTGATTAAACAACAATTTCTAATGTATATTACTTATGTCATAAGAAAAATTAGTGTCCTATGATATTCATATCGGATTGTTAATTTGATAATCTTATAATAGACATAGTTATGAGTAATTATATTAATTCGCTCGAAATTATGTGTAGTTTTGATTCAAAAAATGTTATAAATATTAATCAACTTGTTTAAACAACAGTTTCTAATGCATCTTACTTATATTTTGTGCAAATTTAGCGTCATAGAATATACATATCAAAGTTTTAATTGGACAATCATATAGTAGGCATAATTAGGAGTAATTATATTAATTTTGACAAAATTATACATAGTTATGCGGCCAATAATTTTCAAAAACTCAAACAACTCGTTTAAACTACATTTGTTTTTAATGCATCTTATTTATGTTTTGTGCAATATTTGTGTTGTACAATCTTCATATCGAAGTGTTAATTAGATAATCTTCTAATAGGTATAATTAGGAGTAATTATATCAATTTTCATGAAATTAGGTGTAGTTATGAGTCAAAAAATGTTAAAAATCTTCAACAACTTGTTTAGACGCATGAGTTTCTAATATATCTTACTTATATTTTACAAAAATATTAGTGTCATAGGATATTCATATCGAAGTGTTAGTTAGAAAATCTTATAATAGGCATAATTAGGACTAAGTATATTAATTTGAATGGAATTATGTGTACTTATGCGGCCAAACTTTTCGAAAAACACAAACAACTTGTATAACCAATCATTTTTAATGCATCCTACGATGCATTGTGCAAAATTAGTGTCTTAGAATGTTCATATCGAAGTCTTAACTAGCTAATATATTAATAGGCATAATTAAGAGCAATTTATTAATTTTCACGAAATTATAAGTAGTTATGAGACCAAAAATGTTAAAAAACTTAACTTTTTTAAATAGCAGTTTCTACATTTATCTTACTTATGTTTTGAGGAAAAATAGTGCCAAAAAATATTCATTTTGAAGTATTAATTGCACAATCTTATAATAGGCATAATTAATAGTATTTATACTAATTTTTACAAAATTATGTGTAGTTATGCGGCCAAAAATTTTCATAAATCCAAATAACTTGTTTAAACAGCGAGTTTTTAATGCATCTTACTTATGTTTTACGCAAAATTAGCGTTATAGATTATTCATATCGAATTTTTAAGTAGATAATTTTATAATAGCCGTAATTAGGAGTAATTGTATGAATTTGCACGTAATTAAACGTATTTATGTGGCCAAAAATTATGAAAAACTCAAACAACTTGTTTAAACCGAGTTTTTAATGCATCTTTTATGTTTTGCGCATAATTAGCGTCATGGAATATTTATATCAATGTTTTAATAGGACAATCTTATAATAGACGTAATCGAAGTAATTATTTTAATTTACCGAAATTATGTGTAGTTGTGCGGCCAAAAAATTTCATAAAGCCAAACAACTCGTTTGAACAATGAGCTTTTAATGCATCTCACTTATGTTTTGTGGAAAATTAGCATTTTAGAATATTCATATCAAAGTTTTAATTGGACAACTTTATAATAGGCGAAATTAGAGTAGTCATATTAATTTCCATGAAATTATGTGTAGTTATGAGGGGTGGAATGTTGAAAACTATTTTTTAAATAGCAGTTCTAATGCATCTTACTTATGTTTTGTGAAAAAATAGTATCGTGGAATATTCATATCAAAGTGTTAATTGAAAAATCTTATAAAAGACATAATTAGGAGTAACTATAGAAATTTATATGAAGTTATGTGCAGTTATGCGGCCAAAAAAATTTGGAAAGATCAAACAACTTGTTTAAACAAAGCAGTTTTTAATGCAACTTGGCTTATGTTTTGTTTAAAATTAGTGTTGTAGAATATTCATATCGAAATTTTAATTGGAAAATCTTGTAGTAAGCATATTTAGGGGTAATTATATTAAATTATAAGATATAATGTATAGTTATGCAGCCAAAAAGTTTTGAAAAACTCAAATAACTTGTCAAAACAAATTGTTTTTAATGCATGTTACTTATGTTTTGTGCAAAATTTGTGTCGTAGAATATTTATATCAAAGTTTTAATTAGAAGATCTTATAATAGTCATGCTTAGGAGTAATTATATTAATTTATAAGAAATTATGTGTAATTATGCAGTAAAAGTTTTTAAAAAACTCAAACAACTTGTTTAAACAAGTTATCTTTAAAGCCTCCTACTTATGTTTTGTGCAAGAATTAGTATTGTAGAATGTTCATATTAAAGAGTTAATTAGATAAGCTTTTAATACGCATAATTAGAAGTGATTATATTAATTTTCACAAAATTATGTGTAGTTATGGGGCCAAAAATGTTGAAATACTCAAAAACTCGTTTTAAATAAGCATTTCTAATGCATCTTACATACGTTTTGGGAAAATATTGTGCCGTAGAATATTCATATCGAAGTGTTAATTGAACAGTCCTATAATAGGCATAATTAGGAGTAACTATATTAATTTGCACAAAATTATGTGTATTTATTGGGCTAAAAATAAAAATAATAATAAACTACTTGTTTGAGCAATGAGTTTATAACGCATCTTACTTATGTTTTGTGCCAAATTAGCATCATAGAATATTCATATCAAAATTTTAATTAGATAATCTTATAATAGACATAACTGGGAGTATTTATATTAATTTTCATGAAATTACATGTAGTTATGCGGCAAAAAATTTGGAAAACTCAATCAACTAGTTTAAACTGCTGTTTTTTAATGCATCTTACTTGTGTTTTGTGCTAACTTAGTGTCGTGGAATATTCATATCGAAGTATTAATTGGATAATATTCTAATAGGCATGATTAGGAGTAATTATATTAATTTTCACAAAATTATATGTAGTTATGGGACAATAAATTTTGAAAATCTCAAACAACTTGTTTAAAGAGAGAGTTTTAAATGTATCTTATTTATGTTTTATGAAAAATTACTGTTATATGATATTCATATTGCAAAAGCGTTAATTGAACAATCTTCTAATAAGCATAATTAAAAGTAATTATATTAATTTGCGCAAAATTATGTGTAGTTATGCAGCCAAAAAATTTAAAATACTCAAACAACTTGTTTAAAAAAGCTATTTTTAATGCATCTTACTTATTTTTTATGCAAAATTCGTGTAATAGAATGTTCATATCAAAATATTAATTGGATAATCTTATAAGAGGCATAATTAGGAGTAATTATATTAATTTTCACAATATTATGTGTCATTATGTGGCAATAAATGTTAAAAATCTTAAACAACTTGATTAAACAAACAATTTCTAATGTATATTACTTATGTCATAAGAAAAATTAGTGTCCTATGATATTCATATCGGATTGTTAATTTGATAATCTTATAATAGACATAGTTATGAGTAATTATATTAATTCGCTCGAAATTATGTGTAGTTTTGATTCAAAAAATGTTATAAATATTAATCAACTTGTTTAAACAACAGTTTCTAATGCATCTTACTTATATTTTGTGCAAATTTAGCGTCATAGAATATACATATCAAAGTTTTAATTGGACAATCATATAGTAGGCATAATTAGGAGTAATTATATTAATTTTGACAAAATTATACATAGTTATGCGGCCAATAATTTTCAAAAACTCAAACAACTCGTTTAAACTACTGTTTTTAATGCATCTTATTTATGTTTTGTGCAATATTTGTGTTGTACAATCTTCATATCGAAGTGTTAATTAGATAATCTTCTAATAGGTATAATTAGGAGTAATTATATCAATTTTCATGAAATTAGGTGTAGTTATGAGTCAAAAAATGTTAAAAATCTTCAACAACTTGTTTAGACGCCAGTTTCTAATATATCTTATTTATATTTTTACAAAAATATTAGTGTCATAGGATATTCATATCGAAGTGTTAGTTAGAATATCTTATAATAGGCATAATTAGGACTAAGTATATTAATTTGAATGGAATTATGTGTACTTATGCGCCAAACTTTTCGAAAAACACAAACAACTTGTATAACCAAATATTTTTAATGCATCCTACTGATGCATTGTGCAAAATTAGTGTCTTAGAATGTTCATATCGAAGTCTTAACTAGCTAATATATTAATAGGCATAATTAAGAGCAATTATATTAATTTTCACGAAATTATATGTAGTTATGAGACCAAAAATGTTAAAAAACTTAACTTTTTTAAATAGCAGTTTCTACATTTATCTTACTTATGTTTTGAGGAAAAATAGTGCCAAAAAATATTCATTTTGAAGTATTAATTGCACAATCTTATAATAGGCATAATTAATAGTATTTATACTAATTTTTACAAAATTATGTGTAGTTATGCGCCAAAAATTTTCATAAATCCAAATAACTTGTTTAAACAACAGTTTTTAATGCATCTTACTTATGTTTTAGTAATATTAGCGTTATAGATTATTCATATCGAATTTTTAAGTAGATAATTTTATAATAGCCGTAATTAGGAGTAATTGTATGAATTTTCACGTAATTAAACGTATTTATGTGGCCAAAAATTATGAAAAACTCAAACAACTTGTTTAAACCGCAGTTTTTAATGCATCTTTTATGTTTTGCGCATAATTAGCGTCATGGAATATTTATATCAATGTTTTAATAGGACAATCTTATAATAGACATAATCAGAAGTAATTATTTTAATTCGCACGAAATTATGTGTAGTTGTGCCAAAAAATTTCATAAAGCCAAACAACTCGTTTGAACAAGCTAGCTTTTAATGCATCTCACTTATGTTTTGTGGAAAATTAGCATTTTAGAATATTCATATCAAAGTTTTAATTGGACAACTTTATAATAGGCGTAATTAGAGTAGTCATATTAATTTCCATGAAATTATGTGTAGTTATGAGGGGTGGAATGTTGAAAACTATTTTTTAAATAGCAGTTCTAATGCATCTTACTTATGTTTTGTGAAAAAATAGTATCGTGGAATATTCATATCAAAGTGTTAATTGAAAAATCTTATAAAAAACATAATTAGGAGTAACTATAGAAATTTATATGAAGTTATGTGCAGTTATAAAAAAAATTTGGAAAGATCAAACAACTTGTTTAAAAAGCAGCTTTTAATGCAACTTGGCTTATGTTTTGTTTAAAATTAGTGTTGTAGAATATTCATATCGAAATTTTAATTGGAAAATCTTGCAGTAAGCATATTTAGGGGTAATTATATTAAATTATAAGATATAATGTATAGTTATGCAGCCAAAAAGTTTTGAAAAACTCAAATAACTTGTCAAAACAAATTGTTTTTAATGCATGTTACTTATGTTTTGTGCAAAATTTGTGTCGTAGAATATTTATATCAAAGTTTTAATTAGAAGATCTTATAATAGTCATGCTTAGGAGTAATTATATTAATTTATAAGAAATTATGTGTAATTATGCAGTAAAAGTTTTTAAAAAACTCAAACAACTTGTTTAAACAAAGTTATCTTTAAAGCCTCCTACTTATGTTTTGTGCAGAATTAGTATTGTAGAATGTTCATATTAAAGGGTTAATTAGATAATCTTTTAATACGCATAATTAGAAGTGATTATATTAATTTTCACAAAATTATGTGTAGTTATGGGGCCAAAAATGTTGAAATACTCAAAAACTGTTTTAAATAACTGTTTCTAATGCATCTTACATACGTTTTGGGAAAATATTGTGCCGTAGAATATTCATATCGAAGTGTTAATTGAACAGTCCTATAATAGGCATAATTAGGAGTAACTATATTAATTTGCACAAAATTATGTGTATTTATTGGGCTAAAAATAAAAATAATAATAAACTACTTGTTTGAACAAGTTTATAACGCATCTTACTTATGTTTTGTGCCAAATTAGCATCATAGAATATTCATATCAAAATTTTAATTAGATAATCTTATAATAGACATAACTGGGAGTATTTATATTAATTTACATGAAATTACATGTAGTTATGCGGCAAAAAATTTGGAAAACTCAATCAACTAGTTTAAACTATTTGCTTTTTAATGCATCTTACTTGTGTTTTGTGCTAACTTAGTGTCGTGGAATATTCATATCGAAGTATTAATTGGATAATATTCTAATAGGCATGATTAGGAGTAATTATATTAATTTTCACAAAATTATATGTAGTTATGGGACAATAAATTTTGAAAATCTCAAACAACTTGTTTAAAAGAGCAAGATTTTAAATGTATCTTATTTATGTTTTATGAAAAATTAGTATGTTATATGATATTCATATTGCAAAGCGTTAATTGAACAATCTTCTAATAAGCATAATTAAAAGTAATTATATTAATTTGCGCAAAATTATGTGTAGTTATGCAGCCAAAAAATTTAAAATACTCAAACAACTTGTTTAAACAGCTATTTTTAATGCATCTTACTTATTTTTATGCAAAATTCGTGTAATAGAATGTTCATATCAAAATATTAATTGGATAATCTTATAAGAGGCATAATTAGGAGTAATTATATTAATTTTCACAATATTATGTGTCATTATGTGGCAATAAATGTTAAAAATCTTAAACAACTTGATTAAACAGCAATTTCTAATGTATATTACTTATGTCATAAGAAAAATTAGTGTCCTATGATATTCATATCGGATTGTTAATTTGATAATCTTATAATAGACATAGTTATGAGTAATTATATTAATTCGCTCGAAATTATGTGTAGTTTTGATTCAAAAAATGTTATAAATATTAATCAACTTGTTTAAACAACAGTTTCTAATGCATCTTACTTATATTTTGTGCAAATTTAGCGTCATAGAATATACATATCAAAGTTTTAATTGGACAATCATATAGTAGGCATAATTAGGAGTAATTATATTAATTTTGACAAAATTATACATAGTTATGCGGCCAATAATTTTCAAAAACTCAAACAACTCGTTTAAACTACTGTTTTTAATGCATCTTATTTATGTTTTGTGCAATATTTGTGTTGTACAATCTTCATATCGAAGTGTTAATTAGATAATCTTCTAATAGGTATAATTAGGAGTAATTATATCAATTTTCATGAAATTAGGTGTAGTTATGAGTCAAAAAATGTTAAAAATCTTCAACAACTTGTTTAGACGCCAGTTTCTAATATATCTTATTTATATTTTTACAAAAATATTAGTGTCATAGGATATTCATATCGAAGTGTTAGTTAGAATATCTTATAATAGGCATAATTAGGACTAAGTATATTAATTTGAATGGAATTATGTGTACTTATGCGGCCAAACTTTTCGAAAAACACAAACAACTTGTATAACCAGTCATTTTTAATGCATCCTACTGATGCATTGTGCAAAATTAGTGTCTTAGAATGTTCATATCGAAGTCTTAACTAGCTAATATATTAATAGGCATAATTAAGAGCAATTATATTAATTTTCACGAAATTATATGTAGTTATGAGACCAAAAATGTTAAAAAACTTAACTTTTTTAAATAGCAGTTTCTACATTTATCTTACTTATGTTTTGAGGAAAAATAGTGCCAAAAAATATTCATTTTGAAGTATTAATTGCACAATCTTATAATAGGCATAATTAATAGTATTTATACTAATTTTTACAAAATTATGTGTAGTTATGCGGCCAAAAATTTTCATAAATCCAAATAACTTGTTTAAACAACAGTTTTTAATGCATCTTACTTATGTTTTGCGCAATATTAGCGTTATAGATTATTCATATCGAATTTTTAAGTAGATAATTTTATAATAGCCGTAATTAGGAGTAATTGTATGAATTTTCACGTAATTAAACGTATTTATGTGGCCAAAAATTATGAAAAACTCAAACAACTTTGTTTAAACCAAGCAGTTTTTAATGCATCTTTTATGTTTTGCGCATAATTAGCGTCATGGAATATTTATATCAATGTTTTAATAGGACAATCTTATAATAGACATAATCGAAGTAATTATTTTAATTCGCACGAAATTATGTGTAGTTGTGCGCGCCAAAAAATTTCATAAAGCCAAACAACTCGTTTGAAAAGCAGTTTTTAATGCATCTCACTTATGTTTTGTGGAAAATTAGCATTTTAGAATATTCATATCAAAGTTTTAATTGGACAACTTATAATAATAGTAGCGTAATTAGGAGTAGTCATATTAATTTCCATTGAAATTACTTGTGTAGTTATGAGAATATTCATATCAAGGTGGAATGTTGAGTAAACTATTTTTTAAATAGCATAAAAATTTGGAAAGATCAAACAACTTGTTTAAACAACAAGTTTCTAATGCACTTACTTATGTTTTGTGAAAAAATAGTATCGTGGAATATTCATATCGAAGTGTTAATTGAAAAATCTTATAAAAAACATAATTAGGAGTAACTATAGAAATTTATATGAATGTTATGTAGTTATGCGGCCAAAAAAATTTGGAAAGATCAAACAACTTGTTTAAACAATTTTTAATGCAACTTGGCTTATGTTTTGTTTAAAATTAGTGTTGTAGAATATTCATATCGAAATTTTAATTGGAAAATCTTATAATAGCATATTTAGGGGTAATTATATTAAATTATAAGATATAATGTATAGTTATGCAAAAAAAAGTTTTAAAAACTCAAATAACTTGTTTCAAAAGCATTTTAATGCATGTTACTTATGTTTTGTGCAAAATTTGTGTCGTAGAATATTTATATCAAAGTGTTAATTAGAAGATCTTATAATAGTCATAATTAGGAGTAATTATATTAATTTATAAGAAATTATGTGTAATTATGGGAAAGTAAAAATTTTGAAAACTCAAACAACTTGTTTAAATAAGTTATCTTTAAAGCCTCTACTTATGTTTTGTGCGAAATTAGTATTGTAGAATGTTCATATATCGAAGGGTTAATTAGATAATCTTATAATACGCATAATTAGGAAGTGATTATATTAATTTTCACAAAATTATGTGTAGTTATGGGGCCAAAAATGTTGAAATACTCAAAAAGCTGTTTTAAATACTTGTTTGTTTCTAATGCATCTTACATATGTTTTGGGAAAAATTGTCGTAGAATATTCATATCGAAGTGTTAATTGAACAATCTTATAATAGGCATAATTAGGAGTAACTATATTAATTTGCACAAAATTATGTGTATTTATGGGCTAAAAATAAAAATAATAATCAAACTACTTGTTTGAACAAGCATTTATAACGCATCTTACTTATGTTTTGTGCTAAATTAGCATCATAGAATATTCATATCAAAATTTTAATTAGATAATCTTATAATAGACATAATTAGGAGTATTTATATTAATTTACATGAAATTACATGTAGTTATGCGGCAAAAAATTTGGAAAACTCAATCAACTAGTTTAAAGAGCTGTTTTTAATGCATCTTACTTGTGTTTTGTGCTAACTTAGTGTCGTGGAATATTCATATCGAAGTATTAATTGATAATATTCTAATAGGCATAATTAGGAGTAATTATATTAATTTTCACAAAATTATATGTAGTTATGGGACAATAAATTTGAAAATCTCAAACAACTTGTTTAAAGAGCAGTTTTAAATGTATCTTATTTATGTTTTATGAAAAATTACTGTTATATGATATTCATATTGCAAAAGCGTTAATTGAACAATCTTCTAATAAGCATAATTAAAGTAATTATATTAATTTGCACAAAATTATGTGTATTTATGCAGCCAAAAAATTTAAAATACTCAAACAACTTGTTTAAACAGCTATTTTTAATGCATCTTACTTATTTTTTATGCAAAATTAGTGTTATGAATGTTCATATCAAAATATTAATTTGATAATCTTATAAGAGGCATAATTAGGAGTAATTATATTAATTTTCACAATATTATGTGTCAGTTATGTGGCAAAAAATGTTAAAAATCTTAAACAACTTGATTAAACAGCAATTTCTAATGTATATTACTTATATTTTAAGAAAAATTAGTGTCCTATAGATATTCATATCAAATTGTTAATTGGACAATCTTATAATAGACATAGTTATGAGTAATTATATTAATTTGACGAAATTATGTGTAGTTTTGATTCAAAAATGTTAAAATATTAATCAACTTGTTTAAACAACAGTTTTTAATGCATCTTACTTATGTTTTGTGCAAATTTAGCGTCATAGAATATACATATCAAAGTTTTAATTGGACAATCATATAGTAGGCATAATTAGAGTAATTATATTAATTTTGACAAAATTATACATAGTTATGCGGCCAAAATTTTCAAAAACTCAAACAACTTGTTTAAACTACTAGTTTTTAATGCATCTTATTTATGTTTTGTGCAATATTAGTGTTGTACAATATTCATATCGAAGTGTTAATTAGATAATCTTCTAATAGGCATAATTAGGAGTAATTATATTAATTTTCATGAAATTATGTGTAGTTATGCGGTCAAAAAATTTTAAAAATCTTCAACAACTTGTTTAAATAGCCATTTTTAATATATCTTACTTATATTTTACAAAAATATTAGTGTCATAGGATATTCATATCGAAGTGTTAGTTAGAAAATATTATAATAGGCATAATTAGGACTAAGTATATTAATTTGAATGGAATTATGTGTACTTATGCGGAAATTATACGTAGTAATTCGGCTGACAATGAATGTTGTAAATCTTAAACAACTTGGTTAAAAAGCTGTTTGTAATGTATCTTACTTATGTTTTACTAAAAATTAGTCTCGTAGGATATTATATCAGAGCGTTAATCGGGACAATCTTACAATAGTAAGCGTAATTAGGAGTAAATATATTAATTTGCACGAAATGTTGAGTATTTATTCAGCCGAAAATTAAAAACAACTAGTTTAAACAACTTTTTAACGCATCTTACTTAATTTTTACGCAAAATTAGTGTCGTTGAACGTCCATATCGATGTGTTAATTTGATAATCTTCTAATAGGCATAGTTAGGAGTAATTGTATTAATTTTCATGAAATTATGTGTAGTTATGAGGCAAAATGTTAAAAACCTTAAATAACTCGTTTGAGCAATGGTTTTCTGATATATCTTACTTATGTTTTATGAAATATTAGTATCGTAGGATATTCATTTCGAAGTGTTAATTGGACAACCTCATAATAGGCATAATTAGGAGTAATTATATTAGTTTTCACGAAATTATGAGTAGCTAGGCGGCCAAAAAATCTTGAAAATCTCAAACAACTAGTTTATACGTAGCGAGTTTTTAACACATATTCCTTATGTTTTGTGCAAAATTAGCATCATAGAATGTTCATATCGAAGTTTTAATTGGAAAATCTTATAATAGGCATAATTAGGAGTGATTATATTAATTTATACGAAAGTATTTACAGTTATGCGGCCAAAAAAATTTTGAAAAGCTGAAATAACTTGTTTAAACAGTAGT